>VWZS01002702.1:323-73767 GCA_013397075.1 Rhabdornis inornatus
GATTCCATGTGGATGGCAGATTCCATGTGGATGGCTGATTCCATGTGGATGGCAGATTCCATGTGGATGGCAGATTCCATGTGCTGCATGCCTTGCCTGGCACAGAGCCAGGGACAACAGCCGTGCCGGGCGGTGCAAGCTGTCACCGGTGCTCCAGGAAGAGCGGGCGGGTAGCGTTGGCTCTCGCTGCGTCTCGAGGCAGCGGTCAGTGCAGCAGGCGGGGTAAGGCTCTGCTGGACAAGGCCTGGGGCGGCAGGACTGGCTGCCATGGTGGGTTTAGGGGCTGGGGTGAGGGTGCAGGCGCCACAGGGCCGCTTTGGGCAGAGCAGGTGCAAGGATGTGACCTCATTCCCGAAGTGCTCACTGAGCTTCCTCTCGAGCTCCCTCTCCCACCCCTTCCCAGTGCCCTGCTTTTCCTGCCCTACTATCCCAGGAGCCATTTCCCTCCCAGCCCTGCTGAGCCCCTTCTGTCCCTCCTCCATACCATGAGGGAAACCTTCACCCAAGTCCTGATGGTGCTGGGCATCTCCCAGTTCATGCTGTGGGTGGATGACTAGACTGTGAAGGTCACTGAGGAGCTCCTGAACCTGGCCAGGAGATGGCCTGGCTGCTGCTGCTGGAGCAGATGAGTCAGGAGTCGCCCAAAATCGCCCAGGGGAGCCTTTGCTCTCAGCCTGCCAGCACTGGTGGTTCCGGGCCTCTGTGGAGATGCTCCTCATGCTCTTTGGCTTCTACTGGCTGCCCTGGCAGCTCTGGCTACAACAGCTCAGCCTGTGGAGAAGCTCAGCAGTGCCCAGAAGGAAGAGAATGAGGAGGAGGAAGACGATGCATGGCATAGCAGACTACAGTGACGAACTGGATCAAATCAGGTCTCCAGATCTGTGTCTTGAGTGGAAGGACATGCAGAATTCAGAGGAGGACAGGATGAAAGGGATGATCAATGCATCTGCCAAGCCCTCCCTGCAAGAAACTTTTGGACAGAACTGCATGCAGGGAATATACTAGTATTCATTCTCAAGCTGTATGTTTTTACCTTTCCAAAACCAGATTGTATTTTAGATGCTTAAGAATTTTTCATGTTAAGTATAGAGTGTAAGACTATGACTGAAATTGTTCATAAATAGGAAGTAGTGCTATTAAAGCAGCAAGTGTAATGCTAACTAAATATGGGTTGAATATAGGGAATAGAGTAGTATTCATTCTTAAACTGTATATTTTTTACCTTTCCAAAACCAGATTGTATTTGAAATGTTTAGGAGAATTTCATTTTAAGTATAGAGTACGGCAACATTAGTAAAATTGTTCATAAACAGGATGTAGAGCTATTAAAGTAGCAAATGTAATGCTAACTAAATGTGCACAGGGCTGCAGCCAGGGAATAGAGTAGTATTCATTGTTAGACTGTATGTTTTACCTTTCCAAAACCAGATTGTGTTTTAGATGTTTAAGAAGTTTTCATTTTAAGTATAGAATATAAGAATGTTAGTAAAATTGTTCATAAATAGGATGTAGAACTTAGAGCTAGTAAAGTAGCAAAAGTAATGTTAACTAAATATGCTATGTTATCCACTAGAAGTCTTGTTCTTTGTAATGTCCATAATACTTTACTCAATTAAACCTTTGTTTTGGTTCAATGTTTGCAAGCTGTACTTTTTAAAGATGTTAAAATCTGTAAATAAATACATTTCTCTTGTTTCAAAAGTTAAATGCCTGATGGAATTTTTTCCAATACCCAAATGGTGCAAGACATTTTTGTAGGAAACAAATTAAGAAATAAAATTTATTTCTTGCACTGTCAACCAGTTTATTTGAAGATGTCTTTAGAAGTAACACACAGAGCACATTTTCACACACAGAGCCACATCTTATGAAATGACTTTAGATGCTCTTTAAGGCCCTGAGGCTGTACTCCCCTACCTTGCCCTTGTGCCAGCAGGGCTGTGGCAGCATAAGGCACAAGGCACACACTTCTCTTCCTGCAGAGTCTGGCAGATTTCAGCAACTTTGTAACTACTGATTATCAGCTCTGTTTTGCCTGTTGCTGTTTCAGGTTTGATTATTTTATTTCGGTTAGCTGTTATTTTCACTTATATCTGCTCACATTCATCTCTCCTTGTTGGTGAAAAGGGAGTGGATAAAACTAAAAGGAGAGGTAATCTGTTTTGGAGTGTCCAGCTCTTAAATTAAACCAAGACAACAGATGAAATGATTATTTTTTTCCCGAAGTCCTGGAGTGAAGTCACAGAGTGCTAACATTGAAATGAATGTCTGCTTCTAGCACTAGAAACAGCTTTGGACTTAATACTATAAAACTCTGAGCATCTGACCCCACGGTGCAATGAACATGAATTTAAAGGTTATAAATAAATATTGCAGTATTCCTAAGTATTCATGCCGATCATGAGCAGGATTTTTGGATCAGATTCAGGTTGCACAAAAAACATTTGCAGTTTCTGCTGGATTTTGGTTAGGACCATATGCTGATTTGGCTGGCGAGACATGCAAATTGATGAATTTGGAGAAGAATATTTCATAGCCTTTTTCATTATGGGTAGAGACTAGATCTTCTTGTATAACGTTTGAGGAGGATTGAAGCAAACCTTTTTTACTTTTATGTTTGTTTCTCTGTTTTTCTGTACAATATAATACACAACTTCTACTTATCCTTTATATGTTAAATACATTATGTGCTTCCCAACTCTTTTTTATTTTTGGAGAATAAGTTAAACAATGGGGACAGCACAAAACTCTTTCAGCTATCAGCTATGACTATATCCTTTCATCATTAAGGGTGAAAGCCAATAATATGTGGCAGATGAGATTAATCCATTGGATTAACAGCCAGCTCAAGGGAAAACAGAAGATATTGTTAAGTATTCACCAAGTTCCTTTTATGGTTGTCAGACTGACCTTAAAAATGTTAACTGTAGAAATGAATGTGTTCTGAAGCATATAAAGGTATTTTCACACTTCCAGACAGGGATTAACATGCATTTTTTAGGAGCATGAAAAACAACTTGAACACACCACTGATGGTAAATTAAGGTCACATTCAGGGGCTGTGAACGAAGCTCTTCCTTCCAGTGGGTGCTTCCTTCCAGTGCCTGCTGTTTCTGAGCCAGCAGAAACTCCGCTTTTTGGTGAAAACTGGCATCTGCTACATAAAACCTGTGTCCTCCTCATCCTGCTACAGGGCATGCATGGAGGATCAGTACATCTACTCCTGTTACCTTTCAACAAGGCAGAAATGTCATATTCTGAGTTTAACTCAGCTCAGGTTGGGGCAAAACATTATCTTGGCAACACACTGACCCACTTGAAAAAAAGCAAACTAAAGTAAGACTATTTCATGATATTGTAAGTAATAAGATTTCATCTGTTTGTTTCTGCATTTAATTTTTCAGTTACAGATGCAACTTAGTTTGCTATGGTAGGGGTAGGAGTCATCATTTTTAAACTAAGTTTGTATTTCTGAAGAACAGAGCTTTTGCTTTTCCATCTGCCTTACGTGGTGCTGAATTAGTAATTTTGTCAATATTCCATTTCCAGAGTTTCTTGTCTTTGTTCAGATTATTATTTGGAGCAAAAATTAATACAACTTTACAAGCAGCTTTAAAAACTTTTAAGTACCTATTTAAACTTGGTGACAAACTTCCTGGGATTTTTTCCAGTCATGACAAGACATTACCTTTGGAGATAAATACAGAAAATGTTCCAACAGAATATATGCATGTGTGTGTGTATACATTGCATCTTTGCATGTATTTAGGGGATTAGAGGCCCTGGTAAAGGGAATATTTATAGAGAGCCAATAAATAAGGCCGATTTCAAGGCAACAATTCATTCCATTGATATGCAGTAACAATCCAATACACATGGCCAGTGGTTAGTTCCTAAATGCTGTCAGTCATTATGAACACGTGTCCAGTGCATGACTCCTTAACTTTCCCATGAAATAGCAGTGGAAGACAGCCCATGGCCCGATCCCATAGAGTCAGCACTGATAGTCCTTGACGGTCTCACTTGCAGAAATCAGGGTGCTCAGAGGTGAGAGCTCTTCCGCAAGAAAAGCTGGAAATGAAGGAGGGGTTTTTTTTGCCCCTACAATTGTTTTTCTGTCCTGAAGTGCTTTATGTTTCCCATAGCATCTTGTCATAGTTCTTTGTACTTAGTTTTCTTGGAATTCTGGCATTTGCCAGGCATATTTCTTCCTTACTCTTCAGGATCATTTTGGTTTGATGAGACACTCTGCTTTTTCTGCAGGATAAATTTGCTTTCCCTGGACATCTTTCCTGCCTGCTGTGTCTTTTGTGCAGATTTTACTGCTTGCAGATGTTTTCCTCTACACTATTTGTGCAGTTGTACCATAAATCTCTGTGTGCCCATTTTGCAGTACATGTGTACATACATACATATAAATATATTTTAGCTGTATTACATAAATGGTTGCTTGCTTGGTATTGTTATTCCTAGTGTTACTGTGTTACAAGATCCTTATTCACTCCCCATGGTTAGGTTGTTTTAGTTTTCTGAGGTCTAGGTTGAAGACAAACTAATATTATTTATATTTTATTCTAGTTTGTTCTAGGAACTCATCAGGGCTCTGCCTGAAGTCTGAAACTTCTGAAAAGTCTGCTTTTTGTTTCTTCCAGTTAATATTTTGTTACTTGATACTTACTGGAGAGAAAAAAAAAAGTTACATCCTTTTTTGTCTTGCTGCTCAGTTAGGATGTCCTCATTTCCTGTCTCTCTTACCTTTCTGTGTTTTGCTCCACCCTCACTATGCCTAAAAACATCCCTTCAGTGTCTGGATTGTGTGGATTCTAACTGGAATCAGTGAGATTTTCTTCCCAATAATACTTTTGAATGAAGCCCCAGTCTTTTTATTTTGCTTACATTACCTCATTTGTTTGAGCAGAATTCTCTGTTCAAGAGTCTTTAAACAGTAATTAGGGTCAGCTTGTGCCAAAGCTGTATTTTAACAGTTAAATTGTGCATGCATATGGTATGTAGGTGTGTGTACATGTATACAAACAGGGAGCTCATGATCTAGACATACACACACCTATATTTACAAACACTGCAGAAATCCCACTGGTTCTTAGTGCTTCCCTGTCACCATAATTCAGTTGCATCAAGTGACATATCCTTTTCCTCCACAGAGTTTTAGATCACCTGCATATTTGATCAAGGCACGATATAGCTCTTTCCAGTCTTCATAAATATTAATTATATTAATTAAATATTAAATCAAATAGTAAATCATAATTAAAATTAAAATATTAAATATTTATTGAAGGAGATCTAGTGCTGGTGACTCTGAGAGCAGATATCCAGACATTTCCTCCAAGTTAATGTTGTGCCATATATAATTGTTATGGTAATGGTCCAGCAGCCAATTATGTGTTTCAGACTGCTGTATTCATGTTCAAGTCAGATCATTCTTTCTCCTTGAAAGAAATTTGTTGAGCTATATTGAAACCACTGATAGCATTTCTGCAGCAAATTTCTGGTTT
Organism: Rhabdornis inornatus; assembly: GCA_013397075.1. Classification (NCBI taxonomy): domain Eukaryota; kingdom Metazoa; phylum Chordata; class Aves; order Passeriformes; family Rhabdornithidae; genus Rhabdornis; species Rhabdornis inornatus. The sequence continues at coordinate 5,840 of VWZS01002702.1, forward strand.
GGAGAATGATAATTACAGCACAAGACCTGAGAATTATTCTGCTCAAAGCTGAGCTTACTCACCAGTTCAAAGGCTGCTGGCCCTGGAACTTGGTCTTTGAGCAGTTTAGAACATAGTGAAGGGATGTTATACTTTAAACTAATCATCACTGGGAAGGGAAAAAAAACCCACTTGATTATGCTTTCTACTCTTGGAATTTTATTGCAAAATTGACATTAATTTACATTAGAACATGTAAATTATGGTAGGATAGGGAAAAGTCAGGTTATTAATGCCTGTACTGTTTACTTTTTCTCTATTTATGCTGTTTATTTTGAAGTGTTATAATTTTCACATATTTAACTGATTTTCAAATACTCAACAAACCTGTCAGATTATTTTCACTAAATCAGCATTCTGAAGAAAAGTATAAAGAACTCACATAGTTCTAGCATTAGAATCATAGTGTTTGACAAGAAATCCTGCCTCTTGTCTTTTTCTTCCAAGTTTTAAGCAATAAAGTGCTCCTGAAACCTAGAAATCCAGCATGTCTGAAAGCATTTCTTTATCATGGAATAGATCAGACACATTTGAACAAAGCCCTTGGTGCAACAGGTAGAATACTGGGTATGCAATAAATAAATGTGAGGGTTTCTTTGGTGAAGCAGGTCTGAGACTTTCTGATACCAAAAGATATTTGGAATATTCTATCCTGAGCCCTCTATTTCCCAAATAAAATATTTCCTAGAAGAAATGGGAAAAGTCTGCCATCTTTCTTTATTTTTTTTTCCTACTAGTGTTCATAGGACCTGATTTTATTAGCTTTTATTTCTTGCCTCTTTTTTGTTTCCATGTGAAGATTCTATTCCATTTGAAATTGTGGAGGCTGAGATTATAATCGTCAGCTTAGTACAGCAACCTATTTGAAATAGCTGATCAAACCAAAAATGAGGCAAGAATCAAAGCATATAAGTTCTGTTAATTTTTAAATTATGCATTTGTAATGTATCTGCTTTCACCATGTTTGGCCAGATAATTTTGTATAGCCTAATATTTCCTGAAAAGCTTGCTTGCTGTTTCTTCTGTTCTTCCTAAATGTAGCAATTTGGAATTAAAAATAATTATCCACTTAAATTATGTCAAGTATTTGCTTTTCACTGATTATGCTGTAAATGTTTTTAAACCCATTGTGGGATTAAATGAGAAAGAAAGATGGTGAAATGCACTGCACATAATACATGTGCCACCTACTGTTGGACATTTTGATTCATATTACAACTGTATTTATTAATCTAGTATAGGTATTATTTATAAATATTTATGCTGAAACAGATGAGGCTAAAGAGAATACTCCCTGCATTTGCAGTAAAACAGTCAAGCTTTCCATCTGTTTCTATGTGGAAACTACTTTTAAAAAATTCAAATATAAATTCTAAACATTTTGTAAAAAAACCCAAACCCCAACCAACAAACAAGAGGTTGGCAGCAAAAAGAGATATTAATCTGTGTCTTAATTTTAAAAAGCTAGCCAGAAGTCTGTTATTAGACATTTTTATTTAGCGACAGAGTCTTGGTTATCAGTGGCAGCTGCAGAGCAGGCAGTGCTGGTGGGAGCTCTCAGTGCTCTGCCTCTTGCAGCAGTGGCACAGGTTCCTCTGGAATGGGCATGGCACAGCCATTTCATCTGCCCTGGACTGAACGAACAACAAAGCCGCTGCTGCCATTAATATTTGTGTGCCAGAATTAAACCTACTGGGCTTTCTTGAGTGCAGTTGACAGAAAATGTCAATTTTTCTCCTCCCTTCCTAAACAGCTTATAAAGAAACACGAGAAGGCCAGCATTTCTATTTCTCCTCTTCTGCATTTCCATAATTCAGGGAAAAATCCCTTATGTGGAAAGGAACCTGCTTGACATGTTTTTACTCTATCAATATTAATGTTTTCAGAGGTGACTAGATAAAGCAACAGAGATTGTTTATCTCTCTGGCAAAAGAGGCCATAAAAGTAAATGACTGTGAGGAGAACAAAGTGGAGTAAAATGTCAAGATTTATGCAGAGGTGTGGGGAAAACAAGGTTGTTTTTTCATCTCTTAATTTGTAGTCCATTCTGACATGCATTCAGGATTGTGTTTTCTTCTTCCTATCCTGGAGAAATAAACCCAAAATGAGTGATTGAATTAGAGACAGAAGTAATTTTGGTAACATGTCTTGCTGTCTCAGATAGTACCAGAGAAACTGCTAATTAAATGGAAGACTCTTCATTGAGGCCAGTTCTGAAGTGTGCTGTACCCTTCATGCTTCATCATGAAGCTACAATATCTGTCCAGCTTAAGAAAATTATGCACATCACAATGATTTAGTAGATCTCATATTTGTAAATCACAAAACATTCTTAGCTATTTATTATATACTTTAAAATGTCTAAGAATCCTGTCTTTCTTTTCTCTGTATTTTTATTTACAGCAGTTTTTGGCAAGACTCCCATGATTTTTTGGAACTGGTGAGGTTTTTTAGTTTTCATAATACGTACTGAAAGTAAGTTTGTACACATGAAAGTTTTATGAAGAACATGAAAGAGGCAATAGGTAAAAACAAATGTACCTACATCTGCCACGTTTTGTATTTTCTCTATCATAATCTACAAGAGGGCCAACAGGGGAAAAATGTAGAACTGTGGATGCTGTTGTGCTTAGCTAATACAATAATTTCTATGAAAAATAAGGTGGGTTTAACTTAATTTATATACATTAGAGGAATCAGCATGAAGTAGCACTGTTGTTGCCAGGTACACGATATGTTTGTGCTGTGGAGATTTTAGAATTTCAGACAACGAGGTCAGTGGCTACCTGACCTGAATTTCCACAACTATATTAGAGAGGAAATTGGTTCTAGTATATAATTTCCTGGAACATCCTCAGGGAGTACACAGTTATGATTACTCAGTGGCTTTAAATCAATGCAGCAGCTGGAACAATATTTATAATATTTGGCAGCTTAAAAATATTTTTGAAGATGAAATGATGGATAGGATTTTGGCTAATGACTCCTTTCAGTTTGTATCGTGGTAAAAACTGGCACTGAAGGGTTGGGTGTCTGTGTAGCACAGCCCCTGCCAAATGGCAGAGTGCAGGTACAACAGCAAAGAATGAGAAGGATTATTTTGCTAATTCAGAGATAGGTAATTGCTTTTATTAACTTTAGTTTTTAAGGGTTTCACCTCTGAACAACTGAATAACGTTGATAAAATTTGGCTGAATAACTGAAAGCAGAGTAGGTCATGGTTCATGTAGAGAATCATTTGAAAGGGATCAGGTAGGAAAACATTCTTGAATTGATTGACCTACAGTATGCAGTTAATATCCTCTCAAACTGTTGGAAACACAGAAGAGTAACTAAATTCAGACCAGGCAGTCTATCCAGTTGCTAAGGAGAAAAAGCAAAACTCTGTTCATTCCCAAACTTTACTGTGCTTATGTCTATGGAATAATTGTAGGCCCTGTCTCACAGTCTGTGTGGACTTCCTGTGAGGTCAAACCTTAAAATTACTTCAGAACGTTTGCATGCATATTTTAGGTGGCAGACAGCAAATTTCAATTGAATAATGGGAAAGAAAATGCTCCCTTGGGTAAGAGGGACATAAAAGTGCGATACTGCAGCTCCATCAAACTGTTGCTTCACTAAAATATTGGCTACAAATATGATTGAGTTTGACTTGTAAGTGTATTTATTTCAATAAACTGTGGCAAAAACTCCACTGTTTTCCACATTTCTCTTCTTTGATGGCAAAATTTTTTCCACTTTATGAGGCTAAAAAAAAGGAGGGTTAGGCTTACAAAAGCTTACCAAATATATCTGATCCTCAAATGTAGCCTTTTCAGCTCTTTCATTCAGTTGCATTACACTAAAGAAACATACTTTTATCTATTACTTGCAGTTCTGTAAAAAGGCTGATTTGGCAGTATGCAGATGAAAGAAAAGAAAATAGATCTTTTCCGGGTAGTGTGGTATTGTGTGCAGCAAAACTAAGTGTGAGTGAAATTCTCTTTCAATTCCTTCAGCTGTATCCTCATCAGCACACCTCTACTGATGGCATTTCTTTAATTTCCCATGGATATTTTCTGTCCTTTAGAAGTTCCTCTGAATCCTTATTTTTTTTGTGGTATGGGTATTTCTGGTGTGAAAATCATGTCTGGTTAGGCAAGGCAGGCAAGAACTCTGTCTGCCCTGTGCTATTCTAGCTCAAATTTCAAATTTTAACTGTAAATTTGAATTCCTTTTCCTGTGTACCTCCCCCTGTCCCTTTCTCGGAATTCACTCATACTTTTGAATAAAAGATTAAGCCTTTAAGTTCAGCTGCTCTGGTGAGGTCTGTTAGCACTTACTCCTAAAACACATTTTACAGTTGCCATAAAGAATCCTACACAGAGCTTCAGAAATGTCTGAAAGGTCTCTCACTCTGTTAGTCAGTAATGTGCTGCCAGCAGCTCCTGGTGTGTGTTCCATGTGCCGTTCTTACATAACCTACTGGGAGCTTAATCAATCAGGATCTGAAAAAAACCCCAAATTCTTTTGTGTGAAGGAAGAATGATTGAGGATACAAATGATAGCAAAGACTACATTAAAAAAACAGATTTTAAAATTTCCACTTCAACCTTACACTGAGTAGAAAAATTGGACATTAAAATAAATCACTTTAAAATGCAGTTCAGTTACATTATTACATCCTTTCAATAGCCTTACATAAACCTCCTTCCTAATTATGGTATTTTAAAGATTTTTGAAGTATTTGTGATGCAGGCCAAGATGGTAGGAAGCATCTGGTTTGGAGGAAATATTATTGAGGAAAATAATCTAATGAACAGACAAGTTATGAAGTCCATCTGTGCACAGACCATACATCCATGGAATCTCTCACCTCAGAAGACACAAAATGTATGTTTTATCATAACATGCATTGCAGAATCCTGACAGCTAGTTCTTCATATTGCACCAGGTTTGTATATTCCTTACTGGATGTTTCATATTACCTGATTTATAGAAACAGACCTTGAGTCAATTCAAAGCATCTTTTCACAGCATCTTTAAGAAAAAGTGTTCTGTTGGATTTGGAGTCAGATTATGTAATTGTTGAGAGGCTCTTAAGTTTTCATAGAGTAGAGAGGGAATTTGAAAAGAAAATGGGAGAACTTTTTTCTCTTTGATTTATAGACATAGCAGTTGAGACTGGAGAGAAATAGTTCCTAAAGAACATCACTGCATCAAACAATCTGTAAGTACAAAACAAAGCAGTATGAGAAAGGGAAAGTTTGATGACACACTGAGAATCTTGTTTTATAAAATAGCTGCAGAGGGCTTTAGAGCTTTAAAGAGGGCCAGTGAGAGGGCAGAAGAGAAGTGTGTGCATATCTTAGGAGAAAATTACTGAGTTTTAGTCTCAAACATATGAACCAGAGTTCTTCATTGTGAGGTAACTTGGTCTTGGCTTTTGGAAATACTGAGCTCTTTCACGTTTGTGTAAACAGAAGAAATAATGCAGAGGTGGGGGAGAGGAAGAAGTTATATGAGTTTTACAGGCATAAAACATAGATACCTGTGAAGGCAATCCTTTTTAAAGAAATAGGTCTTGAGAAGACCATTATTGCAAAATCATTAGTATGATCTCCCAAGGAGCTCAGGAAGAGCATGGCTATCCTGTCAGTCTCTGAAGCACATGAAATGAATACCACCACTACTTGCATGCTTAGCTGGGACCTAAAGCAGTGCTCAGCTGTTCTATCAGTGAAAATTCTGGGGGGTCCAGCTGTTGTGTCAGTCCAGCTTCAGAGAGAGGAAGCAGGGGACTCTGCAGGACACAGATTTATGAATGATTTATGATTTTATTTATGCACTGTACCATCTGGGAGAGTGGTCCCCGTCTTTACTCCATTACACTGACACCCATCTCCTTCAGCCACGCTTGTGCTGCACCCAGACCAAAGCAGGACTACCTTACCTATGTGAAGTGGGGCTGTAGCCAAACAAACTTCACACTCGATTTCACAGGAAGGGAATATTGAATGGAAACACAAAGAGGGTATTGCCCCCTTTATATGACATTTGCAGGACGAGTACTGGAGTTATAGGCTGCCCACATTTTAAGGAGGATGAGACTTTATTTAAAAAATGAGAAAGAGAAGCTCAAAGTTAAGCCATGACTCAATCATGGTTGTGGTCACTGAGGAATGATTTTCATTGTAGTGGGCAACTCTTCAATGTGTTGGATACAACAGAAGCCAGTCCCTGGAAGCTGAGAGCACAAGTAAAATTTGCAAGGTGCAAATTTTAACCAAGTAATCAACTACCGAACAGCACACCCATAGAGGTGGTAAATGCTCTCTTGCACTCGCTTTTAACCAAGGCTGAATGCCTTTGAGATACAGTGTAAGTAAAAAACTATGGACATGATGCAGAAGTTGCTGGTGAGAGTTAGAGGAGGTCAGACATGTGGCAATTGTCCCTTTAAATCTTAAATTCCCCAAGCTGGAGGCACATATTAATACTTACTGCTACACTTCTTCTCCAGGTGTCAAGAAATGTTCAGCTAGTCTAGAAAAACATTCTGGAAGGCTGTTGCTCAAATGTGATCTGTTTGTATTTAAGCAAAATACAATTTGTGGGATCCAGTACTATCTAGACATCATCATCAGGATGTGACCCCGTAGTATTGCTTAGTACACACAGTAAAACACAGCCCTGGGTATTAAGAGATGTTCAGGAGAAATGGAATTTTAAAGGAATTATAATCATTGAGATTTTTTGATACAGCTCTAGAATAATTAAGAAACTATTGTTAATGGCCACAGTTATTGGTCATCTCTGAAGGAAGTAAAAAATGGTAGTCTGCAGAATAAACATGGGGCCATTTCTAGATTCTTTTAAATCAAAATACTCAAACTGAGAAAATTACTCAATAAATGTGATGAGCAAATATTTAACCTTTAGATTTAGTTTGTGTTCATATTCCAAACAAATATAGTTAGAGATGCTTAAACATTTGTAAGTGTTGAACATATGTTTACAGAGTAATTATATTTAACATTGGGAAATTCACAAAACACTTTCCACATGTGTTATGTGCCCTTTTATATTAATGTTTTCTAAATGTCATGTTGAATAGTATATTAAATTCCAGCTTCGTTCTAAGGTACCTGAAGTGGTAGCTTTAGAAGATACTTTTCTCAGCTGTAATAACTTCTTGCATTTAAATATATTGTTGGTATTTCCATATATCCTATTACCTTGCATTTTCCAGTAAATCAACAGATGAAGGTTTTAATAAACCCCATGATTAAGCAAGGCTTTTACTGCAGCTATCCTTTTGCATTTCGAATTGTCAGTTTGTTGCTACTGTGATTTCCCCTTTGTACAGGATTACCTTTGTTCAACAGGATCATGCAAGTCAGTGATTAACAAGAGATTGGCTAATGTAGTTCACTGCATTATGCAATTTTGACATTGCACCTCATTTCACCAATGGGGAAAAAAATTAAGAAGGAAAGTTTCTAAATCCCCCTTTTTCGTCTGAACTCTCTATAGGGCCTCAGTGCTTGGAGCCCGTTCACCTGGGCAGCTGTTTTGGCTCACTGTCCTAGAGAACTGTGCCCTGGCCGGTGTCTCCAGGACTGCTGAGCATCACTACGGAAGTGGAATTCCCCGGGTGTGAGCGAGACCTCCACAGGCAGCCAGGCCGGGAATGGGCTGGGGACGGGGAGCACCAGACGGGCTTTGCTCCTCCTGCCCTTGGGGCTCCGCAGGGACATGTCGGCTCCTGCACCTCCTCCCTCCGCGTTGGGACTCCCAGGAGCACGTGGAAGGACACCTGCTCTCACCTGTGCTCACCCGCACTCACCTGCTCTCACCTGCGCTCACCTGCACTCACCTGCGCTCACCTGCGCTCACCTGCCCTCACCTGCGCTCACCTGTGCTCACCTGCGCTCACCTGCGCTCACCTGCCCTCACCTGCGCTCACCTGTGCTCACCTGCGCTCACCTGCGCTCACCTGCCCTCACCTGCGCTCACCTGTGCTCACCTGCGCTCACCTGCGCTCACCTGCCTTCACCTGCTCTCACCTGCCCTCACCTGCCCTCACCGGCACTTCCTCAACAGGAGGAACAAGTGCTTCCCGTGGCGGGAGGCAGAGCCCTGGGACAGCTGCCCAGGGAAGGCGTGGGGTCTCCCTCTCTGGAGGCATTTCAAACCCACCTGGGCGCGTTCCTGTGTCACCTGCGCCCGGTGACCCTGCCTTGGCAGGGTGGGACTGGGTGATCTCCAGAGCTCCTTCCAACCCGAACGATTCTGTGACTGAATCAGGATGCTGAGCCTCTCGTGCACGGATGCAGAGGAGCAGATTTGTGTAAAAACAACAAAAAAAGGGATTTCACCTCGTAACCGTCCCATTTAACAGACGATTTGTTAGACGCTCCCTCTGCAATGTCGGAGCCCTTAGCGCTGGTTCACAGCTCACAGCCCGCACCCATTGCCAGTGCCAGCCTGACACCTGCCGGCGGCCAGCGGCCTCGGGGGACTGACGGGGAACCGGCCCGGCTCGATGTTTGCAAGGACAGCGGCCCCGAGAGGCCCAGGGAGCGGCAGTAGGAGCGGCGGGGCCATTCGGGGGCCATTCAGGGCCCATTCGGGGCCCATTCGGGNCTGGGCGAGGGTCACGGGCAGCCATGGCGGCGGGCAGCGCTATCCAGATCCCCACCCGGCTGCCGCTGCTGCTCACACATGAGAGCGTGCTGCTGCCCGGCTCCACCATGCGCACCAGCGTGGACTCGCCGCGCAACATGCAGCTGGTGCGCAGCCGGCTGCTGAAGGGCACCTCGCTGCGGAGCACCATCATCGGTGTCATCCCCAACACCAGCGACCCCACGTCCGACTGCGATGACCTGCCCAACCTGCACAGGTGCGGCTCGGCCCTGCTCTCCCTGCCGCCCTCGCGGCCTGCGGGCCCCCCGCAGCCCGGCCCGGCCTCCCTGGCCGGGGCTCGCCGTGGGGTCGCCCCAGGGGCCGCCCGGCTCCGCCGCCCCCGGGGAACGGCTCTGCCCTCCGAGAAGCCTGGTCACACCGCAGGCCCAGCGGGAGAGGTGCCGGGGGCGGGCTGGCCGGAGGGGAAGTTTGAAAAGAAGCTAAGGTGGACGAGCGAAATAAGACGCAAGAAGGCAGATCTAAGGCTGTCGCGGTTTTTAACCATAGCATTTTTCACCTAATAGGTAACACGGATATTGATTTAGTTCACATAAAATGAAAACAAGCTGTATTTCTGTCTGGTGAAACTAACATGATGTAACCCCTACTCTCTGAACTTTATCATATCAGTGGACTTAGGAAGATGTTGCAAGAAAATAACTTCTGTTGTACATCTGCTTAAATAGGCACGGTGATCTAAAACATTGATTCAGTACAAGGCCGAGAATTTCAGTGAACTGTCATTTACCAACACTCCCATTGCTTAAGCAGAAATGTCAGTGTGCCTGTCCACAGCCAGATCCATTGTAATGAAGAAATTACATATGTTTCTAAATTGAATTATTGTATTACAGTACCTTACTCAGTTTCTGAATTAATTCATTTGTGTTCAGGTTGTAGGGTTTGGTTTTGTAATCTGTGTTACAAAGAGAATTGGATAATTTGATTTCATTTTGTGATAGGAGCTATGAGCCAGCAGGGCCTCGCAACCTATAGCTTGGTTGCGTCTGATAAGGAGCACACAAAATGTTGTGTGGAAAGTGACAGATAATACAAGGATTCGATCTGTTTTTAGGATTGGCACTGCTGCCTTGGCAGTTCAGGTGGTTGGTAGCAACTGGCCCAAGCCCCATTACACGTTGCTGGTGACAGGCCTCTGCCGATTCCAGATCCTGCAGCTGCTGAAGGAGAAGCCCTATCCCGTTGCTGAAGTACAGCAGTTAGATCGACTTGAGCAGTTCACTAATGGCCATAAATCTGAGGAGGAGCTTGGAGAGCTGTCAGAACAATTCTACAAGTATGCAGTACAGGTAACTTGTTCTGTTCTTGTGTGTCACATAACCATACGTAAGTGGGTACACTTAGGCTCTTTATTTGTTTTCTATCTGCCCTTCTGTTTTTTCAATTCCTGTGTTTTTCAGCTACTAGTACAGTTTCAGTATTTCTGCTACAAAATAAATGTTACTGTTACAGCTTGAAGTTTTTATGCCAAGTTTCAGGGTATCTACACGGCTCATTGCAGCTGAGTCTTGTGCAACTGCTTGTGTTGGTGCTATGATAAGTTGGTGTTTCATATATAGCAATACTATAAATGCATTCTAGTGAAAGATTTAATTTTTCTAGAATTTTACAGTATATAAGAAAATACAAACAATAGAGATGTAATGAAGTGGAATTTAAAAGATGTATTGAAAAAGAGACGTGGGGAAGTTTTTAATCTGGCTAAGTGGGGGAAGTAGGAGATGTATGTATTGAAAACAATGCTGCAAACAATCATGATACTTTTGAACTTCTCAAACAAGCAGAAAGCTGCAAGTCTTGGTGCTCTATGCTGAGTTAGTGCCTCATCTGTGAACTTCTGGTCAACTTATTTCAGCAGCTTTTTGGCAAACTACCTAGACATGCTGCTTTACACTGAAAGACACAATCCTGTTTAGGTCAGAGAGCCACTGAGATAATTCCAAAAGAAACACAGTGGCCATTAGCGTTGTTCCTTGTGTGTTGTAGCTGGTTGAGATGCTGGATATGTCAGTGCCTGCGGTGGCAAAGCTCCGGCGTCTCCTGGACAATCTGCCCAGAGAAGCTCTGCCAGACATCCTGACCTCTATCATCCGAACAAGCAACCAAGAGAAGCTGCAGGTATCGTGTTCTTCAGCAGTTTTAGTGGTGTTTGGTGTTGCTGTCTTTTTAAACTCAGTCACTTTTAGGTAATTTTGGAGTTGCTTACACTTGTGACTGTACAGTGGTAACATTGTGCCAGCAGGGATTTGTGTTACAGCTGAGCATGAACGCTTGCAAAATGGTTTGATGGTGCTGTTTAAAGTGTTGATATATGCATATGGCAGAACTCACCTAAGGTAAATAGGTCTAGTTGGGAAATCTTGGAAATGGTTCATTTTATTAAACAATAAGTAAAACATGGACTTCCTGTCGTAAAGAAGATAAATCTTTATTCAGATTATGTTGAAACTTTGCTTATTTATACGAGCTGTCCGATCATTATACATACCTTAACACTAATAACTTGATAATTAAAATATTTTTAATATTGGAATTAAATGTTGAAGTCTGTGTTTCTTTAAACCCTGAGACAGTGGTTAAATTTCTATCATATGTCAAAGTAAAACTATGCAAAAATGATCTTTATGGCTTGGTGCTTATTTGTCTGATTTCTCTATTTGCTTGCTGTGTTTTGGAAGTTGTTCCTTTTCTTGTCTAACTCCTTATGCTGCACCTGGAATTGAAAGTATGTTAGGTTCTTTCAAAGCACCACAAGTAGAAATTTATGCAGTAATTTGAAGGGAAGGTGTGTACTGTAGCTGAATATCTTGGTGGAGGAAGGTACATTAGTTATTAGTGTGTCACTTTTTTATTATTTGGAGTTCTAAAAAAAAGAGCAGCTGGTGGAAGTTGTGGAAATACAGAGGAGCAGAAGTCTACCATTTCCACATATTAACTTAATTTAATATGAAAATGGAATTGTGTGCAAAATATTAAAAAGGCAAAAAAAAATCTCTGAACAAAAACCCTAAGGCACAAGGTAATTTTTTTCCTCTAGGTTACCCAAGGAGATGCTGCTGTAATTTTCTTAATAGGGGCATCTCTTTCCTGAGGCCCAGTAATTGAAAAATAGAACATTGATAGATGTTTGCCACAGAAGATGCAACTGAAATATTAAGATGCTTTAAAACTAGACAGGAGAAGAGAATTTTCTCTAGTTTGAAGTGCATTGTAGCTCAGGCATCCAGACCCTTGAGGCTAGTTTTTGTGGACTGTATTCTTCTTGCTTTTCTTGCTTCCTGTTTTCCTAAATCCATGTATTCTATATCTCTGGTCAAAAGACAGTAGCAATATCTCCATGTTCCCTTCCCCCAGAACTTGTTGCTTACAACTTGCTTACAACTCCTTGCTCTTAGATTTTAGATGCTGTCAGGCTGGAAGAACGTTTCAAGATGACCATACCATTGCTTGTTAGACAGATTGAAGGCCTGAAGTTGCTTCAGAAAACAAGAAAGTCCAAACAGGATGATGATAAAAGGGTATGGAGCTTTACATTTGGAATACTTAAACATTCTAAATAAGTACTAAGATGCAGATTTTAAACAGGCTGATGAATGCATGATATTAATATGTGCATTTTTAATGTATAGCCATAGTGTGTGATCATAGTCTGGAGCTGCAGAGAGCACCCAGGTGGCAACTTTGGCTGTGTAGATGCACAAAAGACAAAATATTTGTCTAAAACTGCCTAGGCTTTATTTTAATTTTTTTATATTTAATTTTTATTTTAATCTGAGCACTTTGTGACAATAAATGAATATTCAGGTTCCTCTGAAGAGTCAGTTCATGTGCATGGTATGCACACAGTGAGTTCTGGCCTGTGCAGTGAAAGGTCTGTCTTTTACAGGTGAGTGGCAGGTAAAGAATGGGTGTTGTAAAATGGAGCTTGTTCATTTTTGCTGCATCTAACTGCACTTACATAGTTTAGTAACTGGGAAGTCATTGAGAAATGAAAGAAGATAAGAGAGATTTGCCCATTTTGTAAAGATTAAGTTTATTCTGCTTAATATGATGGGCTGCAGTGCTTGAAATATCACACATAGCTCCTTTCAGTTTTGTTCTTGTTTTGTGTTGTTTGCTAGTTTAGGATATATGAGGAACTCACCTAGGAAATACATAAAGAACTGTAACTTTTTTAAGTAGCGCCAATAACAGTTTTTGAAGTTAATTTCTGGAGTTCTGGATTCTTCTGTGCACTTTACTTGTTTTTGCCATGATTTTCATTCAAAGCCAAAGTACACAGCCTGTTTAAACACCAAGACCTGGTGCAATTCTGTGGCTCTGTTTCCATTGCACAGGTTGTAGCTATTCGTCCTAATAGAAGAATCAGTCATGGAAGCATTACAGAAGATGAGGAGGAAGAAGAAGATCATGATGATGTTGTCATGCTAGAAAAAAAGATTAGAACATCCAGTATGTCAGAACAAGCTCTTAAAGTTTGTCTTAAAGAAATAAAAAGGTAGGAGGCTTTTAAATGGTGATTTCTTTTAAAATTTAAAACAAATATTGCGGACCTTTTCCTGTTTGATACATGTTCATGTTGGTTGTGGTTTTGAAATTATTTTAAACCTCAGGCAGCAATCACTGCCTTGTGGTGCAGTAGAGGCTTCCTTCCTGCATTTAATTTCTTGTTGGCCTTTTGAATTCTGTACTTATATTTCCAGATTAAAGAAGATGCCTCAGTCAATGCCAGAATATGCTTTGACAAGAAATTACTTGGAACTGATGGTAGAATTGCCATGGAACAAGAGTACAAAAGGTAAACCCTTCTCTTAGTGGTGATTCTCTTGCACAAACATTTTAGGATGAGTAACTATCATGTAAACACTGTGAATTAGTTCTGTCTTGTAAAAATATGGTTGGTAAGTTACTGTAAGCCAGGTAAACCATTAGACTTCAGAGCTGTACACTGAATAGCCTGTGCAGCTCAGTTGTATATCTAAGAACGTGGATTTAAAAAGTATTAAGAATAGTTGTATTAAAAAATGAAGGTGTTACTAATTACAATTTGTGCCAGTATGTATAAAAAATGATAAAGAAATTAGCATCTAATTATGTTTTATATGTTGGACAAAAAACTGTTTTGGAGGTATCTGTAACATTGGTCTTTCTGGAGAAGATTTTGCTTTATCTTAAGCAAGTGTGGTAAGAAACAAAAGGATAAAAAAGCACAATTGTAATTAATTTTAATAATTACAAGTTGGGGTGCAGTAGAAAAACTGAGTCCGTGTCTGCTTCGTACCGTAGATTTTGGAGTTGTGAGTGGAGGGTGATACTGTTAATACAGATGCAGTGTGCAAAAAGGGAGAGTGAGGGAAGAGTGGGAAACCAAACAGGACCAACAGACATCTACTGACCAGCACAAGCAGGTTAAGTGGGCAAAATGACTTCGCACAAGATGGACTTAGCACAACTGCATGTCCATCTCTATCCTCCTGCTGGTATTTGTAGTGGTGAATTGTTGCTGGTTTGAAATAGAGCCCTGGCTGTTTACAAATCTTCTCGTCAATATTTTCTTTAATCATTAAATTGTAAAAACTGCCTACATATACTTTGCAGTATTATTCAAAGAATCCCCAAATGAGTATAATGTTTGTTGACAGTCATGTTCTAGCAGAGTGTTTTTTTGGTGGAAGTTGCTCTTTGATCTTCTAAAATTATGCTGTGTCATGTGAAGTTTGGTGTTTTTACTTGAAGCAGAGTTTGTGAGCGTGACCTGTGTGATTGCTATTTTGAACCCTGTAGCTACAGTGAATAAAAACACACATGAATATAGAAATAGAAAATCATGGTAATTATTTTAGCCTTGGATGTCGTTATCAGTACTGTGTCATTTTCAGTACTGTAATCTTAGGTCTGATTTCCTTATTAAAGAAGGAAATTAAAGAAGAACTTTAATACCTTTGTTTTAGAAAAGCATTGTGTGAAATGTATGTGTGAGTTGGGGGATTGCCCTGATGAAGGTACCTGTTTCTACTGTAGGATGCATTGTTTCCATTCTTAAGGTAAATGTGCTGATCTGTGTGCTGTTGTCAATGCCAGATCGCCTGGAAATCCGTGCAGCTCGGATTGTTTTGGATAATGACCATTATGCCATGGAGAAGTTGAAGAAGAGAGTTTTGGAGTACCTGGCTGTACGACAGCTTAAAAACAACCTCAAGGGACCCATTCTTTGTTTTGTGGGGCCCCCAGGAGTTGGTAAAACCAGTGTTGGAAGATCAATTGCAAAGACTTTGGGTCGAGAATTCCACAGAATTGCTTTAGGAGGAGTCTGTGATCAATCTGATATTCGAGGCCACAGGTAATTACTACTTCTTTTCCTGATTGCAGTTTTTTCTCTGCAGAATGTATTGATTATTTTCACTGTTCAGCAGTGAAAATTTTCACAGATAGATAGATTTTACTTCTATGAGACAATGGTAGGTATTTATTGATTTTCCTTGGTATTCAGTGGTGTTATTTGGGAGAGAATTTTAATGGGAAAGGATGTTTAGTGTTGTGGTACAACCTTTATTCTTTCCTTCTGCTGCTTCTCTTTATTGTCATAGGGAATTCATCTTCAGTTATGTTAGTTATCATTCCTTCACTTGGAGTGATACATGAAAGTTGCTAGAAGATAGCAATGGACTTGTTTGTGCACTGTTTTCCTATTTCAAAAGGAGATTTATGCAAGAGCACCTAAGCTGGCAGGTTTCAAAGGAAGTTTTTTGGATGACATTCCTTAGGATTGTTTTTGATGTTGGCTTCTTTATGTATCTACAACTTAGTCTTTTAAATTTCTAGTAGTCCATTCCTCAGTCCTTGCAACTGGAAGCATAATGAATGGGCAGTAGAGATAGGTAACTGCCAAGCATCACTGCAGCATTTTTATTTCCATTACACATATTTTATGCTTATTGCATGCAGTATAGGAAATCTGGAATAATGAATTTTAGTCAGGTTTTCTTTTAATCCATGTTATTGAATAAAGTTTCTCCTTACAACAGTAGGTGAATACTGTGAATTAAAGCTATTTTGACCAGTGGCTATGCAGCTACTCTCAGTATAATACACCTAAAATAGAATGTCCTAAAAGCAACTTAAAATGTTACTCAACAACGTGTGCTATTCAAAGTGAAGCCACTAGAGGCTGTGGAATACTCAGCATTATGGAAAGCGACTTTTCCAGAGCAGAGCAGTATGAAGTCCTTTGTAACAGGGAAACCACATCTTGAACTTGACATTATAAACAAAAGTCAAACTTTCTATCTTGAGCCTAGACCTCATAAAGACAAGGAGAGTCATATGTGAGAGCCTCTAAAAAGCTTTTTAGGTCAGGTTTTTGTGACTGTCACACATTTTTGAGAGCATTATTAAGTTATTAATTCATGTTAGAGGATAACCGTTATAAATTTAATATTAAAAAGTGTGTGAAATTAGCCAGTGGGAAATATTTGCTAAGAGATTTTTTCACCAGCAAAGGAAAATGTAATCTGGAATTAGCAAGAATATTGTGTGGTTACTGTTCAACAAGCAAGTGTGTAGTTTAAAAATGAACTTCAGAGGAGTTGGTACCAGGAGTCCTTTGTAGCCAACTGCTTTTTCCAGTTTTTTGTAGCTAAAATCAAACCCACCTGTTGCATACTGGATTTTGGATTCTGCTTTGGTGTGTTTTCCTCCTTCTCAGAATAAGATTTAATCAGATTAGAACTACAGCTTTCCTGTAGAGCTCTGTAATATCCTTTTGTGTGAATAAATCCTTCAAGTTACTCCCAGTCAGGTGAATGAATCCGTGTTGTGCATCTGGTGGCAGTCAGAGGTGTAGAAGTGGGACACAGACTGTTGTTTCCTGAGTTTTGCTGTCGAGCAGGCTGATTTTCTAATATTACACCTTAGAAGTCATTGTTTTTCTCCTAAAAGCTCCTTATTAGGCTTTGGGGCTTAAGTTAAGGATTCCATTAACATTGCAGGAGAACAGTACTGTATGTGCCTACTGATGTACTGAACATATAAAAAAATGTACCAAGTGTACTAGAACATTCAAAAGGAACTGTTTCAGCTTGGCTTGCAGGCAAACAGTGCCTGAAATAGCATTCACTTGGGCCACTTCGGTGAGAGGTGGAGCCTGGGAGATTGAGCAGACAAAGCTCTTGGAGAGCGGCAGGGTGGGGCGTGGTGTTTCAGTAACTGTGCTGTCCCACCTGATGTGTAAATGTGGCAGTGGGAACTGCCGGGGTTTGCCCATTTCACTGCGGGTCATGTGCCTGCACCTGGAGCTTGGGAATCCTTCACTGACTGGGTGAAGAGTAGCGAGTATCCTTCTGCGTTCCCAAAACGAAATCATCCTCTTGGCACAAAGCCAGAACTCCTTGATCAGACATCCTTCCGCTGTTGTCTGCATTTACCTTTCATCTATACCAAATGTTAAAGTATGCTGGTTTACATTTGTTGTTTACTTGTATTAGAAAAAAAAAGAAAAAACCCCACAAACCACTCTGAAGGATGACTTAAAACTTTTTTCCAAGTAGCTCATTTCTTTTAAAATCTCCTCGGTATTGATGCTTTGTATCACACAGGAAATGTATGATCTTCTCCGTTGTGTGTTTTTTCTATTTCTGAAAATGAAAGATGTAATTGTGCCATTTATTTATAGTGGTGCTGGTGAGGTAAGTGTGAAGCTCTTCTTTCTCACCTTCATGTGGAGGACTCCTTCCTGTATTACCACTGCTTTGCAGTTTGAAAAGCTTGAACAGTTTACTTCTGACTTAGGCCTTTGCTGAAGGCTTGTTTAGGTGCACCATTTGAGGAGAGGTAGGATTCCTCACCAGGACAGCTGTGCTGGCAGAATTCCCTGCACAGGCCTTGTTGCACCAGAAAAAACCAAACTGCAGACGGCTTCATCCATGGAGGAATGAGCTTTGTTAGACAAGTACAAAGCAGAGATAGATTTGTAAAGCCCTTGAGTGGATGCAACCTCTGGCCTTGCACAAAAAAAAAAAAAAGGCTGTGATCTTGTGCAAGGACGTTCAGAAACAGTGGTGTTAACTCTGTTATCGTTTTCTACCCCTGCAGTTAAAAATTATTTAAAACTATTTGTCTCCAGATCACTGTGAAGAAAATGAGTCTTGTTTCTTTCTTTCAATAATACTACCACTGCTTTAAGGGTTCTATTTCCTGGGCTTTCCCTGTTTACTTTGGGAGAACCAAGAAGGTTGGATTTCCAAGCTGTTTTTCTTGTATTTTCTAGGGTACATAGTGCCTGATGACATACCGTAGGACTAGTGTTTTGTTTAAAGGTGCTTCTTCACTGATCTAAAACTATATGAAAAGATTACTAAGTTGCAGACCTTCTCTGCCTGGCACTCTCAAGGGGTTGGGTTTTTAAGTGTTGCTACACAAGTGAGATAACTAGGAAACTTGCTCTGTGCTGCCTGTTTTGAGTGGGGAAAGCTGACTGTCCTCTGGGTTTAATGCAGGGAAAGAAACTGCATCAAAAAATGAGCAAAGCAATGTAGGATATTGTTTTACCTCCTTTCAACCCTAGCAAAAAGAATGAAATCAGCACCACATTCAGTGATAATGTTCCTAAACAGTAGCATTTAGTTTCACATCTTACAAGGCAAAGGTTAACAGCCAGACAGATAAATGGCTTGTAATTTTAATATATTCTGACTGATTTTATATGTAAATACCTGCAGGGCCTTACTGAGGATTCTTTTGTTGAGATGTGTTCCCTAATAACTTTGGAGATCTCGAATATTTGATTATTAGTATAATAAAATAGGTATTGGTCCATCTCTAATAAATGAAGAGGTACGACAGATTTAGGTTCTTGCATCTACTTGCCTTAGTTTGGTTTATAAACCAGCCTCTTTCTTAAAACTCAATGGAACATGGATATCTCAAATCTTTTTAGGATTCAAAAGGACCAAGTGAAAGTTTGTGTATCTAAAAACACAAACATGCATTTAAAAAGTGTAATGTTTTTAAGCATGCACTTGAGAATAATGTAGCAAGCAAGAACAAAGAATGTTTGATGTTTACCTAATTATGTTACCCTATTACTAGCATAAGCAAAATACTGAAACAGTTGGGCTGCATTGTCTCTGAAGCATATAAAATTATTCTCTAGTGCAGTGAGCACCTTGTAGTAAAAACAACCAGAGAAGAATAACATTAGCACCACCAAACAAAACCCAAAACCACAAAAAGACCCAAACTCGTAACTGAAAAAAAAATCTAAATCCCTCCAAAAACAAAGAAATGCCCAAATTGCTACACTGATAAATTTGTTTACACTGGGAAGTGATTCACTTCTGTGAACTCCAGCTCTGATTCAGTCTCCTCATTTTCTGATTGCATTTTATAGAATGCTTTCCCTGTCTTGGCAAGGCTGTGGGTGTGCAGATGGAGGAGGAGGAGGCAGGCTGGCTGTGTAATAGCTCCCCATGCAGAGTCCTGATCTGTAATGAATGTTCCACAGCGCAGCCCTCTGTGAGAGCAAGCCGCTCCCTTGCTGCAGATTAAGACTACACAAAAGCAGTGAAGTGAGGAACTGTTGCCTGCTGGCTGCTTCAGTCTTTAGCAGCTGCCTCAGGAAGGTGGTAACAGGCAAACTGAATTTCTCTTCCGTTGCTGACTGTTTAGAAGATCTTAAAACCTTTTATTTTTCTCAGATCTACAATTAAACACATTTACTGCAATTTGTTTCCTCAGTGGTTAAATGTTACATGGAACTGACACCATTGCTGTGTGGTTTGGGTTCTGCTTTTGTTGTTTTTTGGGGTTTTTTTTATATATTTAAAGTCATCTCTAGTACTTTTTGAAATTAGTCCTGTGGTATTTTTGGTTTCATCTTTGTAAATGTCATCCTGTTTATTTTGGATGGTAGTAAGATCGTATGGCAAAGCAGGCCTGTTCTGCTTGTCTGCTTTGTGAGGGTCAAGAGCTAGATATTGTAATTCAGTACTTAATGTATCTCTTTCTTCTTAGAATTTCATGCTCTTAAATGTAGTATTTTGAGTAGTTATGGCACAAGCAGAAAAGAGTGTGATAAATGCAGCAAACAAGGGTTATATACATCTGCAAAATGTAGTTGTGCTCTGTGTGTGTTGTGGAAAAAAGATTTTACTGATTTGCTGGATAAATTCAAGCTTGTCATTTTTTGTTTCATTGCACTGTTCATCTTTTCATTTTATATTGAAATGACAGTAAATAGTTATTTTTACTGGGTGTTTGTTAAAGCATGCTGTCATGGGGACATTGACAGTTCAGCATAATTGGAATTTTGCTCTCTTTTGTAACATGCTGTGTGAACTCTGTTATGATGACAAAAATCCCAGCTTTGTAATTATGAAAATGCTTTTATTAATGAGGTTCCCAAATCTGCTTCTGCTTGCTCTTACAGTACAAGGATGCTGGTACTGGAACATGTTAAGATGTCCACAAGCTGTAAAGTTTGGATACGCTGTAACGCAAATGATTATCCTTGCAGACCAACTAGTTCACCATGGAACTCAAATTTTCCTCTGCTGCTATAATTGCTTGTATTAGCTCAGTTGTATATTCCATATTTTTATTAAATATTCCACAAATTTTTGCAAAAAAAGCAAGAATTGTTGCAGTGGTCCTTGTTCTTCTATTCTGCCTGGAGTTTCATTTGTGATGTTTTTGCTGTTGCTCCTCCTGCTCCCTGTGTCACCAGCCTGTTTCCCCATCCCCATTCCTTTCCAGGCGCACCTACGTGGGCAGCATGCCTGGCAGGATCATCAACGGGCTGAAGACTGTCGGGGTGAACAATCCTGTTTTCCTCTTGGATGAGGTGGATAAACTGGCAAAGAGCTTGCAGGGGGATCCTGCAGCAGCCTTGCTTGAGGTAAGAGGTGTTAAACTGCAAGCATTGTTTCATTTGGATTTTAAAAGTATTAAACTGGACTTGGAAGATTCACTGGACAAAAGAAGGCCTGAAAGTGCCGACTCTGTTATTCAAGTATCAGCTGCTGAGTTCTGACATGGGTGGGTTTCTGTCAATTCCGTGGGCACAATGCAGATGCTGTTACATAGTGGCTAAGTAACATATAAATCTCAGTGAGCTGTACTTGAGCACAAGGATAGATTTTGGGGTGTTTTCTGTATTTAAATACTATTCAAGCCCTAAACATAACTTATTTGGGGGACTTCAAGACATTGATTTTTAATGATCTGACGTTGTTAGCTAAGAAAGAGCTGTAGAGGATCTAGACAGTAACTACTTCTTCAAGTTTTCCCTTTCTTTCTTGGAACAACTTTAATATATTTTTGAAGCTCTTTATGGTACCAGCTTGTATTGGAGCTAAACAGTTTACCCAGTGCACAATATGGACTAGCTGCATGTTCTTTTAGGAGCGTTTTTTTAATTAGTGTCTAATTAACTTTCTGAGGTTGGATTTTTCATGTAAGTCACAGATTCCCACTCCTTGACTGATTGTGGTATGATGAGTGTTTGGCTGATTATGGTGTGATGAGTGTTGGCTTTCCATGAGAGTCAGGTTTTCCATGAGTGCATTTTTTCTGAACTTCTGGCACTCAAGACTAAGAAGTGAATGAATCTAATTTTGAGGCACATATTACAGTTATTTTATCACAAAGGTTTTAGAGCTGTCAAAGTTGATTTGCTTAAAGACACAAATAATATTCTGGAGATACAATAGAGGACTTTGTGAACGAGATGCTGTTGGAATATTTTGTAAATCCCATGAAGTGTTGAGATGTTATTAATTAGGTTAGTTGGGCTTTCAGGAGGCCAAAATTGGAGTGATCATGAGGAAGATGAATTGAGACCTGTGCCTTGCAAGCTTCATGTATCATGTAGCAGACAGCAGTAAGGAGTTATCAGAACCTTCTTCCTAATTTCCATTTTCTGGAGTGTGACATTATATCCCAGTACAATTCCTTCTTCCATTGATTTGTGCATATTCAGTGTTTTATTCTAGTTTGCTGGAGAGAGGAAGGAGCATGTCCTCAGGTGTGGGGAAGAGACAAAGCATTGCCCTTCCCTGGGCAGAAGGCTGTGCCCATCTTCCTGTGCCAGCACGGATGGCAAAGGGGAGAATGAGGGAGGGGGTGGCACAGCAGGGCTGAGCCAGGTTGAAGTGTTGAGGCTGCCAGGGCAGATGCAGCACTAATGCACGTAATGGTTTTAGTATTGTGCATGGTTAGAGATCCCTTGTACTACTGTAGTTTTACACTCTGCCTTCTCTTCTGTGTTCTCTCTGGCCCTTGGGACTGCCTTGCTCCCACTGTTGCAGCTGCACTGCTTCTGGCATGGTTCTGTACCTGTTTCAGTCAAAAGGAGAGGCATTAGTAGAAAATACCCACATGTTTTGAGCTAGCCTGGCTGCTTTCACAGAAGTGACTTAGGGCATAATCCTAGAAGCATCTCAGTTGTCAGACCTGGGATGTGGTAGCTTTGATAGGTGGGGGTGAGAGTGGTTCTGATAGTATTTGCCTACAGAGTCATTCTAATGACTCTCTTGACTGACAGTGCTTAATGCAGCGATTTAAATATGAAAAATGCTACTTAAATTAAGGTGTCATGAGCTCATCTGGATGCTGTATGACATTCTGCAAATGAAGTGTCAATTGACTTTCTACAAAAGTCATTAATTTCTTCCTGCTAGATAGTGGAAAATTACTGTTTTGACAAGGCCAACGAGTTCTTTGAAAATCAGTGTATGAACAGGCTGTGGTTTGAGAGCTCTGTTTTGATTTCTGCATGTTAACATGAACTAGTAGTAATTTAAATGTACTAGAAAATAGCATGGCTTCACTTCTGTAGCTTTTAAAAATGACAGTTAAGGTCCTTTACCTGTGCATATCTCAAGTGTGTAGCACAATTTTCTAGGGTGCATGAAGGACTTCAAAGTGCAAAGAAAACAAGCAGGAGAGTGTAATAAATACATTATTCCTTGTACTATTCCTCTGGGGGATTTTATTTACACTTTGCTGAAAATGTAATGCTCTCTGTTTCTGAGTTTGCTGATACCTCTCCTGTTACTTGTCTTTTAGATACTTGAACTAAGCTGTCCTAGTTCTAGTCAATGCATGGATAAAAATACCTGAAAATGAAATTTTTCTATTTAGCTGGCTGTTGTTTACTATGCAGACACAATGGTTTGAGATTCCTTGGAAAGAGTGTTCCAATTATGAATCTAGATCTGTATATTCATATTGGTAGTTTTATTCGACCTTTCCTGGGTTTTATAATTTCTTTTCACTCCCTGTCCTGTAGTAGAGAGCAATTGTATTTTTCTATTGCGTCGTTTGTGAGGGCAAACAAATTTAATTAATACTTGTGTAATTAGTTGTGTTTGAATTCTGGGTGCTTCATTGTTGCTTTGAGATGTTTCTGTTTTCTATCTCTTAAAACCACATCCTTGGTGGTACTCAGCTCTGCTCCTACCATGGATTTCTCCAGCTGAGGCTCATAAGGTTCACTTCCCACTGCCTGCCTGGGCTGCAGGGTTTATGTAAGCCCTGCTAATTGCCCATTAGTTGCATCTGGAGAAGTAATTGCTCTATTAACCATGGCTGGGCTGCTCCCCTGCGAGATCTCTATATCCCTCTACTGCTGGCTAAACATCCTGAAGCAGGTGCTTTACCTCTTCTAATGGACAGCTCATGGCTGGACATAATAGCTTCATTTTCATCTGCTTCTCGTGGTTTACCTGGTTGGAAAGTCCATCTGGAGTGAGCAAAGGTGGCTTTTATGCTGGAGAGCAAACAGTAGTCAGTGGTCACCTAACTGCTACTTCTGCTGTTCACAGTGCTGCTTGTCTGGTAAGTGCCATCATTAAGTATGAAAGGCACATCCTTTATTCCTTAATGTGTAGGTGTGTTAAATTTTTGCTGTCCACAACAGGGAATATTCAGGAAGAAAATTGCCATCCCTGCAATCTTGGGAGCAAAGCTTGGTGATTTCTAATTGCTGGATACTTGTTTAGATCTAATGCTTGTGCAGAGTTGTTGCTTCAGCAAGACAGAATGTCTTCCTATTTCCAGTTACTGTTCATTAACAAAGGAATATTTTAGTCTAAATTTAGATGACTTCTGTTAAAAACAGAAGAAAACAGAAATGGATCCAAGTGCCTGATAGTGATTATTTGTATGCAGGGAAATTAGACCAGGAGCATAGCCAGGCAATTAAGTGTTCATGGAATTTATTCTGGATTTTGTGGTAATAAAAAGCTGTTACAGAGAAGCCTTTGTATGCATGTGCGCTATCTGTCATAAATTAGCCAAGATATTTTGTGCACTGAATGTTCTTTTTGTACTTCATATTTCTGTGTTAGTTGAATATCTTGGAAAACTTTCGAACTTGAACTTCAGTACAGATACCTAACTGAAGAACAGTTCTATTTGCTTTGGAAAATCTGTTTGAAATACATAGGCAGGACGTTGGTTTGTATCTT
Source organism: Rhabdornis inornatus (assembly GCA_013397075.1). Classification (NCBI taxonomy): domain Eukaryota; kingdom Metazoa; phylum Chordata; class Aves; order Passeriformes; family Rhabdornithidae; genus Rhabdornis; species Rhabdornis inornatus. The sequence goes on from VWZS01002702.1 coordinate 30,034, forward strand.
ATTCTAAAAAACAGTTACCATGACAAAGAATTATGAGTCCAGAGGATCTCCAGGCCTTGTAAAAAATCTCAGATAGTTCACATTTTTGGATATAATCTAAGTTGGTTTGGATTACAGTTTCCTTTATCTTTATTGGATAGTTATTTTTTGCGTGTGAGTACAGCATCAATATTTTGTGTATCTTTGTAAATAACATTCTAATCACCAGCTTGGCGCTTAGCAGGGTTCATAAGGATTTCTAGTTGCAGACTAGAAGGAGAAAGAAACATGCATCTAAATAAATGTGTCAAAATGCTAATTTAGTCTGTCAGAAAACATTGGTTTTCAGCAGCTTTGAAATTACTTGCAAATACTTCAGCCAATAGACTGGAATTCTGTGGAAATACTGTTATCAGTATAAAAGAAAGGAGTAATCTGAATTAGGATTAGCTGTTTAAAACAGTTGAGAAAAATTTGCAAGAGTAGACTTTGAGTGGGCTAATACTTGGTATAGACCTGCTTGTTTTGAAGAGAAGTTTGTAGCTGCTGTGCTTGCATTCCCTGCCTGTTGTGTTGCCCTGTAGTTTAAGGCTGGGCTAGGGGGCTGGCTGAGGTAAGGCACATCTCTGAATTATGCATCAGTGGACTTGGCTTGTCAGGATACTTAAGGCCTTTGCCGTCATTGGTAAAGGGAGTAAATGCTAGCAGCTGCTTGCTGAAGAGGGTAAGAAAAGCTTTTGAATAGCTGAGAGCCAGTGCACAATGGCATTCAGTGAGTTCCAGCCCTAGGTTCAGAATTGAAGCATATGCTTCAGTATGTTTTAAGATTTCACTAATAAGGGGAATGTGTAACTGCTCTTAAATTTGTGCACTTCAAAATAAAATCCGATTTCTTTTTTCTGTTTTTAGGAAAGTCAGCTGTGTTTCTGGCATTCTGCAATAGAAGGATTTTTCTAGTTTGTTCTGATCATAAAGTTTTTTTAAAAGATTTTTTCGCTTTTCAAAGCCTGGGGAGAATTTAAGATTAATGAATATTCAGAATTGTTTCTTTTAGAACTATCGAAGAAGTCCTCAAATTCAGTTGTTGTTTTTTAATTATCAACACTGTTCTTGGCTATAATTCAGATTTTGTACTTTCATTTGGATGTAGGCAGATAAATTATTTTGACAGTAGTGTGCTGTTTCTCAGGAGATGCATGGGTCCCATTTTTTGTGACATGAGAATTATTTGTGTTGGTGTAGCATTGATCATTCATCATTTGGGATGGAAGAGTGTGGCTGTACTTCAAGGGGGTGTGAAGTTTGCTTTGAAGTGGTTCACAGGTGATACAGAAGCCCGGAGTACATTGCTGTGTACAATGAACTTCCCATTTGTGGCACTGTTAAAAAATCTACAAGACAGCATCTCAGTACCCTCATATTCCTCATATGTGTTGAGTATTTATCACCTAATCTTAAATCTAGGCAAGTGATGCATTAGCACACGAGTAGTACTAAAAGTGATAGTTATTGAACACAGTTATTGAAGGCCTAGTTCTACTTGTTCAGTGAATCTTTGAGGTTGGTCAGACTGTGTTTTTGTTCTGCAGTGCTTGTTCAATTTTGTCTCTGTTGTTTTGGGACAAAGAGAAAGATAATTGTGTTGGGAAAGCCAGGGCTTGCCAAGGGTCAAAGCTTGCCTGGGATGTCATGGGCAATAAGAACTTGTCTCCTCCTTTAGTAATAAAGGCTGGACAAAGCAGAATGAGTGGGGCAGGTGACAGATAAGGCTGGGATTGTGTTCTTCCCCTTGGTCTCACAAGAGAGATCTCGTGGGCTGGTGTGAAAGTAAGAAGTAAGCTTACAGTAAGAAGAGCTGCCAGCCAGCAGCAGGTGAGGATTGGAGTCAGGGATTACTTGGGAGAATTCTCCTTGTTCCATGGGACCACATGGGCTGCTTTTCCAAGGTTGCTGTGAGTCCTTGAAGGGCCACTCTACCGTGTGTGAAAGGTTATGGAGATGCAGCTTAGGGGGGGTGCTTGATGGCTGGAGAAATGCTGCAGCACCTCTCGAAAAGGGCAGGAACTCATGGGGAAGTGACTTTTTGAACTGTGCTTGTGGTGTGACACGTAGTCACAGAGTAATCCAGGCAAGGCCAGGATTTAATGATATCTGTAACATATTTTACTGCTGTAAAGTCAGATTTGACAGATCCAAATGGAATATAATGAAAATGTGCATATTTTATTTGCTTCTGATTGAACAGTTGTATGACTTTTTTCTTCACTCTTGTTAAGGTCTTGGATCCAGAACAAAATCACAGTTTCACCGATCACTACCTAAATGTAGCCTTTGACTTGTCCCAAGTGCTTTTCATAGCTACAGCAAACACTACAGCTACAATCCCACCTGCCCTGCTGGACAGAATGGAGGTTATCCAGGTGCCAGGTAACACTGCAGTGCCTTCATTACATAGCTATTGCAGGTCCTTAAACAAGTTTGGGGTGTTTTTGCTGAAATGAAAGGCAGCTCATTAAGGAAAGCCTGCCAGGAATCTGGAGTGCGTTGCCAGAGTCCTTCAAAGGGACAAGGCAGGATGCCTCTGCTGTGGTCTCTGTCAGGAAAATAGTATTTAGCCTTGCACTCAGGAAAATTCAGTTCCAGGTCTGTGGTGATAACATGGATGATACATTCTGTGATGTTTTCCTTCACTGATTTGTTTGTGTTCTAATGGTCAGTTAGCTGATGCATCTTTTTAATATTCTGATGGAGAAAGGGGTCTTTGTAACACTGAAATTCTGATTTTGTTCACATGAAGTTATGAATAGCCACAAAGGATCATAACCAACAGCCTTGTAAATTATAGCTGGGGGAGGTTTTTTGTTAAATTCAATCAGGTAGAATTATAAAAGATAAAAAATTTGATTATATTGTGGTGTCTAAGGAAAAAGATCATTAATAAATACATGCTACTTTTTTTTTTTTTTTTTAAGGATACACACAAGAAGAAAAAATTGAAATTGCACATAGACACTTGATTCCTAAACAGCTTGAACTACATGGTCTGACTCCACAGCAAATACAGATTCCCCAAGTAACCACTTTGGGTATAATTACCAGGTAAATTTGTTCATTGCTTTCAGTTGAAATACCTTCTTTTATAAATCAGTTTATAAAGTGGTAATACAAATATACCTTAATATGTATTGTTCTTAATAGCTTCAGCAGTTCAACAGTTGATAGTTTATGGAATTGCTCTTTCCTTAGCTCTTGTCTTCTCTAGAGAACATGATTTCAGTAGAGAGTTCCTTGCTCTTGGTCTCCAGGTGTGGCTCACACTCAGTTGTGCTGACACAATTGCCAAGGCCCTGTGAATAAACAGGACCAACCTGAGGTTGGTGTGGCTGCAGAGTGTGAAGCCATGGCCTTGGCAGCAGACAACATGTAGTGTAAAGAACCAAGTTATATTTCTATCATTTTCTTACAAAAAATGAAAATTACCCTTCTTTTTTTTTCCTTGTGGCTTGATGGGTATGTTTGTCTACATTTGGAAGTTAGACATGACAGCAAATGTATTAATAAGAACATCTTTTGAACTTGAAACTGGCTCATTTCCAATGGTAAAAGTGTATTTGGATTCAATGAATTGAGGTATTTTATGACTAGTGTTTTGACTGTTTTGTGTAGTGTTACTAACTGGTGCTTCTTTTTAGTTCATAGACTAAAACAAAATAGTTCTTTTACAGCCAGCTCCTCAACTTCCAGTGAGCTATATATTTTAAGTTTTAAAATAGTTCTTCCTTTTAATTTTTATGCATCCAAGAAGAGCTCAGTGCTGTTGGATATTGCTTAGCATTTCATGAAGGTTTGGCACCAGGTGTTAGTTGTTTCTTCCGACTCAGTAATTGGTCTACAATTTTATCAGCAACCAGAATTATTTTGATCAAAACAAACTAATTTTTTCTTACATATTAGAGTAGTCCAAGATTTTGGTACCTTTCCCATGCCATTGTATGTGGCTGTGTGTTTAGTCAGGAGTGTGTTTCCATTGAGAAGATCTGTGTCTTGCAAAGCACAGCCCAGCTGTTGTCTCTCACAGGTACACGAGGGAGGCAGGAGTGCGGGCCCTGGATCGGAAGCTGGGAGCCGTTTGCAGAGCAGTGGCTGTGAAAGTGGCAGAAGGGCAGCACAAAGAAGCAAAGCCAGACCGTGCTGAGGTGGGGGAAGGAGAAGGTGTGTATCTTTGGCATGTTTTGTTAAAAAGGGAACTTCTAATGTGGTCACGAGGAAGCTAATTTAGCAACTTTTTCTGATGTTTTATTATTCTTTAAGGACTATGTTTTCAAAAGCATGGCAGATAGTATGACATTATTATTATGTACAGTTTTAGTGCTGAATTATGACTTAGGACATAAGTTGAGTAGTTTCAGCCTGCTGAGTTGAGAATCACAGAATCACTGGGTTGGAAGAGACCTTCAAGACCATCAAGTCCAACCCATACCCTAACAGCTCAGCTAGACCATGGCACTGAGTGCCACATCCAGTCTTCTTTAAACACATCAGGGATGGTGACTCCACCACCTCCCTGGGCAAACCATTCCAGTACTTTATCACTCCTTCTGTGAAAAACGTTTTCTTAATATCCAGCCTACATCTCCCTTGGCACAGCTTAAGACTATGTCCTCTGGTTCTGTCAGTGCTGCCTGGAGAAAGAGACCAACCCCACCTGACCACAGCCACCTTTCAGGAGTTGTAGAGAGGGATAAGGTCACCCCTGAGTCTCCTTTGCTCCAGGCTGAACAACCCCAGCTCCCTCAGCCATTCCTCTCACAGGGCTTGTGTTCCAAGCCCCTCCCCAGTCAGGAACTGAGAAGTTCAGTGCATCTGTTTCATGTCTTAAGGATACAGTTATGATTTGTGTATGTCTTCCTAGTTTTTTAATGTAAATCTTTCACTTCTTCTCTTTAATAAAACACCAAGCATGGCTATAGTTCCTACTAGCTCAGAACTCAATCTGGTTACTTTATTGTACACTAAAAAAGTTGTCTGCTTGAAGGGCTCTGAAATTGGAATTGTTTTTATGTGCCTTTTAAGACCATGCTTATTCAAAGTCTTGGAGCTTTGGTAACTTCTCAGCCTTGGTTAGTCTGGTCTTGTTTCCCATGTGTACAGTGTTTTGTCATTCCCAGTCATCAAACAGACTGAAAGAAAGCTAAACACAAAACTCTGAAACAGCAAAAATACCCAGGTAAAGATAGGGCTCTTTCTATGTCTGGAAATAGGAGAGGGAAGGATGAAGTCAGGCCCATGATCCAGTTCTTTTGCAGCACACAACAGGTGACTGCTCCCTTTTTCATCCCTGTGTGAGTGTTCTCTTTAACAAAAATGAACATCCACACTGTGTTTGGTGAAAGATACGATGGAGGCTGTAGATGGCTGTGCTTTTGTTCCAGCCAGATGCTGATGGAGGGTGTTGCTGTACACAGCAATTTCCTGTTGGAGCTCTGCAGTGCACATTGTAGCACTAGATGCCTGCAGGAGCCCTCAGTGTCAGGTGGATTAGGAATGTGAAAGGACAAACTCCAAACCTCAGGCTGAGCTTCTAAAATGTAGATAGCCCTTAGTCTAATAAAATCTATCCAGCAGTGTGTTGTGTGTTCCCTTTTAGTTTGTTTTTTGAAGACTGAAATGAGTTCAGGTGACAAGAAATTCTGCCAGTCTGGCAGAGAACAACTGGGTGTCAGAGGATCCCAGAAACTGAAAACTGCAGAATGGCTACTTGCTTTTGCTCCAAGATATTCACAGACTTAAAATACCAAACAGGGCCTTGTTGGCTTGATGTTCTGAAATACTCCAAAAAACCTTTAGGTTCTAACGTCTGTACAGCTGGAATAGGTCTGCTCTGGAGGAGGAAAAATGAGACTCATAATCTGTTACTTTAAAACCAGGCAGCAAACAAGTTTCAGCAGTGCCCACCCCTTTCAGAGAGTAAATCCCAGAGGATGAAATATAAGGGATATTTTTACAAGCAGTGGTAATAATTAGAAGGGTGTTTGAGGAAGAGTTTTACCCACAGTAAAAACTTTACATAATTTGTCTCTGAGAATCTGTTTCTTGACAGTCTTGCAGCTTTACTTTGCCTTTTTTTCCTAGCTTAGTATTTCTCTTCTGAAAATTAAATCTTCTTTTACGTTGTTGAGTTTTCTAAGGTCACCCTAACGTCTGTGACAACTGTAATATCACAAGGTTGAATGTGGCAGTGTTTGCTTAAGCAGGGTCAGCATGGTTTTCTCTGAATGTTTGTCTTAAAGGCAGTGATCTCTCTCAGTAGTGATGAGTGAATCCGTGAACGATCCCGCAATTTAAATGATCCCACCTGCATTGAAAGGCAGACGTTTTAAGACATATTTACCAATGCTTTCCTTTTATATTGTGTGTGTGTTTTCTACCTTCTGTGCTCTGATGGACTTTGTGAAGTCAGACATTGACTTGTTGATGCTTCTGTGCTCTCTTCATGAACGCGGCTGCTGAGCCTTTGGGCTGTGCTTGCCCAGCTCACCTGCACCAGGTAGTATCAGGTGTCCTGGCTACTGCACCTTTTGGATGGCAATTTTGACAAGTCATATTTTCAAAGTGGGTATCTGTGTCTCAAATGTGTTTCAGAGGTCTAATGCAATTGCTGAATAAAAGAGATGTCATTCTGCTCTTCAAGCATTCTGGTAAAATAGACAAGAGGTAGGTTCAGAGCACAACTCATGGTACTCATGGTAAAGAAACACTTTATTATTAAGGCAAGTAACAAAAAGGGGCTGTGTTGGACATCTCAATCCAGTGAGAGGGTTATTTACCATGTTAAAATTAGAGCTGTGCTTGCAGCTGAGGTATTTACACTGTTAAAATTATACACTGTTAAAATTAGTTCTGGACTTGCAATTTACCAAAGCTAAGTGAAAATAGCAGCCCAAGTGCTTCAAAAGGGGGGAAAATGCTGGCATTTTTGGTTGACCCAGTTTGGAGTTAAGAAAGAAATGAGCTGTGAAGAGTTGCCTTTGTACTTCTGAAGTGAAAACTGTCCATAAGAAAAAGCTGTATTAATAAAATGGAGTCTGAGGGACAGGTGTCTCTACAGTGAAACTTTGCTGTTATAAAGGCTTGTACAGAACTGTGCAGTCTGCAAAGTGGGTTTTGTTTTGTACTAATACTGTGCTTACACCCTGGTGTGTTTTTACAGTGTGTCATTTGCTGGGAGTGTATGAGAGTAGGAGCCTTTTAAAAAATATTTTTATTTTTGTTCTGTCTCTTGGAAACAACTAAGTGTTCAAAACAAAACTTGTAAATATCTGCAAATACTTGCAAGTTGAGGCATATAATGGGATTTGTAGCCTAAATTGATTTTTGGCATTTTTTTCTCTTGTTGATTTAGTGGACATTTGTGCAGTTGTGCATCATGATGATGAATTTTTATTTCATGTAGTGAATAACTCTGGAAGATTAATCAAGTTGTCATCCCTTAATAGTTTCATTTAGAATTACTTATTGAAATTTTTTTTTCTTTATAAAAATATCTAGAAGTCCTTTTTGCTTCTCTCATTTGTGTGTTGCTGATGTGAGACTGAGACTCTGCAGTTAGTGCATTGGTATGCCTTGAATTGTGAGTAGGAGAGGGCAGACTGCAGGTTTGCCTTGCTTGCTAAAACATAATTTATACCTGATCCAGAGCACAGCCAAATCCTTCCGTGGTGCCTGTTGTTTATTCAACTGAGTGCCTCTGGCTGGTGGGTTGTAGTAAGAGTTAAGGACACTAGGTGGTAGAATCACAGACTTTGGACCATTACATTGATTAAATCAGATTTTTAACTTCAGAGAGAGCACCTGTTTTCAAGGCTTTGTAAAGATGAGGCTTTTGCCACTGTTTGGCAGTGGGCTCTGGGAAGGGAGGGTGTTGCCCTAGCAGAGCTGGAGACTGTCTCTCAGAATGGGTTCAGAAATGCACCACTGAAATGCACGGGCAGCTTATAGTGCCTTCCTTGCTCCTTTGACTCCTGAGCTTTCTGGAGAAATTGGTGAGTGCAGGAATGTTGGTTTGTGTCAGTTGTTGAGTTTGCACAGGGAACTTCAGCATTTTTCAGAGCTCTCTGGGGAGTCATCCCTGTGTACAGCAGTGCTATCTGATATTTCACTGAAACACTATCTAAGATTTATGAGACACTCCTTGAGTCTTTTGACACTACAAGAAATTCTAGGAGTCACAAAAATATGTGAAACTATCCTTCCTATTTTAGTGCAACTGCCTTGAGAATACAATGCAGCAACTGTGCACTAAAGCATCATACCATGATACAGCAGTTGAAACCCAGAGTGAAAAACAATTTGTCTAATTCAGACCCGAAGGGAGATTTAGGACAGGTAATATTTCATAACTAAAGTGATGAAATGAGGATTGTGTTTATGTTGAAACCAAGGCCAATAACCCAGCAATACAGAGCAGTTTGTTCTGCTCCTTGTGGATGAAACACTTAGTATAAATGCAAGTTTGACCAAAGTGGTCAGTGTGAACTGACACATGAAATCTGCTGAGCATCAGTCGCAGGGTGGTGTGACCTCAGGTCTGAGCTCAGCTCTGCTAACCCTAGAGAGCTTCCCAGCTCTGCAGGCTGCAGTGTGGGCCTTCTTCTGAAATTTCTGAGCATTGCTTGGAATGACTTCTCTGGAGGAGAAGGCATAAATCTTCTGAGAAGTTTGGCTTGAATACAAATTAATTTTTAAGGTTTTATTTTTTCCATGTTAATTTTTCCAAATATTCCTGCATGAGTACATCACATTCAAGTGCTTCAAGTACACATTGTTATTGTAGGTCACAAATGATAGAATGTAATTATTTTGTGGAAAGAGGACTTTTCTGATGCTGTGTGGAGAAATGCACATAGCATTAAATTTAAGCATATAAGTAAGTGTAAACAGGATTAGGGTCCTAGGAAATTGTTCCCTTCCTAAAGAAATGCTTCCTGAAAGTTTAGTGCATAAGATTTAAGTTTGACAGTGGAATGTTGCTTTTAGGGTGCAGTTTCATGTTGTGGCTGGCTTTGAATGTGAACTGTTGGCAGCAAAAGCAATCTCATCCTTTTCTACCTAAATGCAGTTTTGGGGTTTTTTTAAATTTGGAGGGACTAAAAGAATTGTCTGTTGTGTGCTGAAGCATCTGCTGCTAAGTTAGATGAAAAAAAAAGAATGTTATTTTTCTGTCTTGGTCAGTAAGTATGGTTAGAAAACTTTGAGTTTAAGGCTCATGTTGCTAGTGCCTAATTTAAATCTTTTTTATGAGGAGATGAGAAATTGCTGCATGTTGAGGAAGTTTTAGACTTTTGTATTCTCTCATTTCCATTACATCTGTAGAAAGTAGCAGTCTTATTTTTTTAAAATCTTTGTGCCATGGAATGTCCATTAAGATTAAATCTTTAATTATATTTAATAATTCATTGTCAGTATGTTTTCTTAGGAGTCTATTTTCTTACAAATCCATTTTTACATGTGAGACTTTGTTTTATTTTGGGAACTTGAGAAGACAGGTTCCTGAAGAACATTGTGATCTTTGAGTAGCTGCAGATTCTGCTTGGAAAATTTTACGAGCAGAATATTTTTTTAGTTGGTTGTTTATTGAACTTACTTTCGGTTACTTGGGAAGGGCTATGTGTTGTTGCTTATTTTTAGTATTAGAGTTTCTAAATGTTAAAACAACTCAATACCAGGCTGCTTTTGTGTAAGCAGACAGGTAACAGCACAGCAGCAGGTGGTTCCTCTAGTGCAGTGTGGAGCTCTGTTAAGGGCACTTTTTGACCTTTTAGTTTATTTTGCCAACTTATCTCAAACTGTAAGATGATTAAGCTGCTGTCCTAACGAGAAATTCTGTTTCTAGAAACTTGAAGTGTCTTGTTTTTAGATAAATATGTCACTTAGCTTGTACTGTGGTTTATGGCTGTTAGTCTGAGGTAGGTAGGGAGCACACATTTGTCATTGTTAGTGGAAATCTTAATTACTTGTGTCTTTATAGATTCCTCATAGTCAGCACTTGTTTAAAGATGATAAACGAGGGCGGCCTTTTCCTTCAAAGAAAAAGAGTTTGTAATTACATTTTGGGACATCACTGTATGCTTTTCCAGAAGATTAGATAAAGCCAGAATTTAGGTTAACATTTTTAGAAAAACTCTGGAGTTTGTTATTACAGATTATAAAATGGGATCTACTCATTAGATCAGATAAACTCAAAGAAAAGAGTTTCTGATTCTTTTAATGAGGCGGGTGGCCTCAAATTTCCTGATTTGTTTATGAGGAGTTTGTCTCTTCAGCTGGATACAGAGCTAGGTGAAATAAATGCATTTGTGTTTGTTAGGGAGTAAAATCTTGGTATAGAACAAAAGCAGCTGGTTTTAAATTCAATTTTGTTTTGAAATATGAATTGCATCTCAGATTATCAAATAGAGTTGAAGTTGCAGTCTGAATTGCAAGAATAGCATGCAGGGTCAAGTTTCCTAGACTTGCCAGTATTTATATCTTTGAATTTATTATATACAAAAATAGTAGTTTAACAAAAGCAGAGAGATGTGCTGGAACAACAGGAGGCATCTGACTAAGGCAGTGTTGGCAGTAAAGGAATGGGATTTAGCCATGGAGCAGTGAGTTGTACAATGGAAAGATTAGTGGCTGTTGGATAAGAACTGTTAGACTGGAGTCCTAAATGAGAGCTGAGTTGCTGCTGTCATGTTAATAGTGATGTAAAATGTTTTCCTTGATACTCTATTAAGGCAGTGAGATGTCACAAAATTATCTGTGAAAAGGCCTTTATGTATCAGGATTAATAACAGGATAGTTTGTATCTTGTGGAAGGAGACATCCTCATTCATGCATTCTGAGAATTGCTTTTGCAGCGCTGACCACCTCTTCATGTTACAGTAACTAGATTAGATCAGTGGTTTGTGTTTTTCTGTACTTGTTTGAACTCTTGGATCTTCAGTTACTGTGCATGCATTGATGTGCAGAAGAAGAATCAGCTCCTTTTCAAACTAAAATTAGAAAGAATTCAAAGAAAGTAAACAACCCATATTTGGGTCCAAAATACGGTGCAGGAGTCTGAAGCTCAGTGTACGTTGCTGTGTAATACAAACTTCAGATGTTTGTTAGGCTGGGGTTTGGGTGGGAAGAAAAGTCTTCACTCTGTGTGTGCAGGATGGCAGCCCCAGGGCAGGGAGGCACTGCCCTGAGAGTGCCACAGAGCCTCAGGAACTGCTGGATTGTCCAAGCATTCTTCATTCCTCTGATAGATACTTCACTAAAACACTGCTTAGGGCTCTTGAGAAATGCTGATAAGCCTCTTGCACCTGGATCGGATTCTGTGGGGAAGTGATTACTTGCTTGCATTGTCCCTCTGCTCCCAGTCCTTTGGTATCTGCGCAGTCTCCACTCTTGAGCTCAGGCACCCAAACAGCTCCTCTGCAGGCTGGGGGTGAGACTGCCATTGACATGGTTCCCATTACAGTTCATTTTGTATAGAAAGAGAAAACAGAAATTTGAAGGCAATTCTGCTAAGGAAGCCATTGTACAGGTAAGAAATCCACTCATGCTGTGAGTGAAGGAAGGGAAGAAGCCCCCTTCTGAGCTCATAACTATTGCTTTAATTGTGTGGTCCCTCCTAGGTGGCACTTGAGTATATTGCATTCAAAAGTGTCAGGCTGCTGGGAGTTTATAGCCCTTCCTGAAGAGTATATCATGCCTGTAGGTGTTTCTGAAAATGTCTGATAATTGGACCTTGGAGGGATTTTTTGCTGCTGCTAGTTATTGAGCATGACACCTTAGCAGTATCCTCTTCAACGAAGAAAAGAACAGAGCCCTCTGTGTGTGTAGTATTTCAAGACAAAAGCCATAGGTTATTACACTGAAATTGTTTGAGGTTTTTGCACTGAACAAGGCCTGTAGGTGTTGTATTCTGAGCTGGCTGTTGAACACACTGGAGATGTCAGTTTTGTGAGTTAAGCAGCCTGAGCAGGTGGAAGGTGTCCCTATGTTTGCTGGGGAGTTGGGCTGATGGTCTTTAAGGGTCCCTTCCAACCCAAACCCTTCTATGATTGAGCAAAGCCGGAAAAGTCATAGGAGACAAAAATCAACATGGAAAGTGTCACATCAGAGTCTGTGCTGCAAGGGCTGCACTGGAGGTGCTCTGTGCTGGGCACAGTTGTAAACATACATGAGAAGAGCAGGAGTTCCTGCACTGTCAGAATTGCCCTGCTCAGCTGCACGTTCTCTGTTATACCACACTGCGTGTGATTCCTCCTGCAGGATTAAACCCTTCCCTGGGAGCAGGGGGCCTGGGCACGGGTTCCCAGAGAGGCTGTGGCTGCCCCATCTCTTGGAAGTATCCAAGGCCAGGTTGGACGGGGCTTGGAGTGACCTGGGATAGTGGAAGGTGTCCCTGCAAGACCTTAAAGCAAGATCAGGTCCTTAACATCCCAAACCGTTATGATGCTGTGAAATACTGATTTTCTGCACAAATCTGGTGAAAAGTGCAAAGTCTTAAATGAGCTAATGTGTTTTGCTGTTTGAATTTAAAATGCACTTGAGATGATGAGTTGCATCTCTGTCAGTGCTCTAGATTTAATTTTATCTTTGATGAACAGTTAGAACATAGTTAGGCTTAATAATTAAATTTCATGCCATAATATGTTTAATTTGACAAGATTTTGTGAGAGATGGTTTGAGCACATTTTCCTGAACTTACTGAGCATTTTGTTGCATATTTTATTTTTCTCTGTCACGATTTTTAAAAAAATTCCTCTGTCTAGGAAAGACCATTACAAATCCTAAATTAGATTCTCTTCCCTTAGATTGCAAAGAACACGTCGCAGAAGATGCCAAAGCAGAATCCATCAGTGACACAGCTGACCTGGCTCTGCCACCTGAAATGCCGATTTTAATTGATTTCCATGCTCTGAAAGATATCCTGGGGCCCCCCATGTATGACATGGAGGTAACATCCTCATTTGTTTCTGTTTGATGCCGTTTCTGGCTGGTATGATTATTGCTATTGACTGAGTCTATACAATGTTAACAAGTTCAAAATATGTTAATAACAGCACTGTGTTTCTTTATGTTCCACAAAATGTGTTTTCACCTAAAGAAGTTTTCCTTTTTTTTTAATTCAGGGTACATAAATAACATGATGCCCTGACTTTTCTGTTAGCAAAGGTTCCTGCAGCAGTGCTGAAAAATGTGGTAGTGTTTTTTCAGTTTGAAACAATTTTGCTTTTGTTTGGGGGAATGTTTGGTGGTCTTGGGAAGGAAGCCAAAAGTAGAACCCAGGAATCTTGTCTCTGCAGCAGCTGTGCTAAGGACTGTCCCTCATACCTCCTTAAAGCCAGGCAGCATTTTTGGGTATTAAAGCTACTTTAGTTTGCACCAGAAGTTGTCAGACATTCTTTAGGTTAATGTGACTCTTAGCTATTAAAATGTTTTATTATCAGTCAGGCACCTCCAGCTCTGCTCCTCAGTGGGTATATTTCAGATTTCTTGCTTTCCCCCATTGTTGTTTTGCTCTGTTCTATGGAAATGCCATCAGTTAAAGTAGTTTGTTCATTTGGGATTCTCATTTCACCAGTGACAGCACAGTTGTTCTCTGTTTCTGAGAAGTTTCCTCTACAATTCTTTTCTCCTAAATCAGAGGACCAGATTTCCAGTGGGATTTGAAGAACAAAAAGGGGACAAGGTGATTGGGATAGCAGGAGAAAATGAATGATTGTTAAGGAATGAATCAGTTTTTAGGCCTGAACTGAGGCTTTTGGATGTGAAGATTTTATCGTGGAAGAGATTCTTAAGGAGGAGACCAAAATGAGGAAACAAACTGAAAGGAGACAGTGCCATTGATTGTGACAGAGGATGGTGATGGGAACTGTGGGAGTGGGAGAATGGGAGGCAAGGAAGATAAATGACCAACAGGCCAGTGCCTGGTGACTCTGGGCTAGATGCATTCACGTGGGTTCTTTGGTGATCTATTTTTTTACTTTCAGAAATTAGAAGAATTTCCTCTTCAGGCAAATGACTGAATTGTCAGCAACTTACATTTGTTCTTTCCAACCCAACAGGAAGATCAAACAAATGTAAAAATGTAGTGCTAATATGGGACTTAGGTACTCTGCCTCTTGGTGTCAGTTTTGTCTCTGGAGTTGATTATTCATTTAAATTTGATAGTGTGACTGTGTTAGATAATAGTTTCTGCTATTTTGTCTTTTTTTCTGTAGGATTAAGTAATGCAAGTAAAATTTCTAAAGTATGGTTCTTAATTTCAATGTTCAAATGCAGGAGTGCTAGGTGGGGGTTTTCTTTTGTGGGTTTTTTGTTTATTTGTTGTGGGGTTCACAATAGATGGCATAAATTTGCAGATAAGCATTTCATGGATCTGCTGGCCTGTGTAAACTGAAATAAGACTGATTGAAGCTTGTGACTTCTTTATCAACAATTTTCTTAACATTTCTGTATTTGGAAGGCAAATTCAGTGCATAAATAGAAGTAGAGGTGAATCCACACAGATCAATTCCCCAAGCAGCTCAGGATTTCTTTTCATGTACTATTCGCTGTATTTATTGAGTGAGTATTTTTCAGTATACACTTACGTTGTTATCTGAGCAATTTACATGGAAAAACAAACTCCTATTTTAAGGAATTTTCCCAACTAATGTATTATCCCTTAGAATTTTCTCAAGTCCCCCCAAGGTTCTTTTGAGGAGCAGAGCTTCTGCTCTGGCAGTTGCCTGAGCCTGGCTGCTGTGGATTCTGCTCTGTAGTCACAGGCTGGGTCTCCTGTCTGGGTCTGACCTGAGAGCTTCACCCTGGGCCTGCATTTTGCCATTTATCAGCAGCTGAAACAAAGACACGATGGAGGCAGCCACTGTGTCTGTACCTGCATGAGGCTGAGCAAATGGAACTGAAAACATGACATGACTTAATTGATCTGTTGTCCTTCAGGGAATTCCTGACACAGGGATTCATCTTTCCCTTTCCAGGGCATTGCTTGGCTGTTGTCTGCACAGCTCTCCCAGCAGGAAGACGTGACAGAATATTCAGCTCCTACTTGCTGGATTAATTCATTTATCACAAATAAATAATGTTATGTGTCTCCCTACAGAACAAATGTTGGCGTGAATCACATAGTGAAGCTTTGAAAGAATAATCTTGACAGTTTAAAGTGCAGAAGATTTAATGAAATGTTTCAGTACAGCACACTTTTGGGGGAAAGGGTTTCTCATATATCTAGTGGGTTTATAACAAACTATTTATATTTTTGGCTTGGATTTTAGTTTGTGTTTTGGGGGATTTTTAGTTGTTTTTTTTTTTCCTTTCAACCCTTAATTCTACTCGAGTAACAAAATATTATTGGCATCACAGGAGGACCCATCAGGGTTGGTTTATATCCTCATAACTTGAGTGAAGTTGAAGGGACAGAAGCTGTAGGTCAGGGAAATGGCCCAGTCTAGGAAATGAAATGTAGATGCCATAAAAGAATGGCTCTGTTTCATGGGACATGCACAATTCTAATTAGGGAAAAAATTAGGGTGTCTTTCAGAAGCAAAACCTGTCCAAAGCACAGGCTTAGATTGGCATTTTTATGTAAGAATTATCAGTCTTGTGGTGATATTTCTGGGAAATCCTTTTCCCTCAGAGGGAAACCACTGTTAGTGTGATTTGCCAGGGAATGAATCAGAAGAGCAGGAAAAAAGTCGGTACATTCAGGCTGGGAGAACCTGTGGAAAAAAACCAACCATGCTAAAGGCCAGCAAGTGACTGAACTGGTTCTCATCTTCCCATTGTGGATCAGGGACTTACCAGCGTCTTGTCCATTACGCTGACTTGGTGTAGCTCCAAAACTGCAGATGATAACCTGAAATACTCTAAAATAAATGACTGTGCTGAATGTTAAGACTTCAATTTTGCAGTGTCCAGGCAGCTAAAATGCATCTGACAGTATGTTCATGTACTCAGGATACAGCTAAATCACAGCTGAGTTGGTCACATCTGCAAAAATTTTCAAGGCGTCACATGTAGGTCAGTGACATCTTCATCATCTGACAGACATCACCAGCCATCAGCTGAGTCAAATGGTAATTTTTAATTGAAGTCGTTTAGAAAGTGTAAGAAAGGATTTATTTTAATTTAAATAAATCCTGACTTTTGGTGAGAAGAAATTACTCAGAGTTGCCAGGAGCGATTCAGTCTTGTGGGGCTCCCTGTAACACTTGTGGGTGTCTCATGTAGTCCAGTGTGCTTTCCTCTGAGTGTTGGGGGTTCTGTGTTTGAGGGCTCTGGCTGTGTTTGGGGATTTCCAAGGGGCTTTTCTGCAGCCAGATCTCCAAGCTGCCAGGGCATTTGCCACGTGTGCCTGTCAGCAGGCTCAGTAAAGGCTCAGCTGAGGAGGTTGCAGCAGGGGTGGTCCAGTCTCTCTCCAGGACAGCAGGAGAGGCTGCTTGGCTTTGGAGGCACCAGGTAATGCAAGGAACAGTGGTCCAAGGGTGATCAACACCTACTACACAGCCAGTTTCTCTTATCAGATCTCAGCTGACTTGTGGAAGTAGGAGGAGGTACGTGCCTAGTCTGAGGATAGAGGGAGCCTGTGCTAAGTGATGAGTCTGTTTTGATTTGTTGTCCCATTTGCTGTGTTCTGCCTCTGAGCTCTCAAACAGTCTCTAAACTGTTTTCAATTGATCCAGAGTCCAGTCTCAAAAAACTGAAACAAAACCCCCAAATCAACAAACCTTGTTGACGGCTGCTTTGGGCTGGGAGAGGGTGTGGACAGTTAATTTTGTTCACTACACCTGTAATGCTTGAAACCATAATGGTTTGCCAAAATAGCATTGTCTCCAGTGCAAAGGGGAATGCTCCAGCGTTGTTGGATTTCAGTGTGACCAGGATGAACTGACTGTGTTAATCTGAGTTTTACTAAAATAATCAGAGTAAATCACTGTAACTAATAACACACAGGGAATAAATATAGAAACTGATGTTAGCAAAAAGAAAAATGCTTGGTGAAACATAGAAGTGAAACATGCTGTTCTGTTCAATTTCCTTAACGAGCCTTCTTAGCTAAATCATGCTAATGACAGCAAGCGGCAGGATGTTGATGCCAGTGCACAGGTAAGGGAGAGAACCAGGAGAACGGGCTCTGTGCCTTCCTTGGCTTTGGCTGCCAGTGTAGCTGCTGATTGCTTGACTGCTTATAACTCCTAAAGGGACTCTGTCAGGTGTCCCCTCTGCCTGGCCTGGGAACACATTCCCATTTCTGCTGTTCCAGAATGTTTGTAAATGTCTGCAGGGAACAAAAGCTCAGGCAGTGCCACTGCCTTTAAAAAGGCTTTTAGGGAACACCAGGGAGCAAAACTGGCTTTGTCACAGGAGTAGCAGTCAGGGCAAACACACTCCAGCAGATGGGTTGTCACATAAACATTCAGTCAGGGTTGACTGAATACTTGAAGTCCTTTGAGGAGAAAGATTCTTAACGGTGTTTTTGGGGGCAGGGAAAGTTTCAAGAATGACACGCCCAGATGTTTGCCATGGCCTTAAGCAAAGCTGCCATACACAGCTCTTGTTGTGTAATTAGTGCTTACACATATCCAGAACTACTGCTGCATTAAATAATAAATTAAAATAGAGGGATCAAACACTTGGCTTAACTTCTGTGTTTTGATGGGTACAGTTGTTTCAAAGCCAACTATTGAGTTGCTTTTGCAAGTTTTTTTAATGGCCGTTTCCTAAACCACTTCCTGTGTTTCCTTCAGGTGTCTGAGCGCCTCAGCCAGCCCGGGGTGGCCATAGGGCTGGCCTGGACACCCCTGGGAGGGGAGATCATGTTTGTGGAAGCGAGCCGGATGGAAGGGGAGGGCCAGCTGACACTCACGGGACAGCTGGGTGACGTCATGAAGGAGTCGGCTCACCTGGCCATCAGCTGGCTGCGCAGCAACGCCAAGAGATACCAGCTCACCAACGGTGAGGGACACTGCAGGGACACTGCAGGGCAGCTGCAGCCCCACAGCCTGCTGCTGCTGCACTGCTGAGTAACCCTGGCAGTTACTCACAGTCAACATATAACACACAAAGAGTTTCAGCTGTCAGTGCTACCCTGAAGATGAGATCAGCTCCAGAGTGCCTCTGTGTAGCTCTTTCCCAGTTGCTGCCAAGCCAAGGTGGTTGTGGCCTGGCAGAACATGAGTTGTGTCTCCCTGCCCTAGCCTGGAAGGTTGTGGGCAGCCTCAGTGCCAAGGTGCTTCTCCTTGGTTGTGGCAGACACTGCCTCTGACTCATTTTTACACTCAAGCTTTCCAGCAGTATTTTCATGATGGGGACAGATATGGAAGTCTATAGTTTTTCTCTGACAGGTTCTGTTAAAAGGTTTTATAGTCTTAAGTTCTTTAGTATTTTGAGAATGTTGGGTTTGTATGGCAGCTGTGGAACTGCAGTGCAATAGGGCTCTGGACAAGAACATTTAAAGTATTTTTAGTCTGAACCTGCTTTCTAGATTGATCATCTGCTGATCAGGCAAATAATTGACCAGTATCTGTCACTGTTTGTGGAAGTTTAGATAGGTTAAAAACAAAAATGGAATTAATGTATGAAATGCTGCAGGCATTACCTGTGTGCATGCTTACCTCTTTGGTTTACACTCCATTACAGATGAAAGGACACAAATAAGAGTTTCACTTTATTATAATTGTGAGTTTCTGTGGAGTGTTCTCTGAACATTGATGTTGATGGTTTGGGACATAAGGAAATTCTACATAGATTTTTTGGTTTCCACATTAATCCCTACTTTGTTTCCCAATGCATGCAAATGCCAAGCTTATTGGTTATCATGTTACAGTTTTTTCTGGGAATTTGGATATAGGAAAGCTCATTGGGATTTCTCTTTGTTGTTTTTTCCTAGGGCTTCTGCAATATTGTGTTGTTTTTTTCAGCTTACTGTTAATAAATAGTGCCAAGGCTTTTAGTTCTTGGTGAGCTTTTAGACTAAAGACCAGAACAAAATGGGTTTAGATTTTTAACATTGAAACCATTCTTTTTTTCCTTAAGCTTCTGGAAGTTTTGATCTCCTTGACAACACTGACATCCATCTGCACTTCCCAGCTGGAGCTGTCACAAAAGATGGACCATCTGCTGGTGTTACCATAGTAACCTGCCTTGCTTCACTCTTCAGTGGGCGGCTGGTGTGCTCAGATGTAGCCATGACAGGAGAAATTACACTAAGAGGCCTTGTTCTTCCAGTAAGCATCATTGGAGAAAAGAGCTAAGTTGTATTAATTCTCCCTATTTTGGATATAAAATCTGTTTATAGCCACTTAGAGTTGATCCAGAGCCTTGCTGGATCATTCCTTAGCAGCAGTGCAGTCTCTGCTGGTGCAGTTGGAAGAGGCCAGTGGAGGCCAGGCTGCTGCAGGAATGCCTCACTCCTCTGCTTTGCCTTTCAAGCTAAAGCCAGCCTTGATGTGGCTTTTTGGGAAAATACGTTAAAATGTCTACTTGGAAAGGAAACCTCGAAGTCTTAAAAGGCAAGATGACTAAAGTCTGCACTGTGGTTTCTAAATGTGCTTCCTCAGACTGTTGATACAGAACCACTTCTGGAGTCTTTGTAAAGTTGTGTCTTAAAGCTTTCATAGTAACTGCACACAGGTCACTCCCGTGTAACTACTGGAGTAATACGGATCTACTTTTAGGTTTCTCTTCAATGTTGGTCCTTGTATGTAGCTCAGCCAAATGGGGTTTCTGTAAAGCTTTGTCAAAGCTTGAAGGCAAAGGAAATGTTCAAACAAAGAGTTTAGTTTGAAGTGTCAGTGGAGCCTGGCACAAGTGCTGAAGCTGATATGGGAGTCATCATCTCATACCAAATGATGGACAGGAGGATGAAGCTGCAAACGGGGACAGGGTTTTGTTTCCTGCAGAGGAGACAGAACCAGAGGTCCAGGGTAGGCAGTGGCCTGGGAGGCTCTGACAGGCCAGCCCATTGTCCAGGGTTCTGGAGCAGCCTGCAGTGACTCTGCAGAGACCCAGCTTAGCCCTGCAGCCAGCCTGTCCTGACTGCCAGGCAGTGACCACACTGCCTGCTGCTAAAGCTGTGTGCAGATAAGGTCCCTGTAAATATTACACCACACTTTCCTCCTTCCTCCAAGGTATCTGGAATCTTGCTGTTATCAGTGACTGAATTCCCAGGGCTGTGCCAGGGGCTGCCCTTGCTGCTGAGTGTGCAGCACTGCCAGACCCGTGGGTCACTGTGAGGGTCATGGGTCACTCCTGCCCTGTGTCACAGCAGCCTGGGCTTTGCCCTCTGTACTGTAATACAGGCCCTTCCTCTCGTCTAAAGCCTTGTAAAATTACAAGTTTCTGCTCTAAGATGGTCTTTAGGAATAGAAGGGAGTTTGGGGGAAGAAGCTACAGCTGTAAGAAAGATTAATTTAAGCCCCCTGTTAACATCTCATTAGCAACTCAACCAGGAGGCTCAGTGGAGCAGTGCCTCTCCATTCCTGGAACACAGCTTTGCTTTGCTGTGCATATTTTGTTGTATAGCTCAAGTTATTTTTCATGGGACATTGCTTCCTTTTCTTTTCCCCCTAAATCTAACACTGCCTTCATTTCAGTACTGGATTTCAGTACGATATAAAAAAATAGAGCAAAGGCCACTTGTTTTTCAGGAATTTCTGTAACAAAATGACATTTCCACTACTGATTCTCTTGTACCTGCAGTCCTAAATCTATTTTTCTCTCTGTAGCTGTTACAGAAAGAATACTGTAGCATATTAACTTCCCCATTAAGCACATGATGAGCTACAACTCTTGACTGCATTTTTTAACTGCTTTCCTAAATGACTGAGGGAGGCAGAACCTTTCATCAAAATTTAACTCCTGATGTGATGTTGCAGTAATTATTTCATTAGATTAGTTCACTGTTTTTATACATGTATTTCTTCTGCTTCTCAGGTTGGGGGAATTAAAGACAAAGTGCTGGCAGCACACCGAGCTGGACTGAAGAGAATTATCATTCCTCAAAGGAATGAGAAAGATCTGGAGGAGATTGCAGCGCACGTGCGGCAGGACCTGACCTTCGTGCTGGCCGGGTGCCTGGACGAGGTGCTGAACGCAGCCTTCGACGGCGGCTTTGCAGTCAAGGCCAGGCTTGAGCACTTGGATAGCAAACTTTAGGCAGACAGGCTGGGGTTACTCCTCTCTCCAATTCCATAGTTCTTGATCTCTTTCAGCTACATTTAGGTATCAGGTACAACTGTGAGCTAAACGGGATTGTTTGAATGGGTGTGTCAGTGCCATCAAAAGGAAGATGATGCTGCTGCAGTTACCAACCTGAAACTGCACTTAACAGGCAGTTGCTGCTTTTTATCAGCAAAGAATCTTGAATCTCATTTCATGAGCTTGAGAAAGAATTCCTTAGCCTGTCTGACACCTATGTATGTACACGGCAGCAGCTGGTTACATCTTTAAAGAGGGAATAATGTGCAGCAGGAGAGGCTCAAGGGTGGGGTTGTTATAAAAAGCAAACTGATTTAGTGCAAGTTTACTTATTAACAAAATATCTGTAATAATAATGAATAATAATGTGCTAAGGACCAGCAGTATGGGGGGAAAATAAGGTTTTTGAAATCTAAAAAAAATACGCTTAAGGCATCTGAAGAGAAGCGCTTCGGCCTAATAAATGCAGCACTTGGTTCTAGTTTGTAGCAAGGCCACTGCAGACACTTCAAACACAGGAAGCAATGCCAGAACTGAAACGTAGGAACTGTTGTGTAGGGAGGGAGAGAACACATCCATTCCCAGCTCTCCCTGCAGCGGCGGAGGGGTGGAGTGTGCTTGAGGCCTTAATGAAAAAACCCAGTAATGTTTTGAGGGACAGAGTTCATGTCCTTCATTCCTACCCACTACACACCCACTTGGTTCTGGGAATGCCTATGCTTGGAGGTTCACCTGTGGAAATTAAACTCATTTGAACAATGCTAAGAAAATGCAGAATCATTATTCACTGTGAATAATGTAAGCTTTAAGAAGTCTGGCAGCTTCCCTGGCCTTTGATAGCTTTGTCTCTTATGTCCCCTTGAACCTCAGTGAGAACTGCACTTCAGTGTGTGATCCTGGCCTTTGGTATTGTTTATTCCAGGGTCAGCCCCACAAGCAAATCCTGGATGTTGTTACATCCTCTGGTTCACTAGTTCTGAAACAAACCCCAAAGTGCTTATGAAACACAAACTGTACCAGGGACAATTGCCTGGTCTAGAAGCTGCCTAAAAATCAAAAGTAAGAGTTTGCTTTGCTTTCATTTTCATAGATAACAAAGCTGATTTACCTGGAACTTAACAGCACTGGTAGTAATCAATTCAGTGGGAATTTCAAAACCTATTTTACAAAAGATTTTACAACTTTGGCAAAAGACTTAATCTAATAAAATGATAAAAGTAAAACCTGCTTCTGTGTCAA
This sequence comes from Rhabdornis inornatus, assembly GCA_013397075.1. Taxonomy (NCBI): domain Eukaryota; kingdom Metazoa; phylum Chordata; class Aves; order Passeriformes; family Rhabdornithidae; genus Rhabdornis; species Rhabdornis inornatus. Next base: position 52,492 of record VWZS01002702.1, read on the forward strand.
TGTTTCAAAAGCTCTACTCTCAGTCACTCACAAGCTGAGTTCCGAAACTACAGACAACAGCCCCAGTCTCACAACATGTTCTGCCTCATAAGAAACGTGCAGGGAAGAACTGCAAAGAAACTTCCCCCTGGGTAAAAACCCAGCCTGGTAACTCTGTGCTGCTGTTTTGCTTTTGATCAAACCAGGAGGGAAAAATCCTTTACCAAACAGATGAAGAAACAATCCTGCACTGCTCTGCACCGAGAGCACTGACATGCTCGGCATTCCAGTACAGTCTGTTTACACATGGACAAAACAAATCTGCATTTTTTTAAAAGAGAGTAAGGACTACTAAAATAAAGTTTCCAGCATGGCACAACAGGGAGCTGTTCCTAAAAAGTTAAAGGATGACTTTGTCTGACACATCACCCCAATTCCTAAGTCTTGTCCCCACAGACTCCACCTGAAGGTGAGGGGTTTATTTAATGCCACTCTGAAGGTAATACCAGACATTTACTGCCACCTTTTCCTGCCCCCGCTGCCAGAGCTGAGGCGGTTCTGTTACTGTGCTTTTTTTTAAACAAACATAAGCATTACCCATTATAGCAGACACTACAGCCACACTTGGGTGCCTTTTGTTTTGCTTTCAATGATCCCATGCAGCAGCGAGCCAGAGCAGTGCACAGCTGAAGGGATGTCAATACCCTGGGGAGCATCTGCTCAGGAACAGTTAGATGGACCAGAAATCAAACTTGGGTCCCTCACAAAAATACCCCAAAAATAGCTGAAGCTCATAAAAAATAAAAGCAGTGGTAGCTCCTTTCCTCTATCCACTCTATAAACTTGCTACAGATAGTAACTATCCCACTCAAACAATTCCTGCTTTAGTCACAGCAGCTTGGAAAAGATTCTGGATAAAACAACAGGACAGGCAGCAATACGAAACCATTCACCTGCTTTAATTTTAAAGCACTACTGCAAACAAGAACTAGCAGGAACTGTCACAACAGAATCAAAATATTTACATCCACATTTGTCAAACATTTTAAGGCCTTTTTTTTTAAAGGGCAATGAAAAACCACGGAGGTAGTACTAGCAGACAAATGCAAGATCTACTGTGTTTCATCTTTAGAGACAAATTTGAATACTCCTTCCCAATACAGCAAAGTAAAACAGCACTTTCTAAAATAAACAGCTAGTGTTTAGACAATGCCAGGCTTTAATACACCGTTTATTTTAGATAAGGTAGTAAACTGTACAGGTTTCTAGTATGGTTTCTTTTTTCATATATAACAGTGTAGTTGACTTACCAGATCCTCACACTCTTTAGGCTTTTAATACCTTTGAGGATCTGGGCCTAAGGGTAATTTCGTAATTCCATCTGATGATGTATAGTAAAGGTTTTATACAATTATTTAACACCAAATGGAGCAATAGTAATTTACATTACAGTAAGTCAGCATACAGTAGTTATGCTATAGCTCTTGTCCTCTGTGAAACATGAACCAACCTGTCTGAGCACAGCAGGCAGTTTCTACAGCTCACTGCAAAGGCCATTCCTGAAGGCGCCTTCCAGAGCACAGCCCTGACCTCCAGCCCACTGTACCTAAATCAAATCACTGCAGCTCAGCACAAGGGTTCAGGGGTGACAGTGCTCCTGGGACACAGCCCCAGCTGAACCCTCCCAAACACAGCACAGTGACCAGCCCTGCACAGCCCTGGCCTCTCAGGGCAGTCACAGGGGCCACACAGGTTCCCTACCACATTCCCTTAGCACAGCCAGAGCTGGAATGGCTCAGCCAGGCAGGCTCCAGGGAGCAAGGGACATGTGGGCTCCTCTAAAACGAGTATTTAGCCAACTTTCTGTTCAAGACAAACGAGGTAAATGTAGACAAGCTTAACTAGGTGAAAATAATTACTGAATTTAGAAAACTGCAAACAGTTGGCTCTACATTCAAAAGGAAAAAAATGCTAGATTGCAGGAGTTTTGGAAGCATTTATCTACTGTCACAAGGTACCAGTACATCTTTTAAATTACATCTGTGCACACTTCAAACAGTCTTAAGTATCACATTTTCAGAGTGAAACTTTTACTACATGAAGCCAACTATTTCTGTAGATTTTATTAACCCAACCCAATGGATTTTATGTTCCTTACCTGCAGAACTACTTACCTCATCATGCATCAAAAATAGTAAGAACAAGAGTTGTCTTAACAGATCAACTTCTGATAAGAAAGTTAAGCCAGTGCACAGTAAATAAACGGTATTTTAATGTGTTACAAAAGTAGTCAATAGCCAGAGCAGCTCCCCAACACATCAGCTACCACTCAGATTGACAAAGATTTTCTTCCTGCTCGAGGTGGAACAGCTTTTCCCCTGCTCATGTCTGTGTCTGTTTTGTAACACAAATCCCGTTTACATTCATGGTTCAGGTTAGCACATACAGGCAGTCTGCATAAAGCCCAGTATCCTTCCAAAGCCTTAGGGTTGGTCAGTCACACCTGGAAGAGATTTATCTGCACTGTCATGTGGATCATGTCACCAAAATGAGATACAAAATTCAGTTTCAGACAGTTGCTTTAGTAACAACCAAAAGACATGAAGACAAGAAACTGAGCAAGAGCATCAATGTGTCAAACTTTGAGCTAAAGCAAAAAGCAGAAGTTGGCTTGTTTTTTTCCATTTGCCAGGTAATCTTTTAATGACAAATATAAAAAGACTGAAAACATCTCACTCCAACTGCCTTTTTTTTAGACAAATGGTCTGCTTTTATAATTACAAATATTGTGTAATACAATACTTTCTTTGTACTGCAAACCAACAAATACAAGGATGCAATCAAATTTCTAAGCATCTCTAAATTTGAAATGTGAATTACTGTTTTTTTTTAAATTCGGAAAGTTTTTAATAATTGTTCATTTTTGTTAGAAGGTAACTCAAAGTACAACAACATCTAGATCTGTTTTTAAAGGAGCTGTCTTTCCTGACACATCTTTGAACATAAGCACTCCTTTCGAGTTCAGTACATTCACAAATAGCTCAATTAAGAACAGTATCACCAATGAATTGACTACTGGAAAGAGACAAAATTTACCAAACATACAGAAATATAAGTTTTACCATAGCAATTATGCATATCAAAAGATGACACCTGTAATTAATTTTAAAAAGATACAAAAAAGAGAAAAACCTGAATTACAGAAAAGAAAGTCATATTTATTTAATGAAAAACTAGAAGTTAATAAAAATTAGCAAATACACAAAAAATATACACAAACAGCAGCAATACTATGTAGTGACTTACAAAGGGGGGTGGGGAGGAGGAGGGGAAGCAGCGGCCAAAGACCAGACCGCTCAACATGGCTTGTCAGTCAAAGGGGGAGGAAAAAAACACAAACAAAAACACGAAACAGTATCCTTTTCAACAGTACAATCAATCTACAAACAAGTTTTTAGAATTATTTTACAACATTTCCTGTAGAATCAATTCTTAATACAAAAGATGCCCATTTTGGGTGTATATATATTTTCAGTGGTTTACTGTTGACTTACTTTAAATATATTAGTTACTACATGCAACTGCTTCCTGTAATTTAACAGCCTTTCCTTTTATTTACCTTCATTTATGTCTACCCTCCATCTACCAAATAATTTGTCTGACAGTCAAAGATGGTTACCCTATTTCTGCTAAATTAAATGCAATGGTTTTAAACACTGGCCTGAAGAGGTTTGATTGCCATTTCAACACATGGATATAGTTACGTTGATGCCTAAATTGCCATTTTCTGCGAAGAGCTGTGCAATGCTGGTGTCAAAGACTAGACAGTCACTATTCATAATGGCTGTTGCAATTCCCTCATGAATGGATCGAGGAGTTGCTTCCCAAGTCAATCGCCGCCTATGCCCGTTTAGCTCGAGTCGATAAGCAAAGTTTTCTGCTTGCTTGCGTGTTCCTATCAGCTGTACAATTGCAAAGAACTGCTGGTGACCATCATATTTTTCCTGTTTCTCCAACACTAGCATGAAATGAAAGCCAAAACAAGACTGCATCATAACCCAGTCAACAGCACCAGGAAGATTAATGTCCGTGGCCAGGAACACTATATCTTCTCCCTGCAGCGTTGTAATTGACTTATGCTGATGCATCAGGTGTGGCATTACAGCATCCAGGGAGCCTTGCCATTTACATGAAGCACCGGGACAGGGACAGGAGTAAGGCCTAAACTCACACAGCTCCTCATGGTCTGCTTTTTCTGTGTGTGGCAAAGTTATCTCGCAGCCGGAAGAGGCGTATTTACACGGGAATAGTACGGAATTGGCAACTTTCTCCATAGCCAGGTTACGGATGGAGCCCAGTGGGCCTCGGCAAGTGGGGCAGCACGTGAGTTTGGGGCGACAGTTGCTACAGACCAGATGGCCGCTCTGACACTGCAGGATGGGGGGCAGCACATAGTCAAAGCACACGGGACACTCGAAGAGACTGGCCAAGTCATTGTTGGAAGCTGTGGTGCCCGTCAGCGCGGGCACCCTCTGCGATGGCGTGCACTTGGAGGTACCTGTGGGTAGTGCTGTAGCAGTCTGACGGCTCATTTCTGCAACACAACAGAGAACAGACAGTTCAGATCTAACCACACTTCACTGCCCTGCATACACCATTTCTTGACTCACAAAGAAGTTTCAAGAGATAATACGATACAAATGAAAGCAAACCCCCCCTATGTACTACAAACTGATATATGGTATGTGTAGATCAGCTGTACACATACGGTACAAACGCTTGCATGACATGGAAACTGAACAAGTGAAGAAGTTCTGCTCATTGTTCTAAAGTGGCATTTACCTACTGGAAGCTGCAAGGCAGAAGAATAAAGACATGCTAAAAATAAGAAGTCTGTTATTGTTGGTTTGTTTTTTTTAACATTGCATTTATGAAATGCTTCACACCCAGACCACTTCTGTGTATCAACTCCGTATATGGAACAAATATAAGGTGCTGTGTATGAGAAACGAAGCATTTTAATGAAAAAAAAATCTTCTGGATGTGACCTTCTCAGTAATCATGCTTACAGTGCAATTTTTAAAAATGGTTAAAAACACAGCTCAGACAATTACTACCCTGTTTTTCTCCCAGGATAGGACAACGACTCTTAATTTTCATTACTCTGCTACTGAGGCCCATGGCTTGTAAAGCACTGCTTCAGCTTCCTTAACTGAACCATTTGTGAGGATACCAGAAAAAAAAACCCAAAGCAATTACTTTATTTAGTTTCCAGAATAAAACTAAAAATTCAAACTTCACTTGTTAAATTTGAGAATTCATTTTACCATGTAAATACTCAGACATTTGCAGTCCCTTGGAAAGGCCCTCTTGATGAAGCTCTATGTTCAGTGCAGCTCCCCCTGAAGTTCTGTCCAATGTCCCCAGACAAAGGTGACAGCTGTCTGACTAAACAGCTTGCTCGACTATTCCACAGATGTGGAACAAGTACCAACCATACTTCTTAACATGTTATGTTTTCCTGCACTCCTAACTCTCCTCCTCCTCCTTGCAGAAAAGGAATTACTACACTATCTGAAAAAATAAACACAGTTTTGAAAAAATAAACCATACCTTTGTAGGTAAAGGGCAGTTAAATAAAATGCTATCCAAAACTGGCTTCTGTTATACAGTACAATTCTCAGCCACCCTAAGTGCCTCTCTGCGAGTACAACCAGCTCTGGATCTGTCACGTACGTATAAAGCTCTCAAAATAAACCTCATCTTTAATCTCCTTGCTATTTGACATGGGAATATTAGGCAATAGGCAAGCTTCCCATATTTAGCATCATTTCACCCACAAACTTACTCATACTTGGACCAGACAGCTCAGAGCAGCATACTGTGCATGCTTTTGCAAGACATGCACTGTTCAGGGCACAACGCAGAGGAACTGAGATTCCAGCTTGCAAAATGACTTAGTCCTTGACATTCAAAAAGTAATGCGAGACAGACAAATCCAAATTCTTCTACAGAAGTACTTCTCCCTAGAGCTAGAAAAGTATGAGTGTCTAAGATTTGATACTCAGTCACTGATTTTATGACAGAATCTGACATGACAGCATCTTCTCAACCCACCAAACTCTCTTCCTCCATCTCAGGCTTGGTGGTCTAGAAATACCTAATTCCCATGCTTGGGAAAAACATCCATGCAGCAGTTTTCAGTGCCGGGCCATAAGTGATACTGAAGAGATACGACAAGAATCCTTGTGTCTTTTGGCTGTATCTTCCCACTGTGAGGCATTCCAGCTTAGATGAGAAGTTTAGGATGTCTGTGACAAATCAAGCATGTGTCCTGGGGAAGTGATGCTGCACCAGCGAGGACACTGGAGCAGCAAGGCCTCTGCCAGCTGCACTGCTCTGTGTCCCCAGCAGCTGCAGGTGGGGGCCACCCTGCAGTTCTGTGCTCCAGAACAAACCAGGGCACAGGAGAACCAATGCTGATCACACTGTTCACTCGGGAAGAGCTTGGAAATAACAAGCATATTCATATGTAAAACTCTGGAAGTGTTTCCCTTTAAGCATTGCGAACACACGCGTTTCAGGGAACTGTGTGTGTGCTTCCTCTGGCCTGACCCTGCACGTCCTGATCCAGGGATCCCCCCGTAACCTGCAGATAACGCTGGTGAGAACCACTGTGTCAGACCAGTTCCCTGGGCAGCCTGACGAGCTGGGTGAGCTCTGCTGTCTTTAATTACACCTCGCTGAGCCCATGCAACAGTTAAATGAAGCAACCTACAAACTTTGTGAAAGACCTTGTGCACAGATGCACTTCCCACTTGAGCTTTCTAAGGTAAGGAAGCACTGGAGAACAGAACTGCGCTACCAGTGCTCCTGTGTGAGCAGCCCTCACACACACCTTCCACAACACTCACGGGAGCAGGGAATGGAAACGAGCAAGAATCTCTGAACCAGACCACGAAGATTAGCATGCAGGAAAGACACTGGATAAGGATATGAACTGCAATTTACCAAGCCTAAACCTGCCCAAAGCCTACATTTTCTTCACTCTTGTTAACACAAAGGTGAATACGACATCTTTTATGGCTATCTCAAAAGTTACAAACTAATCACAAGTTTTAACAGTGGAATACATTTAACTCACCAAATCATGAAAACCATACAGTTACAAACCAAGGAAAAACAACTACAGAACTGGAAAGTAAAGGTATTTTTCTTTACAAACCCCTTACTATGGGTAAAAACACCTATATGTAATATTTGCTATTTCATTATCTTTATTTGCACACACTACGAACAAGTTTCTAAGCAACAGCGACAAACTGAGGAACACTAAGTTGTCATTTTCAAGAGTATTAGGTCCTTTAACTCCAATTATCAAAAAGACCGTACATACTCGAAAAAAATTACCCAACAGTAAGAGTAAAGAGGGGAAAACGCATCTTAAGATTTCTTAATTCTAAATCAAGAAAAGCTGTTCTTGGTAACATCAGAACGCACCGACCTGCTGCTAAAAGCATTCTCGATACTGTTCTGGGAAAGGTGACATGCACAGGGTACCGACACCTCCCGCGGGACACACCAGCTTTAAATACTGCACACAAGACAGGCAATTTAAACGGCGCTACCTTTCCCCTTGCAGGTTTTACTCCCCGGCAAGCACGCAGACCAGACGGCCTTCCAGGAATACGGCCCGCTGGAGGCAGATCTGCCCGTCATGGGGCGCGGAGGAGCTCATGGCGTGTCCGCGCAGCACAGNCCGCCCCGGGCGGCGCCCACCGCCCCCATGCGCGGCCGCGCTCCGGCCCCGGCCCCGCGCCCCAAAATGGTTCCCCGAGCTTTCCCCGGCACTGCTGGCCCGGGACTGCCCCGCCCGCCGCTGCCCCCGGGGGAGGAGGCGGCTCGGCCCCGCCCTTCCCGCGGAACCGGGATTCGGCCCCGCCCCACCACGGGACCGCGATCCGGCCCCTCCCGCCCGGCACAGCCGCCGCAGCGTCGCCGGGGCCGCCCGCCCGCTCCGCACACGCAGCTCCCTCCGCATGCCCGCGGTCCGCAGCAGCAGCCGGCCGTGCCTCACACGTGCGCACGGAGAAAGCCCTTCGCTTCCCCTGAAATAACTGCTTAGAGAGAGCTATAGCTTCCATTCAAAACTCTTACAAGACATGAAAATCACTTCCTCCTATTTCAAGGATATTCCTCTGAGGAGTGTTTTTATGGATTTGTCCTATTCAACAGGAATTTTCTCCATTTGTATAAATATTAGTCGATTAAGCAAAAGCTCAAGGAAATGACCAACAGAACTAGAACAATGTGACGTATCTGATTATCTACTTGGACTATTAAAAAAATTTACAACACTGAAAAGGATAAAGCAGTTGGAAACTAAGTCAACACGCTTGCATGATGCACACACTTTGCTCAGAAGAGCTTAGACATTATGGAACGCTGCTGTAATGTTGGTAAGATCATGGAAGTATAAAAGTTTCAGTGGAGGGAACAGAACAATCACACTGAGATAAACCATAATGGTCACATAAAAAGTAAGGCTATAATATCTGAGTAAAGGAAATTATCTTTAAAATGCTCTCCTACGATTTGAAATCCACATCCTTTTCAAGAAGACTTGTATCAGCAATGTAATACCTGCAAATGTTGTCCCATTGCTATTAGAAACCCTGCCCACTCCCTTCCCGGAAGGAAGATACAAGGCTTCCTTCAGCCTCACCCACAAACCTGCAATATACGGCATCCCACCAGATAAGAGTCAAGAAAGTTTACAAGCAGAACAGAAAAGCTGAAGAAAAACTGCGCAGAAACAGCTTTTGAGAAACTAAGAGCGTGTTGAGAGGTGTGTGGAACATGCCCTAGGCTCCCCCTTGTGTGACACCTCTGGGTGTCCCCAGAGCACACCCACGGCCCCTGGCCAGGTTACAGCTGCTGCTGCGTGCTTTGTTTTGCTCAGGAGGCTGCACAGTGCCTCGGGGACAAAGCCTTTGGGACCCGGACACAGAACCCAAATACTGTGGGAATGGGAAGACACAACCAATCCACTGGTTAAGGAGCTCTACTGAGGCGCAGGGACACGGCAAGTAGTTTGAAGTAGTTGAAAAAGACAGAAAAAGATGGTGTGCCTCGTGCCAAGGAATTAACAACGGTAAACAGGACTAGACTGATACTTTTCCAGCTTCTCACCTTACCAAGGGTTAGCTCCAGACACATTCTAGAAATCACATTTGTGCTTCACTGGAATACAGGGCACCTTTGACAAATTCAGCTTACCATCATCCACTACTCTCATATCAAATAGCACATCTTCTCTCTTATCCTCACTCATATCAAATAGATTAGACTTGAGTTTAGCATTTTAGTTTGCTTTTGAAAGGGTAACTGAATACTAGTTTGGGGGAAAAACACAAAAGTTCTGTATAGTCATCTTAATAGTTGGAAGGGAAAAAGTTTCATGTAAGAGTGATAAAAGGACAGAAAAAATTATTTATCACAATTGTCTGTAATGTGATGCAATAAAATACCTTTTTCTGTAACATTTCAAAACTAACTGAGTTCAGGGACTTCCATTCAAAATGCACTCAATGCATTACAGCCACCAACAAAATAATAGAAAATCTTTTAACTTTTTCAACTGTACAATCATATTTGAGAATAAGACTCTTTTACAAAAAGTCCTGTTAGAGAGCACTGGAAATGAGAACAGGATGAAGTTGTGAAAAACACCGACAAGTTACTTTTTTCCATATATGACACAAGCCAAAGAATGTCAAAACCCAAAAGTTAAATGAAAGGTTGAAAATACTCATTAAACATAAAATATATCAGAGAAAAGCTTGCCAGTATTTTTGAAGAAACTAGTATTCTTAATTTTATTTTATTTAAAAGACATTTTAGGGCCCAAGGTTTTCCTTTTGCAGTCTATCAGTCTCTCTTTCCCAACTCTTGGGAGATGTTGAATCCCAAGGGCCTGGCATGGTTAGATCAAATGCAGGCCTGGACAGACGTGCACTCCTGCTCAGACACAGCCTCTGAACCTGCTGGCCTACTTCAGAACTTTTAGAAGACAGTTCATGACATAAATTATCTATCAACTATATCATACAATTTAGTCTCTATACACTCTGGTTTTGACTAATGAATTAGGATTTTTTTCAACCCTTCCAGACACTGTTTTCTTTGGTGTCCTTAACTATGATATTTGTTATTTCAGACACCTCAGGGCTTCTCTCTTCCTGCATATCAAGCAAAACGCAGGACAATCCAATGTAACAGAATACTATAAAATGAGACCAATGTAAGTACACAAAACTGAGTCAAGATTCTTGATGATTTCCTTTGCCAAAATGTCATCTGTCCAGTTCATCTCTTTTTCAAACACAATTAGAGCATTGCCTGCTACCTTGCAGTGACCCAGTCTGCCTGAAACTGCAGGTAGCTTTTTTCTTGCACCACGAGACATCCCCTACCACCCCATTTTTCAACCACCAGGAAGCAAAATCCCAATAGACTTATATAACCATGGAATTGTCTTTGTGGCCACCACCGCAGTGAGCCCCCAGCCCCTGATGCCCCATGTTTCTGATGTGTCCCACACAATCCCCAATGGCCATGGCAGTGCTCATCCAGACCTTCTCTGAGTTCAGCACACCCTGTGAGGCAGATGCAGACACAAACACAGCCACAGAAACACCAACACCATTGTTACACCCACCAAATTATAGCGATCTATTTCTAACTCAAGGCAAAAACTTGACTTCGGTCAGTGCTGTTTGACTTCTGCCTCATCGCTGTCGCTCACTGATATCTACTGTGGAGATATGCTGGAATATTCGACATCAGCCCAGGAGAGGTTTTTCCTGAGCTGTTAAAGATTTTCTTTCCAACAACTTTATAAAGATTAAGAAGGAACAGTATCCTGTAGAAGTCATAAAATGACCACATCAAAATCACATTAGTAATCAACTACTATGACTGAAATGTTCCATTTTTAATGCAACAAAGAACTTCATCAATTCCAGCAAGTGAATAACCTGTTCTCCAGTCAAACAGAGCTTCAACATCCACCTTTGCACAGAATACAGGAGCCCACACTGCTATGGTACTCCAGCCCTGCAAAGGAAGACAAGCCGAAGAACAAAGCTCTGCGAAAAATTCCAATAAACCCCCAAATTTCATTCTGAAGGAAAACTAAAAATGTCTCATCAATAGCCAAAACCTGAATTTGGACCACTCACTCTGTACTCAATAGGTAGAGAACATGCCAGCTTTCACACCTTATATGTAAAATTAAATTAAAAAGTGGGTTTCCTTGCAAATTCACACCCCCTACAAATCATAAAGCAAAACAGGACATTTATCTCTCCTGGTTTTTGAGCCTGGAAGGAAAGTAAGGAGGACAGAAAGCAAAAGCTGCAGGAGCTATCAAAGAAATTCCTGAAAATTTAAGCTATATTAAAATCAACTAATCAAATGCCACTGTGAAAAAAAAAGAAAATGCAGTAATACATTAAATAAAATGGTATAAGAAACAAAATAAAAATTATTGGTATTTGGTAATCTAATGTAATAAAAGGGAGTTAAGCCACTAACTAGCTAGTGAAACTATATACAGCTAAACAAAAACACAGGGAAAAACTACTCTTTAAATACAAATAAAAACCAAACACTTGCATTAAAAAGATTGTGGACACTTCCACATTGGACTTGACCATATTTTTCCTTTTTAAAAACAAGCAAGTAACTTTTGCTGTGACACTGCCAAATCCCACCTAGCAGAGAGGTGGTAGAGATGGTGACAGAGAAGCACTGCTCCAGGCTGTATCTTGCACACTCCTGCACCTGGTGGTGCTGTCTGACAAGAGCCTTCTCTTCCCTCCTTCCCCAGCTGTTATCCCCAGTGCCAGATTAGCAGGCAGCCAATGGCCCGAGCCCTCCTTGCCACAGGACACCCAGAGCTGCCCCCACACAGACCCTACAGCACCATAAACCATGGGATGGACCCAGCCTGGCACCTCTGCCCCAGGAGCCTTCCGAGAAACCCAATGGAGCGTTCCTGTCTGCAGCCTGCTGTGCTCTGTGCACCAGTCTCCAACTTAACTGGCAGAAGCCATAGAATCTAAGAATATAAAGAAAACTTCATATGAAAATACAGATAACTATGCAAACTAAGTAAGAGGGGAAAGATTTTTATTTTTAGTAGTATCTAGTTTCTGTTCACTGTGCACAGAGCACACTGAATTGAGCTGTATCAGATTTATCCTTCCACAATTCAGCCCAGTAATATCTATAAACACAGGGAGACAGCTATCTTTTTACAAGTTCTGGACATACAATGCTGTAATAAAAAGTAAGGCAGGCATACAGAAGAATCAGCTACAGAGTGAACTTGTAAGAGTAGCAGAAAAGAGAAAAGCAAGGTATTTTTCATGCTCTAACATATGCTGCCATTCAGAAGTCTCTAAACAGGAAGCACTCAATTGTTCTACAAGGCATCATAGATGGGCTCTGTATACAATTACACTCTATTAGAATTTTTAAAAAAAGAAAAAAAGAGAAAAATAACCAACCCCCTCTGTAAACATTAACAGCAAATCCTACCACGTGTGACAATTTGGGGACTGTGTTTCTTTCCTCAGTCTGATTTTGCAAACCCTATATTCTTCAGTGCATGCTGTAATTGCCACGCAATATTGCATCACCATTCCTGTGTCTGTGGCAGACACAGGGAGGAGGGTGTGGCATGGAAGCACCTACCTTAATTCAGTAAGGCTCAGCTAAAAGAAGTACCTGTACTTTGATGTGTCTTCGCTTACCAAGTCTTTCTGTGATAACTATTCCAATTCAAAATCAAGACCTATTTTATGCTCAGTATTTTTCCTCCATAACTTAACAGCAGAAGGGAGCAGACCATCAAAATAACCAGACCTAATGAAGGACACCTACAACTACAGACTGCCCTACAGGAGACTGACCGGTGACACAGAAAGCCCCTCTGCAGGAAGTCAGGACAGGATGATGTACATTGACTACTTTTAAAAAGATGCCTCGATCTTCTTCATTGCTTAGGTTTGTACGTATTTCCATTTTAAAGAATCATGTCTTCTTGGGATCCTTCATTTGTTCTGTATTCCCCTATGCAGTCCTGATGACAGTGGAGCCTGTGTAAAGTATGGCAATCCAGACACAGGAGGGCAGATATGTAGGGGAGGGCTTGGAGAATCAAGATACTTATTCCAGACTACAGACCTTGGTGTCACAAGGTATGTTAGGTATGGATCCTACATAAATATATCCAGCATCACAGAACACACTCTAGTGGCACTGGAAGCCTAACACCTCAGAAACTATTAATTTTTCAGAACCTCTAGTACGAAACTACACAGACTCTCTAGCCAATCTGAGTGAGAGTTTTTACCAATCTGGTTTTTAAAAATTAATTTAATCTTCAAAAGCAAGAACTTTTATAAGAATGTCCGATAATGTATTTATCACAGACACACACCACAAGGAGAATAAACACACATTTAAAAGTAAAGGATCAAGTCTGTATTTTTAAAATGTACATTTCTGAATTCTGAAACTAAAATTTTCCCAGTCTGCATACTAACTCAAAAGGAAAGCCGTGGCAATCTAAGGTGAGCCACAGGTGTTTGTATTCTGTTGATATATTGCAGGTAGAAAACAGAAATCACTGAACTTAGACTCTAAGCAATGTAAGACCTTAGTAAAAGTACAAAATTACAGTGAGATTTTTGCATTTCTGATGGTTCCACACTTTTCAGTATTTCATTTCTTTAAACACTCATTTTCTGCATGCCTCGTGTTTCTGGAACCTATTCTTTGAAGCCCATGTGCCTCCATGAGAACCAATTCTATTTTATTTCAGTGACTTAGCTTTTCCCCGCTCATCAATTCTGAATCAACTGTTTCTTGTAATACTGTTGCATGAAAACTTAATTGTCACAGTAACTAATATTTTTAAAATCATTATTAAAATGTTAATCGAATTCTCAAACTCGGCTACTGACAACTCTGCAGCCAAGCCTGGTTACACTGCTGCAGAGAGCAACAGCTCTACAGCTTCTCATCAAGCCCTCAGGTTTAAAATGTAGCTTTAACTCACAAATAAGAGCAATCTCCCACAAAGTGTCCAACCTGAGCACAGACCAGAGATGTGTGGAGCTGCTGACGTCACAGCCCACCACGTTGCATGAAAAGACTGAGCATTCCTCGAAACCTTAAAAAACAAACCAACCAAACCCAGGACCAGTGGTGCAGAGCACAAGTCTGTGGCACGGGAGATCGGGTTAGTTCCTGTTTTGTCACGAGCTTCTGAGTCACCACAGGCAAATACTTCCCTGCCTTTTACAGGTTTTAAACTACCACAAGAAGCTGTGAGTCTCACCATTAATGCAAAAAGGAATTAAATGACTTGATAAGGATACCAAGTTAACCCTGTTCAACCCTATTCAAATTTACTTCAGGTTAGTAATAACTGAGTATCATTACACACTAAAAGACATTGTTAAATTATTTAACATCTCAGTTTTTATCTATGCAATCATCAGACTTCAATCACTGTTTACTCTGGAACTCCTGCTCACATATGGATAACTGCCCTCTACTCATTCCAGTATTTTGTACATCAAAGAGACAAATTATGGAGACACTAGCAACACCGTTCTAGCTAGTTCTATTGTACCTAATCTGAAGGCCCTCTTGATTTTAGGAAAAGTAAAGTAACTTTTCTTTAGAGGGATCCTTGTATTATCAAAAAAAATTCCCTCAGCCTTTTTCGTGAATCTCCAAGTGCCTAGATTTTCAAGAAAGTTATTTAAATTCAGCAGAAAAAAATGCTCTTAGACATGTTCTTTTACTGTCATTAAATTCTGATCAGGTACATCTCAAATGCCAAGTAAAATGTACACACTATTTCACTTATTTGTATTGCTTAGGAATTGCTTCATGGCATACAAAATTAAAATTCTGTCATAATCACTCTGAAGTCAGGTCTGAGTCTGCATCAGAAATTAAAACACAAGATACTATAAATGATTTGAAAATGACAGGAGTAGACATATTTTTCTGCCACTTCATGTTCTCTTTATCTGCACTTTATAAATTCAAGAACTATCACTGTCTTTCGCTGCAAAATATTGTCCTCTCTTCTGTATTCAGAATCAAAACTTGAGTCTGTTGCAGTGCTGAATCTTGAACATCAGCTCTTAACTATGAATCACTCTCTAAAGCACAGTTGTAAAATTCAGTACTTTTTAGTCCTTTTCTTTTATACAAGTATTACAAAAACAGAATAAGCTGGAGGATCAAGCATTCAAAAAATGGGAAATAAAAAAAAAATTAAAGTTTCATAGGCAACCTTAAGTCTACTTCCTCATATGCACGTTAAAGAACAGATTTCAATGAAATCCTCTTTTTCCCTGCACTCAACTCCATTAATAGATGAGCACCTGTACATCCATGGAAGAATTATGACTGTACAAGGAATAACTTTTGCTTAAACAGAACACCTGATTTTAAAAGAAAACTGTTTAGGTCAGCAACTCATTTTAATATGTACAAAAGTGCTCTTAAAATTACTACTTTACAGGTGCCCTTCTGGAAGAATGTCCATCTCAGCTTCTATTACGGAATGCGGATTTTTTATCTGTAAAATTAGACTTGACCCAGCAAAAAGCCACACTAAAATTTCATAGTACACCATCAACATCTGCCAGCCAAATGATTCCCCAGCCACACCTGTGCAACCAGTCTCCAAATTACATCCTTAGTGCACTTGTGCAATCACACAGATATCGGCCACGGAGAGATGAACCCTATACAAATTAACTCCCAACTGTGTTGATGCCTTCATGCACAAAAAGGGGGAAAATTCCTGTGAATGAAAGTAGTTTTGTGACACTAAAGACTTTTATATAAATACATGTGCATATATATTTCAAAATAAACATTCAGAATCCAAAATATTAGTTGAACAGAGCATTTTCACAACTTTTACAAGACAACAGTTGCACATGCACCTTGTGAGACAGAAAGGAGCAAGACTTAAGGCTCAAATATAGGCACAAGTGATCAGCTTTAAACATGAGAAGTTTCTCTTTTACACCTTAAAGTGAGGCCATACAGATATCAACACAAAAATGCATATCAAAGCATGTTTTCCACATGATTTCCAAAACAACATTAGATAACTTAAGAAGATTAATATATAAAACTGTAGCTGACCCATGTTGGTTTAAAATAATAAAAAAAAAAAAAAGACAGAAGGTAGTGAGGTTTCAAAAAAAAATAAAAATTCCAAGAGTCCATTTTTACAGAAAGGAGTTACAGTCACTAGCTTTCAAAGTAGCAACGTGCCATGTTTTAAAGGTTCTTAAATATTTTAATAGCACTTCTAAAGAAAATTGCTCAGTTACAGTATTTCTTAAGAGCTTTCACACAGCACTACAAAAAAATTGTTTATCTATAGCACGAAGCATGACCCACCAGATACAGGCTCCATGACGCCAAGCACATACACAGAGGATGCTGGAGTGTAATTCCACCATTTCCACAACAAAAAGGTGCCAGGCTGCCACCAACCAAACGGAATGATTGTGCTGCCTGCTTTTTACCCACTGGTTTTCTTTCTCTTTAAGGTAATGCAGTCAACAAGACCAGTCTTGCACAAGTACCTGAGCACTTCCCCTGGCACCCCAGGAAGCACCAAACCCAAGTGGCAATGCAGGGCCCAGCCATCCTTTGTTAGCTCTGAGCCTGGCCTGACAGGGACCCGCAGTGCCAGAGGGTGACACCTCCTGCAGCAGGGCTGAACTCCCGGTCCCATGGTGCCGGCTGCCCTGGGAAGGGCACCAGGGAACACCTACCCTTCCTCACAAGCGGGGAGTTTTCTAACTGAACTTGGGACTGCAACTGCTCCCTTTCACATTGCCATTGGTGGCAGCTACACTGCAAGTTAATTCTGCCAACCCAGCAGAAACTGTACCTTGGATGTGCCACAGCTTGTGTGGTGCTACATTTTCTATTATTTCTCCTTTCTTAACACTGACGTGTTAACAACAACAACAACTAACCACGTATTTTAGGAAAAACACTGACTTTTGAAAAAATCATAGGAAAAAAAAACCCTTTTAAACCCCACTTCAAACTAATACTTACATTACACTTCAGCATGAAGCAACTTGTACCAAGATTTACAAAACAGAAACCTTGTATTGCAGTTGTCATCCCCTTTTAAAATATATAAGACATATAACTTTCCCTCATGAAAGATCTGTAACACGGAGCAAACAGAAACAACAAAGATAAGCCTTTTACCACATGTATGTTTCTAAGCTAGATGCCAATTCTAGAACTTTTTATGCAATTTATTTTCAAGCTTTCCTTCCTGCAGTTTAACACCAAATTGCTTTAAAATACTGCTACTCCAGTTAAAACCTTTGCACAATCCATACATTAGCAAAATTTAAAGAACAAGTTTCCTTCAACATACTTCATCTGAACATGTATTTGAAAGTAACTCTTAAAAGTATGGCATTTTAAATGCTCCTCCTCGACAGCATAAAAAAAAAAACCCTTGAAAAGTGACTTTGGTCTTTCTTCAAAGACTAAATTACTTTTTGCTCTGTTCAGTACTATGTGCAAGAATTCTACAAAAGAACCTTAAAATATTTAAAGACTTCACGCCACTGTGCTGATTTTGCTTTGGGTAGAGTTCATTTTCTTTGCAGTGGCTGGGACAGGGCTGTGTTTTGGCTTTGTGCTGGAAGCAGTGCTGATAAATACAGATGGTTTTGCTATTGCTGAGCAGTGCTTGCACACAGTCAAGGCTTTTCCTGCTTCTCACACCACCCCAGCAGTGGGGAGGTTTGGGGTACACAACACCTTGGAAGGGGACACAGCTAGGACAGGTGACCCCAGCTGACCAGAGGGATATTCCAGACCATCTGGCATCACGCTCAGCATATAAAGCCGTGGGGAAGAAGAGGAAGGGGGGATGTTTGGAGTGGTGCCATTTGTCTCCCCAAGTAACCACCAAGCACGATGGAGCCCTGCTTTGCTGGGGATGACTGAAAACCTGCCTTGCTCATGGGAAGTGCTGAAGGCATTCCTTGATTTGCTTGGCTTGTGTGTGCAGCTCTTCCTTTACCTATTACACTGTCTTTACCTCAATCCAAGAGGTGTTTTTTGCTTTTACTCATGCAATTCTCTCCTTGATCCCGCAGGTGGGGAAGTGAGAGAGGCTGTGTGGTACTGAGCTGCCAGCTGGGGTTAAACCACCCCAGCCACACAAACCACACTTCAAAGAACTTCTCTTTCACTTTTATGGAGTGGATGAGTAATTTTTTAAGCAGCCAAAGTTATCACGACACTCTCCTTGTTTTTCTTCATGTCCAGCAAGGTCATCAATTGCTACAAGAGATAAAAATGTGTTTCTGGATAAGGCAGACCAAAAGGGAAAAGGTCAGCAACTGCCTATAGAGCAATTTACTGCTCTTCTTAAATCAATTGCCCTGGAATATATCCATGGAAATTTTATAATTAATTTTTCCAGGTGCAAGAGGACAAATACAGATTTTATCATTTAAGTAACATTTTACTTCCTCCCTGAAAACACAGCCAACCTCACTTTTCATATTCAGCTTCTATAAAGGAAAACAAGTTAAAATCAGAAGTGCACCATTTGGTTAGCTGTAATTATCTATCACTTTATCTGATTAAAGTCCTGTGGAATTAGTAACCAAATCTTTCATTATTCCTATGATAACACAAAGAATCATCATTTTATACAGTCACTCAGGCATATATTTATAACAGTTGTCCTGGTCATTAGAGAAACATGGTATGCAGTTTGGATCAGAATTAGAATCTTTCTCTAGTGGCACAAAACTTAAAGACTATTAAATGGGGCATTAATGCTGGCTTTTGTCTTCCTTTACTCCATTGTAAAGTTAACAGCTGAATATATCCTGGCATATCAAACAACTCCACTGACTTAGGAAGGTTTTTGCTTACAATGCATTTAAATGCTAACAGCAAAATCTCAGGTAAACCTGAAGTAACAGCTCATGGTAACAACACAGTATTTATACCTATCTCCCAATTTCTAGCCCACAATGTGATACTGTATACAGAAAACACACATCAAAATTACATTTTTATCATGACATTGAACATTGAGGAAAGGAACAGTGCATACACTTTGAAAAAGAGTAACCTGCTTACAACAAATTTTTCTTACTAATGAAACATTCTTATTAATGAAAACATTTTATTAAGGCAACAATTTGCCTCTGTTGTGTATTTTGTCAAAGTAAAATAAACCCAAACAAACAAAACCCCAAAAACCTCCTGCTATTTTTTAAAATTACAACTAGTTTTCACTTTTTTAAATGCTGAGTTCCCTTCAAAAACCAAAGCAACAGAAAAGCAAATAAAAACCAGTAAAAAATAATCTGCATCTACAATGTTCATGACATTTAAGACAGTAAACTCTGGAGCTGAGATCCTGAGCTTCAGGCACCACGTGACAGCTGAGATGAACTAGAGCCTGCCAGCATCCTCACTTCAGTGCTGCTGTTTTCTGCAGCAGGTAGCACCAACAGCACTGAGCAGGAATTCAGTTAACCACAGTCAGCCTCACAGTGCACACTCTGCCTTTCTGCAGACTGGCTACATGCACTACAGCTGCAGAACTGAGTTATTTATATGTGTCAAGAATTTCAAATATCATTCATTTACCCTGACTATTCTGCTTCAGTTTAGCTCCTGAAAAGAAGACAATCATTAAAGCAAAAAAGACACCAATAATCCTTGGCAAAACTCAGTCCAGCATTTAAAGCTGACAGTTACAAGACTAAAAGCACTACTACAGAAGAAAAATAAAGTAAAGTGATTCTTACTTAAAATGCAGAACATCATATTTCTAATCACAGTTGTATGCATAGCCTTCTAGAACGTTTCATCTGAAGACCATAGTTCATAAAATTGTCCTACTTAATTTCTTTGAATTTTCAGACCAAAGAGTTGCTTCTCACATGAACATGCTCATGGTCCTTTTCCACATTAGAGGCAGGTGTCTGACATTTGAGCAGGATTTCTTTCTCAATTCATATTAAGCAAAGAGCAGCAACTCTACTCAAACCTAACTATGAAAAGTACTCGTGTTATTTAAAGTATTTACTTTCCTTAGTTCACACCTACCTGGCTGGAGCTGCTGAATTTCTGAGCTAACTCCTCTACTACAGTCTAACTGGACTATGGCATTAAAACCTTATCAATATAAATGGCACATTCATCTGGACATGCACTTTCAGGTCAAAAATGCCCATCATTTCATCAGGTTCAGAATTCTTGGGTCACAACAGATTTCTAAAATTGTATCACTGATAGATCTTATTCTTGGGCTTTTGTCTATGATTTTTCACTGCTGTGAAAAGGGCAAAAGCTATTTAAGAACATTAGTTTGCACTGAAACGAATATAATTTCTAGCACTCGATTTTTACTTTAGGTATACTCCTCAAGGTTACTTTCTGCAACGAATTAATAGTCCCGAGATCCAAGCTTTACCCTAAAACCCTCTGTATTAGTGTACCTGTACTCCAGTAACTCAAATCTTCTTGCAGACCAGCTTGATTAAATCAGGGTTGAGAAGAGTCTCTTCCATTTTCCCTCCCTCTCTGGAATGCACCGTGCTAGTCTCAGTTTAGAAGGGAGTTAAACAGACAACTTGAAACTATGTCCTGAGCGTGGAATATCCCATGTCCTTCATGACCTAGTCCAATTAGCTGTGAGCTTCCTAACAGACACTCATGCGCCACGTTAAACAAATCAAATCACTTTATCTATTTATTTAGACTATAAGTAGGCTGCTCATTACAGAGACGAGGCAATATTCACCCAGACTGGTTGAAAAGGAGGGCGAAAGGAGAATACTGAAGAAATATTGCATTAATATAAGCACAAAATAAAAGTGCCACCAGCTCACCACCGGAAAAGAAACTTGGTTCTCCTCCTAAAGAAATACTTAAGATGCTTTGCCTTTCACTACAAATCCTGTTGTCTCCCGTCCTTTTAAAACCGTGGAGAAGGGGAAAGCACGAAGGTCCCCAGCCCTTTAATCTTTAAGGGGAAGCCGTAGGATGGGCAAAAATCTCTCTCCCTCTTAGCTCTCACCGGATTAGGTAAGAGCCAGCAGCCCACCCGGTAATGTCAGCGAGGGGCACCCAGCGGCCCATTTAACCCGGCAGCCTGTTCCTGTGGCGGCCGGG
>VWZS01002702.1:74204-153452 GCA_013397075.1 Rhabdornis inornatus
GGCGGCCCCGCCGTGCCCGGGCGGCGGGAGCGCCCCTGTGCCGGCAGCGAGGATCGGGCACCGCGGCATCCGCAGGCTCCGCGCCGCCGGCGCCACGCGGGGACTGTCACAAGGGCTCGGGATTGTGTTTTAAAAAATGAAAGAGTCCGCAAAGGGGCCTCTCGCAGAGAGACCGAGAACGTCCAGCACGGGGCATTCTGGTGGTTTTAATGGACTGTTAAAAACCCCTCCTCCAGTCTCTGTTCAAAGACTTCGCATAATTCAGGTCAGGTCCCCATGCAGCAATGCCCTAAATACAAATGTAACTTTCAACACACAAACTGGATGAAATAAATGTAATTACCATTGTGCTTACATATGCTTTGTTGGATTAGGACCATGCTCATCTACTGAAGCTATTCAGAGGTTTGCCAGAGGAGAGACACTGTTTATTTTGTTTTCAGTGAAATATTTAAAAATATGTATTTGCTATCTTATTTCCATTTTTTGAATGACTGAAACATTTTCTTGGCCGTTTAATTGATTATCCAGATGGTTCTCAATATCCTCCTCATTCCTTTTGATGACCAGTAAAGCACTTCTTTTTGTATTACATTCCTATGTTGAATCTGCCAAGTCTTCTATTGAGAGAATTTTGTGATTAATTTTAAGGCAGATTCTCAGAAATACATCACTGTAGTGATGCAGTGCAATATGTACTAAGCACACTCTTTAAGAATCCTCCCAAGTATAGATAATATCAATTATCTATTTTCAACTACAAGAAAAACTACAAGAGTTTAACTTCTTTGCACATAATTTCTCCCTGCACACCTTGTAGCGATGCAGTCGTTATAAAGCCTTTTGCTTCAAGTATTCATGAGGAGTGATACACATGGCAATGACTGCCAACTCATAGTTGGGTTGACTTATTGAATACTTAAAGAGACATGATTAAGTAAAATATTATTTTTGTCCTGGATAGAAAGGACACAATCCTGAAGCAACATATTTCAATATTAAAATTTTTTTCCCCACCTTCAATTTTAGTACAGAGTAGGGCTAATCATTTGATGTATTTTTAAACCTATGGAGGTCTATTCATCAGTAGAAGCTTCAGAAAAAGGTACCATAGAGTACAAGGAAAAAAGCAGCTATAATAGTAGCAGTTCGTATTTTTAGAGATGAGAACCAGGATGCTTATCAGTTCCGGTAATCTGTGTGGTTTTGTACAAAGTATCTCTGTGGTTAACACTTTGATCCTGGAAACACACACTTTAGCTAAAAAAAGACAAGTTGGCAGTCTCACAGTTCTGTATCAGATCAATGCATTGCTGGTTGGTCACTATTAAACAACAGCATACAAGAAACACTTGCTTTTCCCTGAGTGAAACTAGTTTCTTGAGCACTGAAAGTAATTTAACCCCGTTTCTAATGGTATTTTCTTCTCTGACCATGCCACAGGAACCTCCCAATTCATTCCCACGTTCCTGCTCTCCCTGCAATGCCTCCAGCTCGCCTACCTGCCTTAGCCCAGTGGCACCACGGCTCATTCCTGCCTGTGACTGCAGGTGCTCCAGAGGGAACACCCAACTCAGCTGCTGTGCTTATACCACTGCTCCCTCACCCAGCTCACAGCTTCCAGCTCTTCCAGCACACCAGAGTCAGCAGCAGCACCACCACTTATCTCAGTTTTCCTCCACTATGCATCATTATGTTTTGCAAGGAAGTTCCAGGAACTTCAGAGTCTTTGAGACTCATTCCTCTGTCAAACTGGGGCATCGTTAGCCCACAGGGTCATGAGTTAGTAGTGAGGGATGGCTGGAACAGACCCCATGGCAAGGTGGCACAGGCTTCATCACTGTAGGAAATGAGGGCTAAAAGGGCTCAAAGATGCATCATCTACTCCATGCTCCTGCTGCAAGGTAGGATCAGCTATGCCTTTGTTGTTCCTACCAGGTGTTTGTTTAAGCAGCTCATAAAAGTCCTTGCACAGCAGAAATATTTAAACCTCTTCTGATGTTTGCCTGTCCTTACCATTACATTGGTTCTCCCATTATATATAAATATATAATCTAAATTTCCCATTATAATTTCAGCTTGTTCTTGAAACACTTCTGTGAACACTGAAACATGTTCTTTCACTTTCCTGTTTTTGCATACTTTCCTCCTCAGTACATTACATCAATTCCTTTCCATCTATAGATCATCACTGCAAGGCCTCTGATCCTTCTTGGTTTTGCTCTCTGCATACTCTGTAACTGCTTCTTTCATTATTTTTGACCATAGTTCTGGCAACTGGGCACAGCACTCCATCTGAGGCCCTTCTAAATGCTGAGTAATAAAGGTTGACTATGGGGAAGCCATTAAATTAGCAGTATCTGTTAATATAATAATTTCAAACTGAAGTCAGTAGTTTTAACATCGAGTTTTACTAATTTATTGACATTACTTTTATGTGCATTGTTTACTAGAAATTACCTACTGTCAGTGTGGGAATATATAATACTACTGTCCTTGAAGTTATAGGGGTAAGTTGTCCCATAGTTGAATGGCCTTGCTGTGTTTCCTTATATGACAATAATGTCTGTAAGTCTTAATTTCATTTTATGTAATAAAATACTATTCTTCTCCTTTAAATTTTAGACAGTATCCTCATCCTTAAAAGCCCTATTATTTCACATCCATTTAGTAAAAGGGATAAACTGGTTCACACTACTTATATAAGTTAGTGTAGCATTTTCCTAAATTCATACATTATTATAGGATACATGAATTTTTATGTGAAAAGTCATTGGTGATTATTTTATGTTTCTGTAAAACTCATTGATTCATGAATGAAGAAAGTATGAGCAACACATAGCAGCTTTCTCTTGAGATGAAACATGATTATCAGAGGATAAATTGGCTACTCAAATTTGGTGTCTGGATTTGTTTTCTTAGGCAGAAACACTGCTTCTGATCAGTCAGAGTAACACTCAGTCCTGGGAGCTAAATGCCTACACCCTAAGCAAAGCACCCAAACATAAACTAATTTCTAAGCTTGTCTGTAACAACATTGAAGCGAGGAAAAATACACATGCTTAAGTGATTTTTCTACTTACAGCTTTTCAAAGTCTCTAAAAGTAATTAATTCATTTTTACCCAGTGTCCTATTCTAACTACTTTTTTATTATATGTCAGAATAGGAACATTGGATCTATTAAGAAAACTGAGTACAGAGTGTCCAACAAAACACACTTATTTTTGAGGCTTGCCTAATTGAAGTACCTGAAGGCAACAGTACACTAATTAAATGTTAGTGATTACACATATTACAAAAGGACATCTAAGATCTCTATTGAGCTCTTCATTCTGCAGTGGGATGAGTTTGGAAGTGTTAATTTATATTCTTCACTGCCCTGGCTGCTAAACATCAGTATTCCCAAACAGTTTATTTAGGGACCTTCTGGCAGCAAGAATGTGAAAGAACAAACTTGCCTAAGAAAGCATGACTACTTAAAACAGTTAATTAATAAAGAAACTTATTTTTACCGAGAAACATCGATAGCTGTTTCATATGTATGCTTGAACTGCTCATTTTGCATAGTAATAAAATGCTGAACTAACAGGAACTCCACAAAAAAGCAATTTTGGATACATTGAATACTGTCTGGTCTAAAATGTTGAACTAAACCTAGTTTGTAAGAATGTAATGAACATCTCTGAAACATGTGTGATATCCCATTCTTGACCTGCACAGCCTTGGGCAGGCATAGGATTGTTGTCACCATTGATTTTATTGATAAATACTTCACGTGACAAAAGTCTTGGGGATTTTTTCCTGCAAGGCTGCCTCCAGCATCTGCAATATTCAAGCAATTCCCTCGGATTTGGTTTCCCCTAAAATAAGGGAACCAACTTAACTTCGAGAAGTAAGACCTAAAGTTTCAGAAGGCAAATAGAATCCCAATCTTAGTATTTTAAATAATAAATGTTTGATTTGGAAGCTCATGTTATGTTAGACTTGTTGGATTTGATGGTCCCGATGTATCAGCTGAGGTCATTGAGCTCCACAGAAATATTTGTGATCAGCTTATTTCTAGGCAATTATTACCTTCCAGTTTTAGGAGGGAAGCAAGTGACTGTGCCAGTATGCGTGACATTATTAATCTAAATAATGTTTTAAAACAAGCTCTGCTTTTCAAGGCAGCAGGAGTACACTCTTAGCCACAGAAAAAGCCAGCCCTCCTGAGGATCAGTAAGAATCCAAGGAGAGGCTGAGGACCATCAAGTTATTTTGCAAAAATCTATAACTAGTCATTAGACAAAATAAAATTCCAATCAGCCCTGACCTATTTTAGATTCCAGATAACTAAATTTAAAAGCCTTTAAAACCAATTAAAATTTCCTGAATAATCCAGGTCTTACTATGTAAATACACAGTCTTCATTTAAATTCTTCTGAATGAAAAATGAGATGTGTAATTATATAGCACTATATAGCATTGGAGAAATTCTGTGGTCATGTGATACTATGCAGAAATCAGTTCATAACTACATGTCAATTCATTAGGCCAAATACACAATAAAAAACCAACTTTAAAATAGTGACTGTGCTAGTTTGACATATATAATAACTTTTCCATTTTTGAAATTTCCATGTCTGTAAGACTGAACAAGGGTTTTTTGGGGATTTTCTTTTGGTAAGCTTCTTAGGAGGTTATAGCTGGATGGAAGAAATTAGTCTTGCACCATGCCATGAAGAACAACAATACTAGCCAGTCATATGTAATTAGAAACAATAGAAAGTAATAAGTCATCCATTAAACAGGTTGTTTTTTTGGTGGATTTTTTTTTTTTGTTGTTTTGTTTTAAATCTGGGACTATTACCAGATGTGAATTACTTTGACAGATGATCTCTACATGCAAATAATCAGGTGCTAGCTAAAGCCTAAACATTGTATAAAAAGTCTTGTACCAGACTCATCTTTAGTTTAATAGAGAAACAAACAGTAAACAGTGTATGGAAACATCTGCAGCTGGCACAAATAAGTTAATTTGCTGAGGTATAGTCCCATACCAAGCACATCAAAGGTAGTTTTTCCTCTAAATCATTAAAGGTTGGTTCATTATACTGTTGCTCATTGTTCAGGCTAAGAGCCAACATTTTGAGCCTTCCTAAAATGAGAGACCTGTATAGGATTTAGGTATGTCTTTGTCATAAGCCTATTTATGAAATATGCCATGAACATACTGGAGAGAAAGTGGCAGCACTTTCCTTCCTTACAAATCCCATTTTTGCTTTTGTGAAATATCTCTGAAGCCGATGGCTTCTCTTCAAGTTTTCCGATGAGCAAACACACACTAATCCCCATTTCTGTACTTGTAACCCGTCTCCCAAGGCACATGATTAACACCTTGCTCAGATCCTGCCACGTCTACCAGCTCCTACTGGTTCCAGCTCTCTCAGTACACATAAATGTTTCATTGTTCTCCTGTTCAGTCTTTACTTATTGACTGTACTCAGGCCCGTGACTGAGCACAGGCACAAACATTAGCCAGAAAAAGAGCATTTTGAGAACACCTCCAAAGAAAATGGTCATGCTTCCACTCTTTTTTCCTCTTTTCTTCCTCTATCCATACAAACAGGGACAAAAAGTCTCCTGGTTTTCATTTTCTGCATGAATCAGTAAGAATGGGAGCACCACCATGGGGAAGCCTGGACAAAGAAGAAAGGTTTGCATTCAGCTTTCACTGATGGGTGACTGGAGAGTTTTGAATTTTCCTGTTGTTATCAATTTTTCAGCAGAGTTCTTATGGTCACCTAGGTACAAATGCAGCAAGATCATACAGTACAGCAAGGGTCAACTTTATTCCCATTCCTATTTCTGTTTAAAATAGGTTTTAAAAACATTATCAATGTCAATGAAAACTTATCACCAGAAATACAGCAGCAAATCATGTATTGTATAAATATAACACCTTACATTAGGTGTTTTGGGGATAGTGCAAAGTAAGGATATTTATTGTCAGGTATCCTTTGTCATTCAACATTCCTGTTAATTTTACTGGGAGATAGTCCAAGCAGACACCACAGAGTGTAGTGAGGATTATAAAATTGGAGTGGGTGAAGCACTGAAGAGGCTGTTGGCCTCAAAGAAATCTGATTACATGCATTATCCCTGACACTTCTGATTTACCAGAGAAGGGGGAAAATTACAAGAGATAACATTCTGTTTTTCACACCTGAGTACAGAGAAAGCTCGAGGCATTATAATGTTCTTTGATATAAATGCCTAATTCATATTGCACACATCTTTTTTCCGTTCTACTGTCACATCATTTACCATTGTGGCACCTCTGTTTCCAGCCTCCCCATAGATTGTTGATGCTGCACATGAAAGATTTTGAGGCACAGGCTTCATTTTATTCAACAAAGCTGTTTTAACAGTGTTGTAAGAAAAAGGGAAAAAAAATTTAAAACAGTCTGGTTTGCAACAACATAATTAAAAAATATATATATGACAAGAAAAGGTTCACCATCCTAATTAGAATGGTGACACTACCCATCAATAATATCACCACAGTGTTCCCTACTGAAAATGTTGGGTTTCTAATTCCTGTTATTGCTTGTTGGTTTGGGTTTTGGGGATGGGATTTTTTCTCTCAGTTGTACATAGAGGACAGCTCCCTGGCTAAGGTGAAAGGCTTTTATAAAATTATTAGACTTGATTCATTAAAGATTAGGTATTTACACCCAAGTAATCCCAAAATTGAATGTAAAATCTCTTAGGTAGTTATAAATAAATCCATACTTCTTTTGATTATTTTGCACATTTGCTTAAAATGAAAAGCTCTTGGGAAGATCACACATTTGCAGAGCTGCCTGAGAGAAAATTTATAGCTTGTCAGCTGCATAAAGATATCATCTTCCAAAGTATTTTTGGGTGACATGGTAACAACATTCAATAAGATATTAAACAGAAATCCTTTGCAAGCTGTGCCTGTGTTCACTGTGATACTGCTAAAAAGTTTATTTCTCTCTAAATGGAAGAAAGCAAGTACATCATTTGAACATCTGCACAGTGAAACACACATCCTTTTTCATAATTATGGTGCAAATTCTGTCCTGGCTGGCCCAGCGGGGATAAGGAGAAGCACTGCACAGTGCATTTGTTTCCACAGGGATCCTGCAGACAGGATTGGATTCCAGCAGGCACACCCCAGGGAGGCACTTGAAGACATGATAAAATACTACAGCCCTGGCTGCCTGCTTAGCCTTATATACAGTACCTGGGAAACCTGCACTAACACTATCTTCTTAATTTGAATAAAATGCCACTGAAGCTGTATCATATCAAGCAGAAATCTGCAGTCTCAATCTTCCTATTTCTTAATTTATTATTGTAACATATGCTTCCTTAAAAATTCTGAAAACAGTGCTAGTGCAAAAATCCCTGGTTTGTTTAGAAGAGCTTAAACTCCAGGACATGGGAATTCCTTGCTGCAGAGCTATTCTTGCTGTTGGCCATCCTACACATTTAGAACGTTTGGATGGGTGGTAGGAAAATGCACTGCCATAAAATAAAGGGCAATAAAATCAATTCTCTCTGTGTGTACTCTAAACAACACTATTCAGGGACAAATCTCAAACAAAGTGACTCCAATAGTTTCAATAAATATGTCCCTTCAGTCATCACTTTACAGACAATAATTTTCACAATCAATAAATTTCATCCATGAGCTTCCAATAAATGGTCCTTAGAAGAGTATTACAATGGGAAGGTCTGGAATGTGACCTATCCTGGCAACTAACCACAGCACAATCTTCTCCAGCTGCACATCAAAGCATCTGTAAAACTGCTTTTAGCAAGGAATTAGAGTTCATTCAGAAAATCCAACTATTTTACCCTATCAAATTTCTCGTCACTGTTGACTGTAAAGTTCCTACATGGCTGCATCCAAAGTTTTGGGGTTTTGTTGTGGAGGTTTTTTTGAGGCAGAGAGAAATTTCAGCATATTCCTGGAAAACAGGAATGAACTTCTTGATTCCAACAACTAAATCTACCACTTCTCCTCCTTTCTGATTTCATTTTGACAATTTACTATCCTTTTACAATGACTGCTCTCTCTGCAATTGTTTTATTCCACTATCCAGATTCAAATTTTGAATTGGGCATTGTGTTTTTTACAGTTGCAAAACTTCCTTTTTCTTTTTAGTTGTGAATTCCATTAAAAAATTACTTTAAGTCATGTCCACTTCAACTTTTTTCCTCCTTTTTTAACTGGTGTTTACTATAAGCTCTCAGCTTTACTGTCACCTTCTTGATTGCTGTCTACCAATCAGACATTGAAAAGCAAAAGGGTATCTGGAGTTTCCATCAAGAAGAAGGTACCCCCTGGGAATGAAAAACAACCCCTGGCTGATGCATCTGCTGAATTCTAATGGAATTGAATTTAATCTAGTTAGAGGATAGACACTGGGGCTTATTAGTGCCAGAGGCCTTCTGAACTGTGTGCATGCTTATCATAAATCCTCACAAACTATTTTAAATTTCATTTATCTTTGTAGCTTTCTAGTTCTGTAACTTTGTTATAACACAGTGTTTAATGAAACTGTAACAAAACCCTTCTTACTATCCAAAACCTTTTCCAACATGATTTTATACAGTATAAACTAAAACCAACACAAATAGAAACAGGGTGCTGGGAAGGTACCTGTTTATGTCTGCACCACTAAATACGTGGGCCCAGCAGCCTGAACTTGTGTGTGTCAAGCCCATAATCATATTTAAAATATTGTCCCCAAAACCCACTTACTCTAAAGAGGATGGTGGCAGGACTGTATCCTAGCAAGGAAATAAATCTCCGCACATTATCAATACAAATTAAGCATGGATGTTATCAATTGCATCTCTTGTGCTGATGGAGGAAAAAACAACCATTTCTTGGTCTGTGACTCTTTTCTAAGCCATTCCCAGTTTTTCATGTTTTTACCTTGAGTTTTGAACTGCGGTTGCAGTGACATCAAGATGTAAAGATGTGATCTGACTTAACACAGTTGAAACACTAAACAACTAATTTCAGCCAGTTGGCAAAGAAATGCTGGTTTCTCTGCCTTTTAAATTAGTTCCTGTATGATGGGGTATTTTTGGTTCACCAGCAGAGACTAACTTAGACCAAGGGGTGTAATACACATTATTACTCATACAGACAAGTTACAAGGCTAATCTAAAAAAAAATATCATTTGCTGTTTTGGAGATCTGACAGATGTTAGCTCCTACATCAAAAGGATTATGTTATCTACAACATAAACTATGAGTAATGTATGCATTACACTATTTAAGCAGTCTAAAAAAACAAGTTTCACCTAGACAAGCATAACCTAGGGATCTCTGATACATCCCCTTTTGCACGTATTTAATAAAACATTACCAATCTTCCATATTCTAGGATACCCCAAATTCAGATAATTAACAAGAAAAGCAAAATAGGACATGAAATCCTATGTCCCTATTTCCATCAGGAGATTCTGGCCTGGGGGAAGTTGGAATAGCCACTGCACTTCCCAATTGCAATGTTTGTCTTCATGTGTGCATAAAAAAAAAGACTGGTATGTTTGATTTGCACTCCTTGCAGTACCTACAAAAGGGCTATGAAAAATTCAACTTCTCATGACCATAATTCATGGAGTAACCCTTTTGCACAAACAGGACATTAGAATGCTGATGGACACTTACCCTTCTGATATCACAGAAGTTAGTTACAAGCAAACCCCCTGACTAAGATGTACATGCTGAGCCCACACAGCCCTCAATTTTTGTGATGGAAGACTGAATTTAATTCTTTCTACTATACAGACTGCAACTGGACACTTCTTAAAATTACAAGACATGAAAATGTATTAGGTAAAAATATGCAATCGGATTTTCATATGTCTTTAATCATAGATCTCTTTACATAGCCTTAACAGTATCAATTCCAGTTTTGCACCAGCCTAAATGATATAGGTATTTTTATGTGTTTATTTATTTTGTTTGGGTTTTTACTTTGTTTTTTGAATGCACCATGCCTATGAATTACAAGCCAGGGCTTCAGTGTGCCAGTTGTTCAATGAATATAAAGTTAGGAGGACACTCTGTCCCACACATACTTTTGTATAAGATGGGAGAGTGAAAAGAGAATACAGACAAAATAAAGTGGAAGGACCACAAAAGCAAGCAATATAGGAAGTAGCACATCCTATGTGACATCCTGATATTTATCTTTTGTTTTGTAGCTATGACAAAAAAAAATAAGAGGGACAAAATATTTACTGGTATTTGAGTGAAAACAACAGATTTGCAGGTTTGCAAAAACTCTTATTCAAAGCATGAGGAGAGGCATAAGAAAAACATGAACATTTGAATTAAGTAACTAAAAAGGCATCAATCCTACTGTGCTGAGGTTATTGGAAAAAGGATTTACCCATTCAGGACCCTTGAGAGTTGACAAACATTAACAGAGAGGCGTGATTGGATCTGAGAAGAAGAATGGTTTGTTTGCTTGGTGTAATATGCAGAACAGAAGCAAATGATCTCAGAAAGGGATCATGTCCTCCAAGTCACTGTCTAGGAAGAAAATCCTGATTTTAGCAAGGTAGGCATCAGCAGAGAAAGTATCAGAATGTTCATACATGTTCATTTACTATGAAGGACAGATACAGAATCTTAGAAATACAGGGTATATTTTTTCTTTTTCTTCCTGACCTACTGTATTTGTTGAGAAGTCCTGAATTGTAGTATTAAGAATCAATCCTCAGTGTGGTTTTGAAAAACATTTCACATTTGACAGCTACAAGTTCAAACAGAAGAATCCTCTGGCATCACCACTGGCTTACACACAGATTCACTTATACACTCCCCATTTTTCATGAGGTACCCACATCAGCCGTGTAACATCTCTTACAGAGAAACCTTACTGGTGTTTTTTACTAAGATAAGGCTTCTGTTTCCTCTGGGTTCTACCATTTCCTCTTCATTACTTTCTATCCAGAGGCACCCAGGAGTATCTGCTGCCTTCATTGTATTCCTCTGCTGAAAAGGAGTAATTTTCATGCTTGGTGTCTGAGAGACCTTCCTTAACAAAGACCCGTTTTAGCAGGAACATCCCTGTCTGGTTTGGGAAAATATTAGGATATTTCTTCTGGTGTATCTCTGGCCTCATGAAGAAACTGTGAGGCCTTGCCCACTCCCTGAGTGTTTTAACCCAAGTTTCACCTTCCAAAGAAGCAGACCCTCATATGCCTCATGATTCTGTATAAACAGAGTTACATGCATGAAGAATGCATGTAACTTATAAAAGCTTATAAAACTTATAACAGGCCGAAAATTCCCATTCTATTAGAATTATGTGAATGGCAGGAAAGATTTGTACCCTATTTGTGCTGTGGGAGCACAGTCCTTCACTGTCTACACACCAGAGGAGAAGAAAGATTTGGGGACTGAGCATGAAGAGTTGAGCTACAGCCAGCTGGATCTCCCAGGCTAATTCATACAATGCATTTAAAATTAATAGTTTTGTCCCTCTCATGGTAGTGCATTGGTAGAGAAAAATCTGCATGGATATTCTGCATTCTATTTACAATTTCACGGAGGGAGTGGAAACTGCTGCTGCAATTCTTTTGTACGTATCTGCCAGCATTCTGAGCTATAATTCCTGAAAAATCTCCCATAGGTTTCAATAATTGGTAGAGGAGAGCTGAAAGGGTTAAACCATTTTACAATTTTCCTCAGTAGTTTTGGGCACTGACCCTGTTTGTCCTCCATCAACACAGGTGCAATATGCCAAGCATCAGATCTTCAAGGAACTCCCCTGGTACTTGTTGAGAGTTCTTGGGAAAAATTGTATGGTATTATATTCCTTCAGAAACATGGGCGAGGTGACTGCTTCAAACCTTTTCCATTTTCAGAAGAATTTCTTACAAAACCTGTGTTAGTTTCTCCATAGGCTCAGTGATTTGAGCCTAACAGGCAGACTAATTGCTCAAGCCTTTGAATTTCTCAGCTAGAAAGAGATTGCTACCTGTAATTTAATTGATTCGCTGTGCACATACATTTAATTCTCTACAGGAATGAAGTAAAGGATAAGAAAGGGAATAATATAATTTAAAGTTATGCATTTAAGTGGCTATGAATTAACTTGCTCAGTTACTGCATAATCCATCATATTTTTCTTCTCTTTCCCTCAGCATTTTACTGAAGAGCCTGACTAAATAGAAGGGAAACAAAGAGAACTTGTGAAGAAATAGAAAGGACCATTAACACATATATCTGGATATCACAGCAGGAATTGAAATTCATCATCAACATTCACTTTACCTGACTAACTTTAATATGGCAAGTTCCAGTTTGGAGAATTGTGTATAAGAATCTACATTGTCAGAAGGGACTTTCTAAACTGAAGCAAGACATGGTACAGGACAGAATAGAGAGAGTACCTGGTCGAAGACCTCTGTTCAAGGTGATGCAAATCTGCATTAGGTTCATCTCTTGAGGAACAGAGAGCAGTGAAAGCATCTGCACCTCTTGCCTAGGGCATAACTTAAATGGCAAAGGAACATCCTTAAAAACACAACTGAAGAACTTACAAATGATTAAATAATAACGTTTTGGACTTCGTATAACCTGAATGTGGTCTCCTTTCCAGTGACCACAGTCTAATTTCATCCACAGTAAGATCTGAAATAATTTAATTATTAGAGACATAAAATATACTGCACATTTGCAAATTAATCATGGGGGATGGAGGGAATGTTTTTATATAGCTCACACAGGAAGATGAGATTATGGTAAATGTAATCACTTCCCACTCTAGTGAATAGATTCTCCATTTTAACAGATCCAGAGCTTGTGGAACAATGGAACAGCTCACAATACAAACGAGTAACTTCTTGGGTAGCAGCTCAGTGATGTTTCAAAGAACATGTCTGTCATACCAACAAATTCATCCCACACATGATGATCATAATATAAATCTTTAAATAAAAGTCAAAGTTTTCCCATACAGGAACAAAAGAGATCCTCTCTAAAGCCTTCAAGGGACCATGGGGGCAGCATCTATCCTGACAAAGATTTTGTGAGCGTTATATTCCTTGCTATACTCTTTATTTAACTGTCTGTATTGATTTTTTATAATCAACATCCTTCTCTCTCTCTCAGTAGCCAAGTGATATGTGAACATCTCATATCCTGTAATTAATATATTGCTCTATACTAGAAATTTATAAGAATACCAATGCTTGTATTACAATCCAGAGTACAAAAAATGCCTACAAAGGAACTCCCTCTGCCCATCTCTCATCAAAATCTCTGAATCACTTCTCATAGTTCTGATTTTCCCCCCAAATACAACTTGTACGTCTCCTGTATTTTTCCATCGTTCTTCTCTCAAGGGGCAGTGGGTTCAAGGGTTCAACTGTAAACCAGGATAGATTCAAGTCTGCCATGCAGGAACACCTAATCTCACAGCATCGTACAAAGCAGAAATATTCAGCTGTGTTATGATACAGATAACCTTTTCCATTGTTTCCCACAGAAAGTACAAGGATTTGTTTAACACAAATATAACAATATCAAAAGCATATTTCTGCATTTCACATGTTAGACTCAAGAATATCAAAATAATAACCAGAAAAATGTTTAAGATAAAAGGTAATTTAATTTTAAAATGTATTTCATGTACTTCGACATGATCTGGGAAACTAACCATAACAAAAGAACTAAATAGGTTTATTTACACAGTGATATGCTGCCAACAAGTGTTGGATATGAAGGCCAGAAGTCAAGTTCCAATCTTCTGAGTCAAATCCACAATGGAAAACAATGTCACCACTTTACATTTTCTGGAAACATTGCCTGTCATTTTTGCAACCCATTTTGTCAGCACTCCATCAAGCTCCAGCCACACCATAATGAACTGCTAGCTATCTCAGATTATTCACTATTATTTATGTAAGATCTTGCACTATTTGGCTATGGATTTTTGAAGCCTCATTAACAAAGATTACATCATTGGTGATGATTTAGCCCTGACTAGACTAGGTCATTAAGAAAGAAAGGCTGGGCTGTTACACTGTACAGTAATTTGCAAGTTGTATTAGCTATACTTCTATGCTTAGTACAACTAAGATTGGATATTTCAGTGGTATGACAAGAAAACATGATTACCAACAAACATGCACTCTATGTGCAGTGAAACCAAACAAGTCCAGCCTCTAGACAGGATTGGAATTTAAGCACTTGTGCCATCTGATCACTTACTGTCACAAATACAGTAAGAAAGCATCCTACCCTCACCACTTTGCTAGAAACTGGACAATGGTGAGAAAGCTGACAATTTGAGCAGCAGGTGAAAGAGGGCAGGATCTCCTCAAACTCATTTAACTGTAAAGAGAAGCAGAGTGAATATCAGGTCCCAATCTAGGTTATTATGCCATCAAGATATTGTATTGTGAATCAGGATTTAAGAAGAGCAATATTTATCAATCTGGATATTAAATGCTTTCCAGCAAATATGAAGACAATATAAGCTAAAAGTTAGTGATGAGATTGAACACGTTAACAAAAAATGCTTCATAAATAAATGTATTCAATATATTCTGCTCGTATCACCAACTGTAGACAGCTGTATAATGTGATACACACAGGATAAAAATGAGAATGAAGAGAATGCTTGCTATCTTTAACACACTGCACTTCTACAAGCCAGTGCAGAGGAAGCTTAAAGCCTAGAGTTTACTTAGATTTATTTTTCAGAGATTTTAGGATGTCCAGATGTTGCCAGAGCACCTTTAATTTCTCTTGAAATATATACGCTAACTGTGCTGCAATTGCTGCGTTATGTTTTCCACCATTCTTTTCCTGCTGGCCTTGCACTCCCCTCAGAGAACCTGATCTTAGCATGCTGCAGCCTTTAAACTGATCTTGACCCATGCCAGGGGCCAGAAAAGCTGAATACACAGCCTACTTTAATTTCTTTATACTCAGCTTGTGTAAAAGGTCAGTATGCAGAGTATGGGTGGGTCAAAGCCCACTGACATGGACAAAAATGTTATGCAGGTGCACAGGGATGGAAGTTTGCACAGGAAGTTGCAATTCCAGTTTATGTATCAGGGAAAGGTCACACACAGAAGAAGTCCCTCCCATTGGATTGACTGGCCCTAAGGAATAAACTGGTTAAAAGATGGTGGAACCACACCTGTTTTTTTCCTCCACTTTGCTTTCAACAGCAACATAGTGTAGGAACAGAGAAAACCTGGACATTGGGATCACTTGTGTGCCAGCATGGCCACACCCCCAAGCTGCATCCTTTAAGCTAAATTATCCCAAATCACAGCAAAAGCTCTGTCCATCCCACTTACCATCTTGTCTGAGTAGGTCCTACTCTATATATTTCACCTTCAGAACTTTAAAATTGTTTATTTCAGCCATATTCCTTCTCCTCAGCCTTTGTTCCAGGATATCAGAACAGTTTGCTTCAAAGAAGGGATATTTATATGACGCCTAATAAATGGCATATAACATTAAGGTTCTTCCCAATAAATTCTTTCTCAGGAAGTGACAGATCTACCTTTATTTCTCATTTTGCAGAACTGCAGAATATGTCCTCCCATCTCTAGTATACACATTTATTAATATTTCCTTTTGAACTCACATACTCAGGAGGGAGTTTCCCAAAGGAAGGCCTTCCAACTAGTGTTCCACGTCAACTTATGACCCTGAAGCAAACTAGTTGACATGCCAGTATCTTCCAAGGGTGACATATCTATTCCCCTGATATATGAGCACCTTGAACTCAATGTCATGTAGTCCAAATTGCAGAGGTAACTAGATCATGATGCAATTCTGCTGATTTGCTGGGATTGCATAGAGGGGTATTTGGTTTATGGAACTCAGTGACGTGTTCATCTCTATTTTGAAACTGTGCTGAAGAAAGACAACACTGCTTGATTAGTTCCCAGTCTTTTTCCCTCACTGCCAGTGCTCTGAGAGATGTTAGTTTTAAAACCAAAAACCTTCAGCATGCTAAGTAGATGCTACCCCTTCAAAGGGATATGTTTCTTGTACTCTCACTTTTAATACTACTGCCATCTTCTAAATACCTGCTTTACTTGGAAATGATGACTCTTTCCACCTCCTTCTGTTTCTACCCCATACTGACTTCCTATGTTACACAGATAAGGACAGAGAATAATTACAGTACAGGTGTTAGAATTTAGCCTTTTATATTTACAGCACTTATGGATAACATCAATATTCAGTCAATATCTTCTCCTGAGGAACTCAGGAGCACACTGGCAGTCCCACCAAGGTCAGAGAACATGTTTGACAAATACAAACAGTATTTGTCTCATAGCAGAAATGTCCCCACTATGCATAATCAATCATTCTTACAGGAGCCACTCAGTTTTCTTCAAATAAACTTTAGTAGGATTTTCTGATTCTCCAGAAGTCTTATAGATGCTGTACAAAACTTTGCCTACTGCCAAGTGGTAGAAAAGGTGAAGAAAATTCTTATACCAGAGGAGAATTAAAAGGAGTGCTTTATAGGAAGGAAGTAGGAACCATTAATCTTTCATTTCAGAAAGCAAAAACTATAATGGTATAGACTGTTGCAAAATCTTTTCCCCTCTAGCATGAGTTGAAAACATAATGCAGTCAGTGGGGAAGGACCGCAGCATCCCAGCTTTGCTTCTCACAGCAGTAGATGAAATAACTGATTTTGACTGGTGAGTGGATAAAACTAGGAGCACAGGGATGAGAATGTAGAATTTAATTTCCTTTGTATTCACTTTCTTTTTTGAATTAAGTCTCTGTTGCAGACACAGTTTAAAACAGTGTTGAGATTAAATTTAGCAAAAGAAGTGTGTATATGCATATTTATATTTCTGAGCAATTTTTATGGGGTAATATAAAACAGCTGAAAGTAGGAATTTCTGTGTGAGGCACACATTCCTATCATTGGTGGTTAAAAACTCAAATCTCATTGGGGCTTTCCTCTGCTGAATTCAAAACACTGTCACTGATGACCCCACTATTCCTCACCATGGACCAAAAGTCACACACAAATAGGGTTTTAACACGCTCTGCTGGCCAGGTCAAACCCTTTGCAAAGGCATTATGGTATTAGCCTGTCAATTGTTCCTGTATTATTTGTCCAATTTCTGTTAATTCTGCATGAGCACAGAGAAAGGAGAGGACAAGAAAGTGTGGCCAGAGCTGGTCCATTTTAACAGCAACTCTAAAAATATTTAAGCTTTTATATGAAAGATATGCTGCCTTATTCTTGTGACAAAACCAACACCAAATGCTTTGCTCAGTCATAGAAAGACAACAACTTGGGTCCAGTCCCCTTTTCAAAGCAGGTGCAATTAGATCTGGTGGAACTGGGCTTTAATCTGCCCAGTTCTCCAAGGACAAAGATCCCATGACTTCTCTGGTCATTTGTTCCAGTGTTTGAGCACCCTCACAATGAAAACATTTCCTGTGTAACTGAAATGTACTGTGATCCAGTTTACATGCTTTGTCTCTCATCCTATAGCTCTGCACCCCTGGGAAGAGCCACCCTCTGCACTTCTCCTATTAAACAGATGAAGAGAACAATAAGGTCTCTCCTTCACTTCCTCTCCTCCACTTCCTCTCCTCCAGGCTCAAATAACCAAATTTTCTCAGCCTCTCCTTGTGTGCCATGTACTTCAATTCCCTATTTATCTTAGTGGTCTTTTCCTGAATTAACTCCAGTATGAAAATGTCTTTCTGGTGCTAGAGAGCCATTAAGAAGTGCTCACGTACCAGACAGTTGCATCTCAGTTAAACGACTGTAAAGATTTGAAACTCTTTCAAAAGTAGACATAAAATATTTTACAAGTCGATCATAAACTGTCATACTTTTGCATTTCATCTGCTCTGTATTGCATAAAGCTTTTACACACTACAATATACATGATTTAATATATATCAATACCAGAAGCTGTCAAACTTCTGTTTTCTAAAGTTTTTCTGCTGGAATTAGGAACTGGAAACTAGGACACTTCCTGCGTAAGCTTTACCTTCACTCACAGCACAAAGAAATATTAACAAGGACATTGGGACTTTGAAAAGTGTCACAGCTTCGCTGTCCTAGATTTGAAAAGGAAATAGCAATGCAGTGTCTGCTACATTGAGACTGGCTCCTGGGAGCCAGAGGGAAAGCACATGAAAAGCAACTTCTTTTTTTTTTTTTAATAACAGCACAGGTTTCTAAATTTAAACCTCCAAACAGAGAGATCTTGCAAAGATCTTAAAGTGATACCTTAACCCACTTTTAGAAACCATGATTCTTGCAAAGTGCTACTCATTTATAGAAAAATAACAGCATAGGGATTACATCACCTCAAAAATACATAAGAGGATAGAGGATAATCGAGGATTCTGTGCTTCCAAAAGAAAGTTGGTGCAAAGATCAACCTTCTCTGAGTTAATATTGACAAAAGACAAATGAACCAAACTTTCTCTTGCTCTGAGCAAACCTGGCAAAGCACAATTCCAAAGAGGCACGTGCCAACAGAGGGGAGAGGCTGCACCAGCCTCACGTGAGCA
This sequence comes from Rhabdornis inornatus, assembly GCA_013397075.1. Classification (NCBI taxonomy): domain Eukaryota; kingdom Metazoa; phylum Chordata; class Aves; order Passeriformes; family Rhabdornithidae; genus Rhabdornis; species Rhabdornis inornatus. The sequence goes on from VWZS01002702.1 coordinate 92,783, forward strand.
AGTGGCTGGAGCAAACATTGCTCCATCCCAAGAAAACACTGCACAGACCCCTGTGTAATCCTGCACCTGCATCTGTCTGAGACAAGCAGAATGCCTGGCATTTTCTCCAGTTGGTTTCCTACAGCACTCGGAGTATCTCCATAGCTCCAGCAGCCAGCCAGGTCAAACACAATAAATAAATCAAGAGCCTGCTAAAATGTGCACTCAGCCAGAAATAGAGCTTTCAAACAGTTTTGTGGGTTTCTTTGTTTTGGGTTCTTTTTTTAACCAGTGGACACCTGGAGGTAAAATGGGGACCTCTCCTAAATCCCTTATCAAATTGATGACTAGATTACTCAGATATATTAGCCTGCATTGTACAAAAGCCACAAAGTCTTTGACCTCATTTAAGCTGCTGAAAAAACAGAGGCACAAAAACGGCAGTGAAAAACATTTAAAATTAGACACTGAGCTATTCAGACATCGTGTGCTAAATACTGTTTTATTCACTGTCAGGGAGCGAGTGCTGCAATCAGGAAGTTCCATAAGACCTGAAAACGACAGTGGCTTGTGTAGTGAGAAGGAAGTGACAACTATTCCAGTGAGCTCCTCAGTCTGTCTGTGGGCAACAAAATTTTTTATGTTTGATTTTTGCAAAGTTCTTCACAGAGTTTAAGCTCACATGTAAGATTCCCAGCCCCTGGCAGAGCACCAAGGCTACAAGGTTACAGTGACAAGACTCACAGAACTCCTGAAAACTCCCTGTATGAAAAGTTACAGCTTGGTAGAAGTAACTGACCTTTGTTGAAAGTCAAAGCAGTGTAAACAGAAGTGTTGTCTTTCCATAACAAGTACTTGCATGACTCGGGCAATCCCCTGAACTGAGGAATTCAAGTACCTTTACAAAATACAGGGAAGCAAGACTATAGCTGGAAATGACTTGTCTTGCAAAGAATCTCTGACCGTTTGCTCTTTTTCCATTTGTACTTAAGGAAACATCAGAAAGGTTGTAATTTCCACCATTTTGTGCAGTGGTTCAAGAACAACCAGCTCCCCTGATTTTCTTTGTCACCAAAATGTTGCAGAGTTTTCTGCCATGGTATTGCCAGGCAGCTGTCACATTCAAATCTCACTATTATAGCAGTTGGTGTCATTTCCTTTAGCATATATTTAGTGCTTGTTTGCATTCTTATTTTCTGCCCTTAACTTTCGGGGAATAAAATGTTAGTGGCATATGCAATATTCCAGACTTTTGCTATGGATGCTGATCAGTATGATTGGTGTAGTTTCTATACCATATAATGGGAAAATCAGCAAAAAAATGGTTACTCTAGTTTGGAAACAGCCCATTATACCTCTGAATAACCTGAAAAAGGCTTAGAAATAAAAATACTGAAATTAATTCATAGGAGGAAATGGGCAGGGAAGAATCTGTTCCTTTTCAATACAACATTTAGGAAGAGACAAAATAAATACAGCACAATTCCAGTCATTTAGATGCCAAGAAAAAGGACCAACTATGTTTAAAATAAGTGATTTATTATGGTTTATATAGTCCGTGTATGCACCCACATCCCCCCCAAGGATCTGGATAGCAAAGTTTCATGGACCTTCACCTACTACAAACTGGGAAGGAGGCCAAGAACAACCTTTCTACTTGCTTTGATGGCTGTGTTTTCTATCAAGCCATGGAAAATTGCAGAGGGACGGTCAAAAAGTGAATGTATTTCTATGCTTCAAAAATCTGGACTGATCATTTTTGTAAACAAAATCTCAAGGAAAACCCCTCATAAGATCCACGGCAAGGGATATTCAGACAGTTGATGCACATGGAGCGGGTATTGTATGCATGTTCTGCACATCCATATTGCTACGCCACAAAATTTTTAAAGATATTGTAAAAACCCCAATATGGAGCCCATTGCATTAATATTTACTGTTTGATTTCTGAGCATTTTTATATTTTCTCTTTCTTGACAGTTAGCAAATATTCTACAATTCCCACTAATGCTGGAATTTTGAAGTGAAAGTCAGGCAGCACATCTGATCAAGTATTTCAGTGGTTGGCCTGATCCACCAGCTGGCTCTGCAGGATGGCCCTCTGAGACAGGGCCTAAGGAGCACACTTATAGCATTTAGTATTTAGAAATATTGTGAAACACATACTGCTCCAAACTATTTTTAAAAATTATTTTGATCTGACAGAGAACATATAGAGTATCTGTGCCTTCTGGATGGGAAGCCAGAGTAGAAGTGAAATATCTTGAGTCAACACAATTACAATGGACATTTATGTTTTAACAACTGATTAATGTCAAAAATGCAGTTCCAAAACTCAGGGGAAGTAGGTGAGAGCGTGCAGGATTTGTGCCCCAAGCCGAAGCAGCTGCACAGTAGGAGCTGCTCAACTTACAAGGATGTAACAGTGCTTAATCAAACCTGAGGTAACACCTTCCACAAGTGGAAAATTTACTGAGTTAATCTTTATAACCTGTAAGATATTGGCATGTGGCAATTTTACAAATTGAAATGCAATTATTTGATTTCCTTAACACCAAGTACTGCAAAATTGCAAGGAATCAGGGATAGAAAATTTATGCTGAAAGCCAGAGAAGGTGAATGCAGGCTGGAGTGCATGTGCTCAGTTCGAGCTCTCCCCACCCACCTCCTTGCTGCCCCAAAGGCTTTTATTGCACATGGGAACAGCCTCCCATGTTGTTTATAAATTGCCAAATAAATATGACTTGACCATGAAACTTAAATTCAATCAAGAAGGCCCATCACTTTGAAGTTACAGCTATATCTCAGGAATTAAATTTGTTCACTAACTAATCAACAATATTGATGTCCTTCATGGTTATTGATGCTCACAGACAAAACCATAAATATTATGGTTTATCAAGGGATGTTTTTCTTCATGGATTTATGACAGTGTTGATGTTTGATGTGGTATTTGGTACCTCAAAAGGAGATTCTTGGTACTTTCTTGGCTTGGTCATAAACATCCAAATTCATTTACTCTTGAAGAAAATAAATCAGACATTTGTGAAAAGGTAGCAAAACAGCTTAACATATTTCTGTTATGATATCAAATGGCAAAACCCAAAAGTCAATTCATAGTGAAAGCTTCCACTACTCTGAATTAGAAATTATTTTACTGCCGTATCTTTGCAAAGTGATTCCTGAAAAGGTTTTGTACACCTCTCTTGCAAATCCTATGATTATCACACTGCAGCAGCATTCTGCACGTGAACTTGAATTTAATTTTCAATTTTTTCTTATGATTCTTAATATTAAAGGGCACTTACTGGGTCTCAATTAGTTGGATTGATGGTAATTTTTATCTCATAAGAGTAATGCAAACGAAGTATTCAAACCTCCAGACACCTATTGCAGTGCATTGGAGAGAGGCCAGCTTTCACTCACAATGTTCTTTGACTAAATTGAATCCATATGTTTACATGGAATAAAATATTACAAATGCCTCCCAGGGGCAGCCAATCATTATTGAGTGCTTTAATAACCTAAACCAAAAATTCTTTAAGGTGACAACTAACTTGTAGCCAGAAAGATACTTTTGTTTATTTTTCTTTTTTTTTTTTAATAATGCAGGGTGTATTATCCTAATTTAATTCCAACTTGTCATCAACAAAATACTTATCTGGGATAATTCTGAAAAAGCTGTACAACAAACCATTTGTGAAAGCAGTAATAACTTAGTTCTAAACATATGGTTCCAATTTTGGTTTTCCTTTCCCCCCCATAAATGTAACTTAGTTGTTGTAGTTTTATTTTTGCAACACATAAATCTGATATCTTTGAGAGAGAGATCTAGACATAAAAGAAAAGCTACATTTACATTTTAAAGGTACTTCAGTTGCCCACAATTTTGTTCCCATAACAATACAGTCCTATTCAATAGGGTACCAGCTCTTGAAGTTTAAATTCATAGAAAGGCTACTATTTAACAGGAAATTCCTGGAAAGACATTTCATCTTTACATTTCTTGGGAAAATCACTTGACGCTGTCTAAACAAACAGAGTTTATTTATATCTGCAGCTTGTACACATACAAATCTAAATTCTAGATTTCATAGAAATCAGTGTGAAGTTGACCTGTGAGAACTCAACAACAGGTCAGGAGACTATATTAATTTTCAATATATTCAAGCATACAGCAAATTAGTGTGAGATTTCCACCTGGATTTCAGCTTCCTTCTAGATTTACTTTATTAGGAACTTGAAACATGCAGAAAGTAAACTTATTTTCCATTTTAGCACTAGAAAGTATTTTGGTGATTAAAAATGTATATTAAATATTTATAATTTTTTATTTCCATTTCTTAAATGCACTTACCAATTTGTATCTGCCTGGTTCTTGTCCTTGTAGGCTGAGAATACCCATTAATCTCCCATATAGAAGTCTTATCCTGAAGTGCCACTGGGTGTTTAGTGAGGAAAACACCTTCATTACTAAGATTCCATGCACAAATTTCTTTCTTCTTCAAAACTTCTCCCTGACAAAACTCATCTCCATCCTCTGTCTCAGTCATTGCAACCATTTTGCATGCAATAAATCTCCTGCCTCCTGAGTTACCAGGCACATTTACCACATAAAAGTGGTAAAAGGCAGCATTACCACTTCTAGAATGGTAACTTCTAGAGTAGAAGCATGTCCCAGAGGCTTCAAGAGAAAGTAGTTTTGTAACCAGGAAAACTGTTTATGTTCCATGTCTGTTAAAATGCAATATATAGATAGAAATCTGAAATTCTGTGTAAGGCACAGATGCTTCTGGAGCATCTTTGTCTGTCCACAAATGCTGTGAGGAGTTACTACTAAATTCAAAGAATGCTCAGCAACATGAGATAGACTGGAGGGTTCTACCATCCTGTTTGATACTTCCCTAAAACAAGAGATGGAGATATCTGGGACTTGTTAAAGGCTTTCAGTGCATTTGCCATGTGAAGAGAAAATGGAACATGCAAAAATGCATCAGCTAAGGATCTAAAATACTATCCACAGAGAAATAGTTGTGGGACTAACTCACCAGACATGCAAAGACCAAGCCAACACAAACACAGATGGTGAAGCCCTTTTCAGACCCTATCTGGTGTCAAAGGCAGGAGAAGGTATCAAATGAATGTTGCAACTAAATTACGTGAGGAATCCAAATTCCTCGATCTCCTTTGCAGCAGTACTTAAGCACACTGAAATAGGCAATGATGAAAGAGGGAGAGTTTCTAGTCTTGCTTTTGGGTTTGCTACCGAGGAGTTCCCTCAGAACTCTCCCAGGGTAAGAGGCCGACAAACCTGCTGGCCCATGGACACACACATGGCTGCTCCCTTCTCTTCTACTTGAATTTCATATCGGTTACTGAAACAAGATACTGAGCATGTCAGTACAAAAATGTCCAGTGTTGTACTAACATATGGAAGATATGTCACAGAGAGGATTCTTCCCTCTTCTACACTCACGGGTGGTGTCACTCAAAATATTCCACCTTTATTCCATTTGGAGAACAAGATTTAGGCCTACGTTTTATTTTGAAGCCAGACTTGTGCCGCTCACTGGCTAACAGAAAAGCAGTGGCTTCCAGGAAGGAACTCTGAGACTACAGCGAGAACTGCAGTACACAAATCTATAAAAACTGGATTACAGTTCACTCCCTCCAGGCCCCCCTCTTCCCTTGAGGACCCTAGCCCATTAGTTTAAGGAGGTTATGCACTCAGGTTCCCAATGTATTACCATGGAAGCTTCTAGTTATTTTAGACCTGTTGCAAAACTGTAGTCAAAGACAGCTAATACCACCCCTTTTAAATTGCAGCTATTGCTTGCTTCCAGATTATCAAATCTGGTTTCAAATGCCATATCTTTTAAATAAAGTAACAGGATCTGTCCTATCATTTTTTTCCCCAATAGCTTCACATTGTAATGCAATCAAAGGAAGGGTGCTTAAAGCAAAACCATGCCAAACCATGGTGTTTAAATAATTTTCATTCATATTTAGTCCCAGAGAATAATTTATAGCATCTTTGAAATGTTTCATTTTGGAACTTAGATAATGAACTGAGTTGCAAAGGAACAGGGTACTGACTACACTTAAGGTCTGCAAGTGCTACAGAACAGAAGTGACAGGATTCTAGCACAGACATACCCGCACTTTCACACATGAATAATTTTCACAGCTACTCACAACTGAACTAAAAATATAAAAAATACTGTTTTACTGAAACAGTAAAAAAGGGAAAAGCAGACAATTTCTGACTTTGCTAGCAATGACACTCATCTATATGACAGTCAAAAAGTAGTTGGGATTAAAGTATTCACCTATGATCTGACATCTATACTATTGCTGAGTCACATCATATAACATTTATATTGTCTGTTGATTCTGGATTTGTCTGTATTTATGCAGGTGCTTTAGTAGGAAAAAGAGCTTAATCTTTTAGGCCAAAAATATCTTATCCTGACCATTAATTATTGGTACCTTTAATCCTGAGGGAGACAAGAGAAGAGAGCTTATTTTAGCTTTTCAGTTTAGATAAGCACTTGTAGCCTGTAAACAAAACAAGAACAGTAAATGACTCAGTAATTTTACATTAATCTTTAAGGAACAGAAATTAAACAAAATTCCTGACCACTTCAGAGGTTCTTATCTGTCTAAGCAGGAAAAAATGGAATCCCCAGCCATCCCTTCACTCTGGGCTCAGGCCACAATAATTAATCAGCAAGGATCACCAAGGGCCAGCCCCTGAATCTATGGCCTGGTCTGCCTTAATTTGCTTGGACAGACCAAAAACCAGTCTATTTTCTTTCCCCCTGTAGCCTATATTTTTTTTTTACATATTTTAGGACATTTTCAGTCCGCTCAGACATCCTCCTCCCGCCATGGAAATTTACTTCAAATAAAAAGCAACAGTTGGTAGTCTCCTAATTAGATTGTACTTGAAAACATGCTTGTAGCTGTAAACTTCTACATTCCTTTTAGCTGGAGCTCTTTTGGGGTTATTGTTATGCCTAGTACTTCTTGGAGAGCATATTTTCCAGCTGTCACTAAGGAAAAATATCTGGAGGTTAGACCATCTAGCAGTGTTTTCATTACCCCACAGAAACTAGGAGGGGAAAGCAAAGAATTTATGTTAAAAAAAGGTAGCAGCTTTGGGCACATACTTGCACACTAATTAAATATGAAAATGCTGATACCACTAGGACCCTTAGGCTTAGATAAAAATTAAGAATATCAGATTGATTTGGCAGTAAAACCCAAAGTTCTGATTTCCAGAATGGTTTCCAATCTTTGCTAGATCAGGTCCTGAAACAACCAAACCGCTGTGATTTTCTTAGGACCTCTGAGCATATTTTCTCTGCTTTCATCTATCATGACAGTATCAGAATATTTTCTCTGTTAGAATTAGTAAAGTCCAAAGCATATTCCATAAAAATCTTTGCCACATGTCTGTCTTGAGAAACCAAATGTTTGAGACACCTTTATTTTAAAAATTTTTTTTTTTTCACCCTCAAGATAATAATTTGGTGCTGTCTGGGTTTTGTTGGGCTGAAGCTGGTATCCAGATGTAATTCCAACAGTAAGAAAAGTTTTTCCATTAAGATAATTTGCAGAAGTTCCCAAAGATGTTCAATGCCTGGGTTTAATCAGCCCTGGAAGCATGTTTCTAAGCCAAAACCACTTAAATGAAAAAAACTTTATCCAGGACTTTGTGATCTACATTGTCCCATGGGAGCACAGCTGTTGTCTTAGCATTTGAGAGACTGAAATTCCATCCTCAGTGTAGCTGTGGTTTGATCTATTAACTACTGTGCCTTGTCACCAAATGAATGAAAAAACCTTGGAAGACAAGATATTACGTAAATTTAATCCATGTAACAGCAACACTATTTAGCCAAGCATTACCACTGGAGAAAGGCATATTTCACTAAGTGTGGCTTCCACAATATATGGAATTCTAAACTTGGCTCAGAAACAATCTGAAAAGTCCCATCAGTTATGTAAGACACGATAAAGAACAATTAAAGCACAGGACTGATGACAGAAGACACATCTAGAGAATATGTTTAGTGTGTACAGTCCTCTTGAGAAGGAAATCATGCTGGTGAATAACAACCACACAAGAGGCATACTTCCTGTTGGTAAAGAGCAGAGCTGCCACCAGGGAGAAATCAATGTCACAACCAGTTTGAACTTAAAATAACAAAGTGTGTTTAAAAGAAGAGGAAACAAGCTGAGATGCAAACACCCTACACAATGAGTGCTTCACGGCCTGAACAAAGAACGTTGCTGTAAGGTCCCTGCAAGTCTCTAATCCAATCACTGGAACTGCAGAGTTCTTTCTCCCAGATGGTCCTGCTTGGCCTGGCAGGCAGTAGCTGCTCAGTGACAGCAGTGATAAGGCTCAGTCACTGTGTTAAGATAACTGGGCAGCTAAGGGAACATGTCACTCGTTGGGAATCCCCTGCAGGAGTTCTGTGAGCCAGTTCCATGTCAGATACTATCTGTGCACAAAAAGAACCAGCACACCCTCTTTCAGATGTGCTGGGATGGGTGTAGGGCCTTCCTGGGAGACACAGGAGATGAAACTCCTCCTGGGGCCCCAAACAAAGGAGAAGCAGGTAGGTACAGAAAAAACATTGTTTTCAGAATGTGTATCTTTATTCGTGGTCCTTTATATAAAGCCTTATGAACAGAAACAGAGACTCAATCAGTGTGAGAATAGCTGAAGAAAAACATGCACTCTACACCCTCTCCCTTCAGAGAGGAAGCAAAAAATCCCCCTAAACTTGGGACAGTAAATAACACCCTATTTCCCTAAACTAAGCACTTGAAATGGCTATAAAAAGTTTCTGTGCAGCATTTTTTAGTGAGGAAAGACCTTGGACTTTCCTCAGAACCTCCTCTTCTGCCTGTTACCACTTCTCACAGCATTCATTTTGTGTTAGCTCACAGGCTCCTTTAAGGCATGGTCTGTCCCTAACATACAGTATTTAGCTCCCAGCAGGCTGCTGTGGATAAAATGCTGGCACACTCCTGAAACACCCCAAAATCTCATCCCCATAGTGATCTCCTGAGAATTTCCTACTCATGGACAGACTGCCTATAAATATAAACTTTATCCAACCATCTGGTAAGAATTTGAAAGTCAAATTCAAATGAATATTGGCTTTTACAGAATTTCATAGACAGAATTATGCAATTTTAAATTTTCCTTCAAATGAAGTAGTGATTACTCAAATGAGGAAACGGTGTAAATTCATATTGAGGGAAAACTAATACCTAACACCAAGATTGTATGGTAGAAGGAAAAACTCCAGGACTTTCATCTATCAAAATCAAAATGTTTAGCAATAGCATAATAATAATCTTGTATTTTCTACTACCACATCATTTAATATGTTGTATTCTGAATTTCAAAACTTGCAGCTAAACTGAAGCTACTTCATCATTAAAACCAAAATGGAATTTGCCCAAGTGAAAGTAAGTTTCAGAATTTAACCCTTTTAATGTTCTTATATTATATAACCTTTATAATATTCTTATATTCTTATGATGAAGAATAACTTGTTTGGTAGCATAAGGGGAAAATAAATTCCCAGTAAATTTAGTACATCTTGCAAAAAGATTCTTTCAAAGGCTTCCTAATTAAACTTGCTTTGGCTTACAAGTTTGGTTTTTTTTTAATAGCATGCAAACATCTGAAAGCCAATAGGAACAAGGTGTCTCTGTACATTTTACTTCAGAATTAACAACAATACCTATTGAAAAGACAGTTTTTTTCTGATTTAGAAGTAGGGCCTTTTTGAATAGTACTATTACAAGAGCTAAACCAAAACACAACTTGATTTCTTGTTCAACCACTTCCAGAAAGCCTGCAGAGCCAACATAGAAAAGGTTTTAAGTCTTAAGAGAAGGTGTTTTTAATCCTTTTAATGAGGCAGCAGTAATTGCCTTCGGGGTTTTCTTCAAATCAGCAATATGCTATCACGCTTGCTGCTCTGCTGGGAAGCTGTGAAGTGTATCCCTCCTTCTCCCAGGGCATTAATTATTGCTTCCTCCGGTGGCCACAGCCTCCTCTGATTTTCATTAGAGAGCTTTGCAGGGCGGGATCCTCTTCCACACACAGAGCCACGTGCAGCTGCAGTGCCGCTCTGTTAGGAGAGGTCTTTGGAGCCTTCAATAGGCACTTGGCACTGTGCAAGATAGTGACTACTGCTGCCCACAAAAGCTTCAAGTATCACCTGCAAATTCAGCAATATTTTTGCACACCCAAAGCTAAACAAGGAATAGCTATCCAGAGAACACAAATATATTCAGAGCTTGTAAATCTGTGCTAAAAGTGTAAATTTCCTGATACCTCCTCTGCCCTGGCTCCACAAGCACAGAATTAGAAAGACAGGAGGTCAGTTTTGAGTGAGTCAACACTTGCTGCAGCTTTTTCTCACTCAAAACTAGGCCATCTACTAGCTCTGGATGAGAATTTTTAAAATATGCCCATTCCTGTGTAACTTACTCTAGACACTTCTGTTGAGTCCTAAACGTTTCTAAACAGTAAGAGCTGCATCCTAAATCCTCTTTCAAAATAAAGCAGGTCAGTTTGAACCCCTGTGCTGACAATGGTGTGCACAGTGTCAACTAGATCTGAACTTTCCTAGAACAGAGAGATCTTTGAAATCACTTTTGGCATTTGTCTCAGAAATGAGAATATTTGCATGAACAGTCGTTTTGGAGCTGCCACTGCAGTGTATTAACTGGAGAAACTACTCTTACCATATCCAACTCTGCAACCCTACACACTGACCTTTCCAGCAAAGAAATAATACAGAAAAAGCCAGACTGAGCTGGCCAAGAATTGCACAGAAGTGTATTCAGAAACTCACAACTTTTGTCATCTCTGACAACCAAGCACTATGCAAGTTAGCTGAGCAGATTCAAAACCCAATGTACTTGTGCAGTCCAGCCCTCTCAGGGAGTTTTCTCCTTCCTCAGGCTAGGAATGTGACTTTAAACACAACTACATAGCTGAGTTATGCTCCCACATCATCATTTAAAAACAAGCTTATAACTGACTTTTGGTAAACTAATTTTCAAAACTTTTCTGTTGATTGCTATGTATTAATCCCTTAGATAAGTACTATTCTGAGATTATAACCATTTACATAATTATTCATAATTAGCAGGGCTATCTGTGCACTAGTTGTTATCTAGGACTTTCTGTTGATTACATGTATGCTACAAAGTGGATCTCAAAAATAGAAGCTTCCATTTAATCTCTTCTGCATTACACAGAAATATTTGGCACTTGTTCATAATACATTAGCTTCTAAGTAACATAATAATAGAGCTAGCTGTCTGACTCAGGGCTATTTCTGAAGCTGCTAATTTGATTTTTTTCCAATAAACAGAAAACTTTCCCCATTATGTAGTTTTTCTGCTTGCAATGAATTATCCCAGATTGCTACATAACTAGATAACCTGATGAGACAAGTTTTGTTTGTTTCATATAACCTTCATTCAAAGCATCCACTACCTACCATGACGAATGTAAAGTGATTTTTTAATAAACATAGTTTATACTTTTGACTGATTTATACAGCAGTAATACATCTTAGGTAGCAAAGGAGGAGGTGTGTATGCTCAGGGGGCTGCACTAACACAGATCTACAGACAGGGCACGCTGACAGCTGGGCAGCTGAACACTCAGGGACATGATGTGAGCTCATCGTATGGCTGTAGCTGTTCTAGATTAATATTACTCTTACAGATATATTTACTGAGTCTACAGAAAGAGTTTTACCTCAGAGCTAAGGAAAAAATAAATCCAGTTTTGCAGTCATTAATATTGGTCTCCATAAAAAATGCTAGTATAGCATATAAATATTCTAATATCAATAACATATTTCTAGTTTCTAGTTTAATTCACAATTGTAAGACTAATTCACGACTGTAATTCTAAAGCTGCACACATTCTGTTCCCCTCTGGCCTTGCTCTTGAGCTCACTGGAACAGTTTCAAGGAGAGATGAGCAGAAATTTTTTCATTTTGTGCTGAAAGAGCCAGACAAACAGACCTGAAGGCTTTTAAAGGAGTAAAACTGGAAGTTCTCTTGTTCGGTAAATCTTGTCCATGGAAACTTATTTGACATTTCACAATTCCAGGTATAGGTTTTGGTTTCATGATTGGTTTCAAGACTTTCCAGATTCTTTCAGAACACGGAAGGCTGAATTAAAAAAAATTCAATTTAAAAATTGAATTCACATTTACTTGTTTCTACTGTAAGAACTGGACCAGCAATCTTACACAATTTAGTGACTGTGTTGCTATACAACAGTCTTGACCCCACATTTCTCTCAGTTAAAAACTCTGAAATGAATGTGGATTTTGCCAGTGAGAATGCAACTTTACCTCCTGTCTCCACCCCTAAACTGTCAAAGATCAAATAACTCCAGACTCAGTAGCTCATTAAATAACATAGATTGAATAAACAGAATGTTCAATTGGTTCCAGTTTCTCACAGATGAAACTCTTAGTGGAGAGCAGCCAGACTGTGTGCAGGGACTCATCTTTTGCTTTTTAGGTAGCCCCAAATTATAAATGTGCAGTTCCTCATAAAAGATTTAACTGTTATGAATAACCTTGAAACATACTTCCTGATTTATATGCAGCTGATATTACAAATGCATTTCAATAATAAAATCAAAAGTAATCTGAGAATTTACTTCAATTTGCCCATGCCACATCTCAGAGGTTTTTTTTCGCTACAACTAAATTGATTTTCAAAATATGAATCTGAACAATTCCTGCTGGAGGTTTAGTGTTATTTTTGTCAGCTCCTTAGGGAGTTGAAAGAAGTGGACACTGAAAGATAGTTTTCCTGCCACTCACATCCAAACTGAACATGCTTATTTAATCCAAGAGACATAAATTAAAATATTCTGGTACTGTGATTGATCCAATAATCATCTCCTTGGATGTCAGAGGATCCACCAGACAACAAAAACAGCAGACCCTCTGATTACCACCTCACTGGGGACAATCCAGATATTGGGAAAGGAAATTCATTTGTGTAATGACAGAGCAGAATAATGGTGACAATGGTAGTGGCAGCAGAGGAACAATGGAGAGTTGAGAAACAATTTTCCTGCAGTGAACACTTTCCAGTAAAAACCTTTCCCTGCTAATAATGCTGGCAGAGTCCAGTTCCTGAAGACAGTGGGTTAAAAATGTGTAAATATATGACAAATCATATTTTTGCAATGGTTATAAAGCTTTCAGTTCTCTTGTCCAAACTGCTCCTCTGGTGAACAAGGACTTCAGCAACCAGATTTAGAATTCTTAGTAATTTCATCCAAAAACTTAAACTAGTAATATTTAAATGAACTTTCTTAGTTTCATCTTTCATATCTGCTCTCATGGAAGGAAAGCAAGTAATGACTGCTACAGACATCTTAATAACAGATTTCATGTGATGCCACATAAGTCATTCTGATTGCTGTTGTCTGAAATAGCAGTACCACATCTTCATCCCCAAAGTTATTTTCAGAAAGACCAGTCATCTGCAATTACAGCTGACAATGATGTGAGATGCATATGTAACTTCAGCTCTTTCCAAGCCACCAGCTCATAACTGATGAGTAGCCAGAGAATCTCCATGTTTGTAATGAGCTGAGAACATTTTTCTTGCTGGGAATGAGGATTCAGTGGGGCAGTTCAGTGACAGGAGGAAAAGAATATTAGATTACCCACTTCCAATTCCCAAAGACTTAATCTACACATTTTTTCCTACATTTTTGCTTTTTTTCCCCTAGAAACTGCAAGATAAAGTAGTAATATAAATATTTATGTCAGTTTTTGCTGCATGGGTCCTCATACTGACATATAAAGTTGCCCAGACAGACCACGAAGCAGGGGAGGACCTAGTCTGTAACACACGAATACCCCCCATCAGCTGCCCTGGAATTCTCACCAGGCTGACAGGGAGATCCACACATTTCTGTGAGGACAGAAGCACGCACACAGCAATCAAGCATCTGGAGATGGGCAGTGTATGTTATGAAGGGAGGAGAAGAATAATAGATGGAAGTTTCTGGTTAGAGCAAGAAGAATGTGTGCCCCTAGGCTGCAATAAAGAACAAGACATCCCAGTTCCCATTGTCCTTAAGTAACCACTGCAGCCATCTCCTCAGACAGCATCTTTGTGGCATTAATGTCATGCTATGCAGGCCTCCCTCTCCCAGCTATACAGACAAAACCTTCTAGTTGCAGGTTTGGTCACCTATGATTTCAAATACAGGTCATGTAAGAAAAATGAAGCTCTCAGAAACTAGCCTATTTGTGTTAAGGCCTCCAAGAAATGCTTAGTTGGCATAATTCAATTTCTTCAGTGTTGTATCAACAAGAATTCTGCTAATAAAATACAAAGTAGCCTTCATGGTATGAAAAAAAAAGGAACTTATAAAAGATTCATTATTTTTTTAAAAGCGCCTATATACAAAGAGATCAAGTCAAAAGGATCTCTTGTAGAATGTTTTTTTTTTAAGAGTCAGGGTACCATTATTTCAGTAATTGTGTAGAAATGTGGAAGCAGTTTTTTGTTGTAGAAAATGTCTTATGAAAAAGGTCCTTTCAGGCTGGGAAGGGAGTGCTGGATTATAAACCATGTTATGCAAGCCTGCTGCTCCAGAAGCCAAAACCCTGCCCCATCAATTGCATAACCAGCTCCAAGGGAGATCTTTACGGAGGAGCCTCGATGGAAAATCAGCCAGTTACCAGCCTTCCACAGGCAATAAACAAGGCATTTACTGTCTCTTGGCATTTACTGGAGCCAATTGTGCACAATTTGATTTTTTCCCCCTTCTCATTTCACAGCGTAAACAAAGAAACAACTTACAAAAAACCTGACACTGGGCAGACTGTCTCCTGTTGACACCATTCTGATGTGGGAATCATATTGCCCCTTTGAAATGCTGAACAAGCCTGTAGGCTGCTGGTACAATTCTGAAAGGAAGTGGGAGAGGCAAAAGCAAAACAAGATGCTCTGCAATGGAATGCACTAAAGAAAACCAAATACTTCAACCAATATTTAAATTCCTCAAATGTGGGACAAAACCTACTGATCTCACTCTTAATAGCTGAAGCCACTAGAAAAAAATTAGGGCTGATCTATACAGACATGAAAAAGTGTCGTGCTCCCCTAGAGATCAAAAGACACCTTACACATTTATTTACCATGTTTCTGCTGTACTATTGTATTCTCTCTCTGTAGAGTGCAGTTCAGTCCTGTTACAGGGCATGCCAAACTTTTGCCAGGTTTATACAGAGTAATAGAGCTGAAAAAACAATATGACTTCCATTTCCCATGTAAACCTGCTTTGTCTTGAGTATTAATATTTTTCTTCCTCATTTGTCAGTGCTGCACTCCCAGAGCCTTCTGCACAGGTATTGTTCTCATCTTTACTGGTCTGTGCACTTATTTAACATGCAGGATGCTGCACTGTTGCTTTTCCTTAGAGTAGAAGGCAAAAGGAGAAAGAAAGATCCAAAGTCTAAGTCTTGAGAATCCATTGGGCAAGTCTGGTCAGGGAATTACATTTTCCATAGCCAAAACCATGCAAAGGACACATACAAATATTGTAGTTTCTGAGTACTTCCTCCTCTTCCTTATTTCTTTTTCGTTTGTCCTTTCAGTATCATTTGGCTTGGAAAGGATGGCTGGAGGTTCCACTCAGACCTCAGGCTGAGGTTATTCTTAAGAAATACAGTTTTGTCAAGAATTTTGCTGCAAATCATTCAGCAGAGCTGAAACACCTCAAAAAAGACCTGAGCTATAACTCCTTTATAAAAAGACTAAACCAAAAACCATACCCGTGTCTGAAGGAAGCAGCTGCAGTAATCCAAAAGAAAAATTCACTCACCATTCCCACACCATTACGTGTCACATTTGACAGGAGAAATCAGCCACCACCTAAAAGACCCTACCCAAGTACTTTTAAGTCTCTGTAAGTAATTAACTGTAAAAAGGAAAGCAATGTTGCAGTTTGCAATATAGAACCCAGCAATCAAAGACCTGTGCACTAACAGGAAAAACTAAAAAAAAGGCCTTTATGTTTTTGGTTTCTAGGATTCCTTAACTTTATAACATTAAAACTGATGAAGTTCACAATCAGCACAAATCCCCCTTTCTCCCTTCAATCAGATTGCACAACAAAAATGATTGAGCAACCTATCCTAGATATCTTTAAGATTCCTTCACTTATCTTGGTCATAGCTCAATGTGGACTTTATTATAAACAACTAGATAACCAAATGCAAAGATAAAAATGATGGGATTTATGATGAATTAAAAGAAGTAATATTACATGTGATATATAAGGCACAAACCAAATGCAAGAACTGTCATTTCTGAGTATCTACAATGCAAACAAGCTCTGGGTAAGTAACTTTTTCCCCTTCACAATTAATTTTCCTGTTATATTAATAATCATTAGTCAGAGAATCGTGATCTTGCCTTGGGCACACAGAGAATTCTCTTTACTTTGCAATTTTATTAAAAAAGTTGAACACTCTCATTTCTTCCTAGTTGCTTAAAATCCAGCTGCTTTGTTTTGAGATGTTAAAATTCCCCCTGAAAGACCATTTTCACTATACATGTTCCCATACTGTTCTAAAAGTCCCTTTAAACACTGATAAAATTAAATAATGCATGATGGAGCTTAGCAAAGTAAGCCCTTTTCAGCCATCACCTTGGCCCTCACATTGTTTTCTAATTAGTGCCTGTTTGAACCTGTGCCAAAAAACACACCCTTAGCTAAGCATCCGTTAAAACAGTAAATTACTCAGGTTGTACAATCCCTTTCAACTCTGTCAAGACAAATAAATATTGCCTGGACATTATGGAGACACTTCGGGAAACCAAACTGAAATATGCTCATAATATATAACCTGAGCTGTTTTCAATTAATAATAAAAACTTTTGGCAGAAGGGTAGTGCTCCAAAAGCACTTGTTTTCCTTTGACATCAATGGGAAGGAGCCAGTTAGGCACTTCTGAAAATTCCATTAGGTATATATCTGAATATTCAGTTACCAGAAATATATTTATAGCCGGAATTTTCAATGAGCTAGAGTGGTCTGGATAAATTGCATATTTACAATCCATTGTGGTAGCTAATGCTGTGGGTTATACTTTTAAGAAGAGACACGCATCTTCTGAAGCAAAGGATACCCAGATGTATTCTCTGCATGACTTTAAAGAAGTCAATAGAGATTGTCCTAGTGTAACACACAAATTCCTCATGTTTTTGATAAAAAGGATTGTATTCCCAGGAAACAAAAAGACATTAGGGCAGATGTATACAGATACAGCACAGTCAGGCTACATCAGACATAAGGAACCTGTGGATCTTCTTTTTAATCTGCAACATGATTTTCAACCTAATTATCTCCATAAGCTCAACTATATGGGCTGAGTTTATTTTCCATCCAGGCACTTCCAGTGAAACAAAAGAAGTTACAGCTGCATCTACTTACAGACAGGATTTGCTTAATGGTTACAGTCCAGGTCAACTCCCCAAGGTTTAGTTATTTATTATTAAATAGATACTAATAAATTATTGCAAATACAGGTTTTTTTTAAGCTTAAGTATGTTTCTAATGAACTCTGGCAGTGATTAAGGAGCAATTTAAATTAGGTAGATTAATCATAGTTATAAACTCCTAGGAGCAGATAGCAGGTAGAATTTGTGAGAGAACATTGTGTGCTTGTCACCAGCTACTACTTATTTTATAGCAAGTGCTGCTAGTCTTCACACCCTGACAGTGTCAGTTTTCCATTCAGTTATAAAGATTAGACCACAACAAATAAGTTTGTGTAATTCATAGGGGAGAATACCAGTGGCTAAGGCAACTGTATTTTACTCTGCATGTACAAGAGAATTTAATTTACTATATGTACAAATATATATGGCATATATCTATGTGAGATATATGTATATAACATAGTCCTTTTGGAATAGAGACAATACTATTCAATACTAATAAAAGGACTAAAAGCAGGCTGACCATAGATTTTAAACATAAGTCCTAACACCTGCAGGTTACTAGGTGATCCCTTCTTGGATTGTGCTGTTTATACTCATGTAGGTAATCTAAAGAGTTGTGCAAAATCTTTACTGACAATTACTTCATAGGATGGCAAGTTCCAATAATGATATTAAACACGTGATTTGATGGTCATATTGAATATTCATAACACTGACTGCATTACAAGATATGTAGGAAGGAAGAAGGAAATACACAAAAAAGTGTGGTTAAGACAGAAGCCATCCTGAAAAGCAGCAAGGCACAGGAAGACCTGAGGGTCATTGCAACGAACACAGCTCAGCTCTTTCTGCAGCCTGGTAATACAAAGGGTCTGCAATACCCACATGAAAAATTGTATTATTTCAGCAGTTCTTTACAATGGATTTTTGCATATTTGTAAAGAAGAATATCAAGTAAAACAACATTCAACATCTGCAAATATTTGGAAAGATAGCTTCTCTTCAACTATAAAAATATTTTGGAAAGCTTATAGCACAACAGTGACACAGCAGGAAAACAGTTAACAAACCTCAGTTTTGTCAAACAAAATTTTGACAGTGACAATTTCTAAGCATACATATTTACATATTAGAAAAAGTGCTTTTCAGTTCTGCTGAAAAACAGAAATGGATACAAGAAAAAGTCAGTATTTCCTACAAATGGGGTTCCACTGTTTTTGATGAACGTTTTTATCAGCATGAATGGCAGAAGGATCCCTCACTTAGCCACTTACTCATCATTAGATGGGTCATCATGGCATCTTCTCTCCTAGTTCTCCATCTGCGGCATTTAATCTCCCAGGATGCAAAAAGCTGAACCCTAGGACAACCATCCAGATTATTAGGTGAACTACAATTGCCTGTCATCTATATATCATGCTATGCAATCTACTGGCTGCTTGGCTATAAACTCTATAAAAGTGCAATATAATTCTATTTACTAACTATACAACAGCATGAGACTAATTATGAACATGGCAGAATGCTCGTGGCTTCTGCAGGAGCAGGCACAGAGATTCCTTGAATAGCAAACGTTAAGTATTTAAAAATGTATTACTGATTTACAATTAAGTACATGTAATGAAGAAGCCAGACAAAAAAATAAGTCAGAAATTTGCTTGGGATTCAATAATAACAATCACATTGTTATATCAAGACATTATTTTGCCTCAGGATATATGTGAAAGGATAGTACACACAATACACACAATAGAAATATACACCCTAAAGCAACTTAAACATATGGACCCAATGAATATAAAGACTGCATCCTTTCCTTCCCCATATTCATTAAGAATGTAACAGTATGTCCATGACTTTGCCAAGAAAATCTGCATTTAGTGGTAAAGAACACATATTGAATAAGGTCTAATAAATGAACACAAATATCTCTACCAGGTTCAAACAGAATTCACCAAGAAGTTGTGAAATTAATTATTTGCAGTTTTTCTTTCACTTGCAGTTTCAAAGCTGCAAAATTCAAGCCCATTCATGCTTTCAGTGGGTTCATTTAAATTTCTTAACGTGATCTACATGAAAGCCTGGTGTGATCAAGATTATTCTATTAAATTTAATGTTTTGCATAATGAAATGCATGGAATACCATTTCCTATAAATCTCAAACATGGAGAATTATAGATAAAATAGGTTAAGATATGTTGACATCACCTGCACAATAAGGATATTTCCAAGATATATTCGCCTTAAATCCTCTTTGTTTTGACCAACAGTAGCACATTCAAGCATAATTTTTTAATAAAGCAACTCATTATATTATTAAACTGCCAGACCAGACTTTCAGCAGATGGAGTTAATTAACAAATGTAGTGCACTTCGACAGGCAAAGAACACAGAAAAAAGTCGGAGTTAAAAGCAAAATGGTAATACATGGAACATTGATCAATTCCATACCATTTGCTAATTGTGTTAGTGTTAAGAGATCTTGTCTTCCCCAGATTTACCTTGATGACTAAACAAGCATGTAATCTGTGAGATTTATACTCACTGTGCTAAGAAGCCCCAGTGGCTTTCTGCTAGAAACCTTTTCATGGGCTATTTCCTGTTGACTTGTTCTGCTTAGGTATCGAGCTAGTTTTCCTTGGCAGGATTTTCTGCTGCCAAAAGACTGGAATGTTGAGGCTCTTACACTGACACACGGGTTTTCTATGTGTGTGATCTCCCTGCTTTACACGTCCTGGCTGTTGTGAAAATGCCAAACGAATTTGAAATGCTGCAGAGGAAGATTATTTCCTTCCCACAAAATATATGAGAGATGTTTTGTGTCTGCAACTCCATGTACCAACTAATGTACACACAGAAAAATAACATGCAAAGATGATCCTGCCAAAACCCACTGTGGTTTAATTGTTCCTGCACAAAAACATGTCACACTTCTCAACCCAAGTTTTGCTCCACTAACTTTAACTTCCTTAAAGAGTTTCAGAAAGCATTTCCGCAATCATATCCAAACATGCATATCCCTTCCATAGACTAAAATCATAACGAGAAAGCTCTTCCATATTTTCAGATTTATTATAAGCTTAGCTTTAAAAATTTCAGCTTGACTCCCCTCCCCAGCAAATTTGCACTTTGGTTGGTGTGTCTAAACTGGGTGAAACCAGTAAGAGACTTGAATGCATCCAGAGGGACTTAAGACAGGCTGGTGGCTTGAGCTAGCACCAAACTTCTGAGATTGAACAAGGACAAGAGTAGGGTCCTACATTTGGGATGGAACAATCCTGTGGAAGAACACAAAGTGAGAAGTGTCTGGCTGTGAGCAGCTGTGCTGGGAAGGAGCTGGATCCTGGTTCCCAGCAAGGTGAACATAAGTCCACAGTGTGCTCCAGCAGCTGGGATGGCTCCAGCACCCTGAGCTGTGCTGGCAGGAATAGATCCAGGGAAGGGATTGTCCTCCAGCACCCCAGAAACAGGCTGCAGATCCAAGGAAGGAATTGTCCTCCCTGGACCTGGCACTTGTTGAAGGCAGAACAAAGAGCCCTGACACAGCTGGGAGCAGCAAGGTCTCTGGGGAGACTGGGCAGTAGTTTCCCAGCACCTACAGGAAGCTGATCAAGGAAGACAGGAGCAGGCTCCTCACAGCAAGTTGTGGTGCAAGGATGAGAGATAAAAAACAAACTGAATGAAGAGAGAGTCAGATTGATTTGAGGCCAGAAGTCTTTGGGTCATGAGCACACCTAGGCAGTGGAACAAGGGGCCTTGTCTCAGGTCTTGGAGGTTTTAAAGACCCAGCAGAGTAAGGCTCTCAGCAAGCTGATCTTGTAGCTGACCCTGCTTTCAGTAAGAGCCTGGACTGGGTAATGTCCTGAGGTCCTTTCTGACTCAAATTCATCTGGGATTATATTGCCTTTGTAAGCAAAATTGGGCCCTATCTTGCACTAGTTGTTAACCAAATGTAACAGCAGGGACAATAAAAGAAATTTAATATCTTTTATTAAACATGCTTAGAATTCACAAAAGCATTCACTGCAGAGCATGTAAGGAACACGAGTACTGATAATGCCAAATAAAACAAAAAAAAGCCCCCCGCTAATTTTCCTTTTTTTTTTTTCTCCAAAAGGAGGAATAAGCATACTAAGTGCTGACTTTGCTACTTGGAAAAGAGGAGCATTTAGACATGATACAGTGGTATTCATGGAAACAAGAATTTTCATATCAAAATTCTCATATCTACATGAGGAATTCCTTTTCTTCTATACCTCTTATCAAAAGGGTGTTCTGGAAAATTATCTTGGGGTCTGCCACACAAGCTTGGAGCCTTACTTTTGCTTCAATAACAGTAGATTTTCACAGTTACTGTGTTTATGGGGAATCTTGAATCCTAATTTGCATATATAAAGCTATAAAATCTACCAGTACAGAAGGATCTCTAAGGCCACACTGCATTTTATTTACATAGATACATCACTATTCAAGGACTCTGCATAAGCATTTGAAGTTAAGAGATGTAAGTTACTGTAGATGGGGACAAAAAAATCCAAGTAATTGTTTTTATGCTTAGAACTTTACAAGCACTGGAAAAACATGGATCATTGGATGGCTGCCTTGATTCTACAAATGAAATTCTATTCTATTTTCTAATTCAAAACCTTATGTTTGCCATTGAGTAGGCAAACAATGGGCCAAACAGAACTAATGTACAGAATCACAGCAAACATCATCAGCCTGTTTAATAATACATTTAGTGGAAAAAGTTCAGCCATGGAGACAATTTTCTCCAAAGTTCAAAAAACCAAATAAGCATGTAATCCTGTTAAGGTCAGCTGAATAACATTTGTGGAACTCGAAAGATGGTGTATGATATTCAAGAATAATTTTAGAGTATTTAATGGACATCATTAATGAAATTCATAAGGCTATAAGCTTCCTAAATAGCAATTTCATTGTCATATGGATTATTTCCAAGGATGGTCTTTGTGCCAAGATTTTTCTTTAATTCCTGAGCTATTTTTTAGGGGAAAACAGTTCCAGTAAATAGATTACAACAGGATCTGAGCATCCTGGCTCAAATAATGAAATCTGATACTGCCTCCCCAGGTAATGTGCTGTTTTCCCCAGTGAACACTTCAGTTTACCCCATGGACAAACCAGCTGGGGAGGTTCTGGGGCACTACAATGAATTATTTCTTCCAGACCATATGCTCCTTGCAAGACCATATGCCCTTTATGACAGTCCCAGATTAACCCAGTTCGTGTGGACTCAAACCCCACACATGGCACTTTTGTAGGCAATAGGAATAACTAAGAGTCCCCTTCTCTCTCAAAGAACCCTCCCCCATGATAACAAAAAACACTCCCCAAAAAACCCCAAACCTACCCCCTCCAAAATGCACCTGCCACCAAAAAATAAGACATGCCCACCCAAAAAGTAAGCTCACACAAACTTTTTTTTTCTTTTAAGTATAACATACATTCATTGCAAAGAGAAAGGAAGAGATATACTTTTTTTTTGGTCCAGGTGAAGCAAAGTCAAGAATGGATTTGCTAGAAGGATTTGCTTTATTAAACTAGTAAAAACATAACCCCCCCATATGAGGATATTTACAAATTAAACCCAAACTGTAGGCCAGTTATGATACCTCTAGAATTCAGAGAAACATGCCTGTCTGCAAGTATTTTCATCTTCCAATCCATGAGCAATTTTGTTCCATGAATGAAATAAGTGGTATGTTCAATATTCCATTTGTGAGTGCATTGGCTCTTGCAAATTAATTAAATGCCTCACTAACTTCACACATCCAAGCATTTCTGCATGGCTGCCTCATATTAAACAATTCACAAGAAACAGAAAATATCACAAAACACTTCTGTAATCAGATATGGCATTGTACTATAAATTATTCTCGTGCTATAGAATCTGTGCTAATAAATACAGAGGCAGCTGGTAGAGAAGCCCTTATGGCTAAATGGACCATCATCTCTTTATCACTGGTTAAGCAGAGGGGAATTCCTAAGGAGGCAAACACTTGTAAGAAGCTTACCTCCCAACTGCCAGGCCAGGCAGATTAATAGCATTGTCAGTCACACCAAATCACCATGGCTGTTCCCTCACTTTTATGCAAGCATTCTATTGCTTGCTGGTTTTGTATTTTAAACCCATGACAGCTTATTCTAATGGAAGGAGTTCCCATCCATGGCATGGGGCTGGAAGTGGATGATCTTTGTGGCCCTTCCAACCCTAACCATTCTATGATACATTAAAAAAACAAACAAACAAAAAACCAAAACAAAACAAAATTTAAAAAAACCCACAAAAACAAAACAAAAAACCCAAACCAAAACAAAAAAAACCCTCCAAACCCAGAAACTCAAAAAAATAATGACCAAAAAACCCACAAAAACAAAACAAAAAACCCAAACCAAAACAAAAAAAACCCTCCAAACCCAGAAACTCAAAAAAATAATGACCAAAAAACCCACAAAAAAAGCCTGCATGTGTACCAATGCTTCAAGTAAGCAATGTAAACATTTATGCTAACTTTTGTATTGAACAGGAGGTACACAAGTTATGGTAGAGGATGGACTATAAGTCTGGAAACCACCAGCAAAAGAAAAACTCATGAGGGAGAGTGAGATAGAGCTTCTTGACAAGCTCCCTTTCAGGCCAAGAGGATTCTGAGTTCACATTAATGTGAGATCAAATACATTTAATGTGCCAAAGACATTCAGAATGGCTCTGGCATACTTCAGATGGAAATGCTCTTTCTGCTCTGGAAAAGTAACATCCTGTGCCAGGTTTGGACAAAACCAGACACTTTGCTGCCCTTTGCTGTTCCTATGAAAGCATTTCAAGGTTGGTCTCTGCAACAAGATCCTGAACTAACTGTCTTTAATCCCAGCAAGTGACAACTACTGGTCCTGATGCTCAGTATCTCAGGACTCACAACTTTCTCAGATGTTCATTTGTTTAAGCACCAAACACAGGATGGACACTCTAAACACAATCTCTGCCTACATCAACAACTGAAATGAAACCAGTGCAGCCTTTCCCTCACACTCCAAAATTCCAACTGCTCATTCCCATGCAGCTGCTTCATGTTTATACCTCTAGCTTTGAGCCTCTCTCCTGAGACTCTTTCGATCTTCATGGAAGCAATGATCAGAAGTGGAGCTGCACCCAGCTTAGCAAGTCCACAGTTTCACTGGAGTTTTTCCCCCCTCTCAGAGTTTCATGGATCTTGCAACAATTGTAGCCACTTTTGGGGCAGTTTACATGGAAATGCTGCACAGCCACATGGCTGCAGTTGTGCATTTCCTGTGGCATATGACACACTGCTCCAGATGGTGCTAATTGCATGGGACCTAAAATACATTTACCTCCCACTGCAAATCTACATCTGATTTCCTTTCTGGGGGTATCACATTTTAGTGATATTCTATGAAGACAAAATATGGGCTTTCCAAAATGTAAGTGCTTAGGTGCTAAAGTCACACTTTACCTGAAGCACTGTGGTCCTTCGGAAGTATTTATTACCTATGCATTTCTGAAAATGCCAGAATTCCTTTCTGTATCTTTAGGCCCCTAAGTGCCATGAGCTGTGAGTACCTTCTTGAACTAAACCTGCCCTGTTAAAACAAGAAAACCCCCCAAAACACGACTCTCTTTTACTCTGGATTTCAGATCATATGGCATAGAAGAACCTTAATTCAGAAGGGTCTGTCAGGTGTTTCCATAATATCAGTTGCCCATCATTTCAGTATATATTCTGTTCACCTGGGAGCTAAATTACCTTGTCTGCAGAGCCTTGCTTTGGGAGTCCAGAGGGACTGAGGTATCACAGGTGTCTTCAATATGGTGTTTGCTGAGAGCTTCAGGGAGCAACCTGGTTGAAAGGGAACACAGAGAAGGCTGCAGCCACCACAGTGTGTGCCCTAAACACACACACACACACGCACACACACATACACATATCCCTTATTTCTTCCAAGATACACATAACAGAAAATGTGCACCTATTTCCAAGACTGTTCAGTAGCCTGGAGTGTCAAATCACTTAGCAGAACACAGAACTCTCAGAAAAAATCTTAACTCTTATAAAATGTTAGAAAGTGTAAAATTTATGTTGAACTTGTACTTTACACTATGATATGACTCAATACCCAACCCTTTCCACAATTACAGTCTGCACAGAGTGAGACAGTAACACTGCCTGTGGTACTTTAATAAGTTGTTATAACTCACAGAGCATTTTCTGAAATATAAACACAGTTTTCAAATAGACTGTCAGATTTTTACTAGTGGTATAGAACTTGCTCCCTACACCCACCCAGTGTGTTTCAGAGGCTCTGAATATTGCTGATCATGTTCCCCACCCTTCTGCACATTGATATCTGATCAGCCCTCGTGCATTCACTAACCATGAGATAGTCTGAAACAAGATTCTAACGGACAGATTTTGTGCTTGTTTCACCCAGCAAGAAACTGGAAACCAATGTTCATAGCTTCAATTTTTCATAGAAAAAACCCCACTTTCATAGCAGGGTGTGGGACTATTGACTTTATTGTGTCACAACATCACACAGCCTCTGTTTGTTTGATACCAAACAAGGCTCCTCCTTGCCCACCAGCCTGCCTTCTTTAGTTTAGCTGAATTCATCTTGCCTGTGCTTCTGTATGTTTACAGCATTAGGAGATATCATGCTAATGAAACTTTTTCAAAGCACACCTACCCCTAATTTTATAGGAGGAAGAGAATATGTGCATACAGCACTAGTATTTAATCCATAACCATCACAACTGAACAGCAGTCCTAGTAACAAGAAGGTGTCACATACACCTTAGATGGGGAAAAAAGAACCAGACTATCTCTGTCTCTGCCCCTGCAGCACTGACTAAACACTGGACAGATACTTCAATTTAAGGCAGACTCCCATTAAATCCTTTTCACTATGCATCACTCACCATTGGTGCATGAGACAAATAAAAGACAAGCAAGAACCCATCAATGAGGAAAGAAAGGGTTATAATATTTTTTACAGAAACATTACAAACTTATTTAAGCTGCTTTATTATTTGTATATAATTAAATATTATATTAAAAGAAATCATAACCTCCCTTCCCAAATAGCTCCTCAAGCAGCAATTACATTCACCTCCTACCAGAAACATTTCAATAATGTCCCTGAAAGGCCCTGAGACTAAATCCACCAGATGGGATAAATGAGATATCCTGGGCTTTTGCATGAATTATTTCAATCCATCATCATTTGAAAGACTCATATCTGCTGTAATATTGGAAAGCTTAATTTGATTTCCATTTACAAAGTAGGGCTTTGATGGATGCTGTAAAACAAAGGATAACAATCCAGCTACTATATCTTTATCTTCTCTGCATTTTTGTTGACAACACAGAACTGAGGGCTCAGACTCATGACCTACAAGAGTTTAAACCACTGTGCCAGCTGTGACAACAAAGAAACCAGCACACAGTGTCCAGCAAGGGCAGCTGCAGTGAATCTCCTGCAATCACACCCACTACCATTTTAGGCCACTACAACATCTACTGCTTATGAATCAGAGCCCTAAATCATTTTTAGTCAAAATTAATGCACTGAGTGGTTTTATACAAAAATAATCATGTGCACACACTGAGTTGATAGAGACTCTGCAAATTAATTTCATGATCACCCTAGCATTGTCTTAAACAGTTTCATTTCTAGTGCTATCTTCCTATTCATTTACTCAAAAGTCTGTTTCTGGCTCAAGTCTGGAAGGGAAACAAGTTTGGATATTGGGAAGCTGTGTGTCAATGTTTTATGTTTCACAATAAGTTACATTCAGCCCAGGAAATTTCCCTTTAGGTTAGGTATGAGCAGCTGATAGGTACACAGGCCAAGAGAATAAAAATTTGGTTAAAAGTTAAAATGTGTCAAGATCTGTTTTCCTAACGTAGAGAATCCTTGGACAGCTACAACTGTGACAGAAAACATTAATTTATTCCCAATGAATGCCAGATATTACAATTTTAATGCCCCTTCGCTTCAGAATGTCAAGAATGCCCTTATCCATATTCTTGGTGTTCTGCCAGTGGATCTGGCAAAAGACTCTGATGTGCCTCTTTGAATTCAAAGCCCTCTGCTGTGAAGATCTCCCACACAAAGTATTTATAAACCACAATCTACCTCCTCCTTCTCCTCACAGAAAATATTCCCAGACATTCCCGCTCTGCCTTTTCGATATTCCCAATTCCCTTTTCTGCACAAAACACACAGCTGAGCCGGGTGTGTTCGGATTCAGGATGTCCCTCACAGACAGGAGTGAGGCTGCGGGCGGTGTCACGGGTCAGAGCTGTGCGCTCCCGGGTCACCGCCCCGGGGACAGGCCGGGCCCTGCTTTGCCAGCGCGGCCCTCACGCTCTCACGGCAGGCTCTGTCCGGCCTTCTCTGATTTTAAATGCAATACTTCTGAATCTCGGGACTTATATTTTCTTTTTTCCTTTTTATTTTCCTTTTCTTTTTTTTAAATAAATCTCTTTTTAAAATTTTTTGCTTTAGAATATAATCTCTCACGCGCCGGTATCCTAACTGCTGGCAATCAGAATTGTTCAAACAGCAGACTTTTGGCCGGCGGTTGCCGAACTGAAGGAACTCACATCAAAGGTAAATCTATTACCAGCAATTTCATGTTGTGTTTGGTGTTTCACTATCAGAGCACGGTCCCGGAGGCTGCCAGCGCTGGCAGGCCCGCACACACGGTACGCACGGCGACACAACACCCGCAGCTGAGCCGGGGCCGCGGGCGGGCCCTCAGGCGGGGCCCGGCCCTCCCCTCCCCGGGCGGGGCTGCGCGGGGCGCGGGCCGGCAGCGCCCCCTGCTGTCCCCGCGGCGACACAACGGCGGCGGCGCCCGGCTCGCTTCCCTCTGCCGTTCTTACTAAGGAATCTATGCTTGTGTTTCTGTACTAAACACATGCAAGCCAGCCTTTTCTTTTTGATGAATAGACTCTTAATACTTCGCTCAGCAACGTTTTATCTTACATTTAACAATACTAAGACTCGATACTTTGAATATCGTATGCTCGTTCAACAACCAGGGAGAAAAATTGTAATTGACTTTGGATTTGAATCACAATTATTCCTATACTTAGTGAAAAACGATAATTAAATAAAACTTAATTGATATATTTCAGCCGAATTCTGTTGCCTTTGGACTGTTGTATATGTTTAATTAAAAATATGGAATATTTTAGTTCTCTTATGTACACTTAAAATATCACTCCTGAAACAATTAAAAATACTCAAGTGGAGACTGAAAAGGGAACACAATACATTCAAACCCAGTTTCTTCTTAAAAAATGCTTCCTTTGAATTAGCCATTTAAAATTATAAAATGCAATCTGATAGAACTTAGTGAGCCACAAGGCAGATGCAAAATCTTGGGATTGTCATACACAGCTCAGCAGAGTTTGAACAGTACAATGGAACCACATTCTAAACATAAACACATACAATACACAGGTAAAAGAAGTACAAATCTAAAATCCATCTGTTTTTTGAAAGTCATTGTCTACACCATCTACTTGAATACTGCAGTATTTCCACTGTATGCACAGAGTTAAATACCAATATATACAAAACTGGTAATTTATGTACAAAATTGAGCACAAATGGTAGCAGTCAGGAAAGCTAGGAATAGTCTCAACACCTTGAGTTACACTGTTGTAAGGCACTTGGGTTTCCATTCTGTGATAAAAAAGAGAAACTGAACACATCAGAGAAACACCTACTTACATAACCAGACTCCTCCAAATACCAGACAGCAGATTAGGTCTTGGAATCTGCAAAGTCGTTATTATTCTAAACTGTATTTATGAAAATAACAGGTCTTATACATGAATTATAGCAGAGCTACAACCTTTCCAATAAAACAGAGCCATCCAGAACATAAACCAGGCCCAGTTCTAAAAAGAGCATTTAGTGCAGCTATACAAAATTCTAGCAAGAAAGCCATTCATATCAAACACAGCCTGCAAGCTTGCACAACAGAAGGAAACACTGCAAGTATTAGAAACACACTGAGTCACTGTTTGTCATGGAGCTTTCACAGGCACTATCTCTCTGGTTCAGAAATGCTCTTCCAGAACACAAGCTACCCTAATATGGCACTAAAACAGGAAGGAAAACAGCAGCACTAGCACCGACTGCTGGGACTCATCTGAGCTTTGCTTGTTTACAACTGCAATAAAATTGTTTATATTACATGCTCTTAAAACGTAAGAGAAAACACTCCTTTAAACAGTAAACTGCTGTATTTGTCACAGAAATCCTTCACTTGGCCTCACACCAGGAATCAGTCTCAGGACTTTACCCCTTTAAAGGGAGGAGAGGGAAGTGCTGAATCACTCACACAACAGGGAAAGTCCTTGTTATTTTCCACTCAAAACACTGCTTCTAGTCGTGTTTTTGCAGCAACCGAAGGTCGAATAGCACGAGGCATGCTTCAGAAACAGACTTTGGAGAAAGAAATAGACAAAGAAGTAAGAGTGCCAATCTCTTTGCTCTTGTGACAGGACTTGAAGCTTGAAGCTGAGTTGGGGGGATTTAGGTTAGATCAGGAAAAAGCTCTTCACCCAGAGGGTGGCTGGGCACTGAACAGCCTCCCCAGGGAAGTGGGCACAGCCCCAAGCCTGACAGAACTCACAAAGTGTTTGGACAATGCTCTCAGGCACAGGGTGGGATTATTGAATTATCCTGTCCAGGACCAGGAATTGGACTGGATGATCCTTGTGCATCCCTTCCAACTCAGCTTATTCTGTGACTCTATGAAATAAAGATTACATTATATTTGTATCCCCACACCAGCCACTAAAAAGTGAAAATATATGCAACCAAAGCGATACCTAATGAAAGGAAGAAGGCTTCTTTAAGGAGCATGTTCACACATGTACACAGGCCCCCCAGGCAGTGCAAGGGAGCTGGTGATTTATTCTCTTACTATTTATTAAAATGATACCAACGGCAGTCAGTGATAACAGGCTTTAGGAACTTGCCTAAGTTTTTATGGGGTTAGAACTTGGAGATTACATAACACTTCATAGGTAAGAACTATTTCTTGGCAAACATGCTGGTCAGAAGGACTCTGCCCACCTGAATAGCAAATCTCCCACCCATACAGAATAAAGAATAATTAAGATTTGCCTGTTTGGATGTAGAAACATTAAAGGCCTTTCTTCATCATCACTGTATTTTTGAGAAGCAGTAACTACTGTTTCTAAAACTTTTTTGTTCTTGCTGCAATTCTCTTTCAGGTTGCTTGTGTTAAGGGAAGAGCAAGACTGCTTTCTGTTTCTGACTTCACAAAACGCAAAAAGACAGTCTTTCAAAACCCTCAGTTCCTCAAGTATATTTCAGCTCTCTTGCATATAAGCACAGAGTGATTTCAGACCCCATGGAACTGGAGAGAAAGCCACTAATGCTTTTGGGTAAGGCTCAATACATCAGAAATTGAACATGAGCTTCAGATCCCACATTTTCTTTACAGTCCAATTTGATTTTACTCATGTGAACACTTGGCACCAGAGACTGGTTTAAAAGGAAGTAATAGTAGACTTAATTGTGTACAGAGATACTGACAATCTTAACTTTGCTCTGCTCTTAAAAGTGGTTCTATTGGTCAGCTTTCATAAATTATCTTCCTTTTTCCCCCTTACATTTGGGATAGATCCCAGAACAGATCTAAAGGGATGGACCTGACTGCAGCTGTAGCTCTGCACAAAAAAGCCATTTCTATACAGCATCACATTCTGTTAACATCACACCATTCACACTGAGAACAGGCAAGGCAAAGACAGGTATCAGTGCAATTGTTAAAGATATTAAAACTATTCTGAAAGAATACTGATAGTCAAGATAATTCCCAATTTAAAAACTTCAGATATTTTAAAGCATTCAAAACACCTTCTCCCAGTGAGAGCTGTGAATTTATACTTTCTCTTCTAACTACCCCGCACATTTCCAGCCTGAAAGAGCCAATGGATGGTCCTGACTTTTCACGCCCTTCCTAGGGATCCTCACGGGCCCACGGCCGCCACCTGCCGGCAACTGCTCCCACACGCGGGTCTCCAACTGAGGAATTCTGCCTTCCAGGAAAAGGGTTATTTAAAAAGTACTAACACACTGCTCAAAAGGGAGTACTGCCACTGCTTTAATAAGCAATTCAAGTGAAGCAGAAGATTTGTTGCTTTTTTCATAGAAAATATTACTACAAATCTGTAGTAGCAGCACTTTTTAATTTACCAAAACCTGGCATCTACTAGCAACAGAACATACACAAAAATATCTTTGTTTATACAAATAAAATTAGGTTTTTAATATCCACAAAGTAACATAGAAGAGCGACATTTTTCTTCACATTGGTAATCGTTAGTCAGAGCAGGTGTGATATAAAAGCTGTGTAAGCATTCAGTCAAGCACCATGGCAGACAGTGCATTGAGATCTCTCATGAATGGATGATTAGCCAGTATTTGATCAATCTTCTGCCTTTGATCATAGCCAGGAAAAATTTTGATCAAGGCTTCTCTTAGCTGGACTGTTTCTGAGGCAGACCTCTGTGGTGGAGTTGCTTGACAAGGCTCTGTGCTTTCTTCCCGTGGAAGCCACAGGGATGAACGATCATCATGCACTCTGCCTCCAGGCTGTCCACTGCTACTGCTCACTTCGGGGAGTAAAAAAGGTGTCTCAGAAGAATATTGTCCACTGCTCTGTGAAGCCTTCTGTGTTGACAAAGAATCTCTGTGGAACAAAATAAAAAAAAAATTAATTAAGCTAAATGAGATGCTAGCCATAGCTCTCTCTGTACATGAGAGAGAAAAGAGAAATGTGTATAACAAACTTCCCTGCTGCTCAGCCAGTTACTGACAAGCATTCTTTCAAAGTGAAAGAAAACAGGAGGTGTAACAGTTCTCAATCTGAATCTGGCACAACTAACACTAATATCACCCAGGAATAGCCTCAATATGCTGTGAATCCTTTACCTGGCAGATTACAGCAACAGTCAAAGACTGTTTTATGAAGGTATAGATAAAAAGATGCATTGAACACATGTACGCTGACGTGGAACATGCGAAAATGCTGACAGACCAAGAAGGCTTCCAAGACTGCTTCACAAGACTATTCCTCATGTACTTTTGCTCTTGACTGAGCTGTGTTCATATTTAGATCAGGACCTTGTTTCCCTTGTATGGTATCCTTAACAGGGCAATGAGGTTGTTTTAGCAATCTCAGCATTTAAATACTCTTCCTTAACTACTGAGATTTCATTTCAGACTTTTAAAGTTTTGCTACTCTATACACTGCTAGCACTACAAAATTTAAAGTTCAATCTACTTCAGATGCCAGCAGATATCAAAGAAATGTGAAGTGGAACTCATGTTACAGTCTAGTTTCCTACCACACAGGAAACAGTATCTAAATTACAGAGCTCTATTTTACAAGGATTTGGGTTATGACACCTCCTGTTACTCAGCATGGAAAGGTTTTCTAACTGCTGAAGATCCAATTTCTGATCTTGTTCCTGGGTGCCATTTATGCTTTCTGTTTCATTTAACTCATGTAGAAAAGCCACAGGGAAGGAACAAAATTAACTCTGCACTGGCAACTTTTCTCTGTTCTTCCTGCCCCTGCCCCCACCCAAAAACTCAACCCCAAACCAAATACCAAAGCCTAGTTCCAGTTCCAAGTTTACAGATAAAAAAAACAAGCTCTTCTGTGGTCTTCTCAAAAGACTGTCTCCATTTCCACAATCAGCACACTCACCTACCTCAGAACACTCTGTTTTCATTTTATTTCTCTCAGATATAGGCAGGTAAAACACAGTGCTCCAAATAACATCTCAAAAGTTTTGTACAATAGCTTGAATACTTAGCATTTCCTTCCAGAGTTCTAGCACTGCACTTGCTTTTTTAATGTCAACACATTTATTTTCAAATCAGCTTGTAATCTATGGTATAAAAATGTTCTACTTTCCTCCAATGTTTACAACAGATGAGATTCTTGCACATTCTTTGTATTAATCCTTAAGCATGGCTTGCCTTTTCTATTGTAAATTTTTAAGTTACCTCACTTGTTTTTAAAAGCCTTCTCAATACTCCTCAGAATTACTAGCATTTCTAATTCCTAAACAGGTGAAAATACATCATATTATTATCTTGTGCAAAAGTGCAAACTAATTCTCAAATCTTGGCAGTTCATGCAAAGCAAATTCATACTTTGAATATGTGCGCATTTAAAAAGTACATCAATCTTAAATGAACAATATATGTTAATTAATATTTATAATTATTACTCAAAAACAAATAGATTTAATAACAATGCCTCAAAAATTCTTATGACAACAGTAAAACACCCTCAACCATGAGGTGAAGTGTCTCCCATGTGACAAAAAAACCCAAGGGCAGAGTGTTTGTAGCACCTATTGTCCCACTATGAAGAAGTGACCAACCAAGGTGTCTTAGATAACATCAGTGTAATTAACAACACATACTCACATCTCTGGCACCTCTGGGTGCTGTTAACATACCCCTCCATGAAAGACACCACAGCCAAATCTCAGAAGCAGCTTTTGTCATACTTATCTTAGTTCCCAGAGAGATCTTGATTAGAAGCAAATGTCACCAGCAGTTTCTGAACCAACTGAAGTAACAGGAAAAATGTTGGGTTTTTTTGTTAAACTGCTACATGTTACAGTGTTCCTGCTTAAGTTTAGTGTGCTTTACAGGTGTGTGAGTGAACCAGGAGCACAGTTTATTTCAAATGTGAAATAACTGTGTCAAACAGAAATGAAAACAGTGTTTATACCTAGAATAGCCTTCACTTCGAAGGAAGTCATCTAATCTGGGTCCATTTCTTCCCAAAGGATCATCAGGAACCATAAATATGTCACCAGCAAAAGTGTACTGGAGCAACCTGCAAGAGAGTTCTTTTAAATAACAAGGTATTACACCCTTGTTGTCCTTCACCTTTGTAGCACAGGACGAATTTCCTAAGAGTAGACACCACATTAGGAGTCCCTGAAGATTAATTAGTAAACTATGACACAACCAGCATTCCCTGTCAAAATAATTCCACGGGAGCCGTGAACTCTCCCTATTACTCTGCAGAATACAGAACTTTGTTTTATTGACAGAAAATTTGCAACAAGGCCATGGTGGGATTTTCTAGGTGACTAGGGATTTTTTGATTGTTCTAACTCCCCCTCCTTGCAAGGATCTTCAGTCATATAGCTGAAATGCCTGTGTTAGCAGAAAGCCATATAAGCAGCAAATACAGCATTAAATGCTTACAGGTAAGACACAAAGATTTTTTTCTGGAATCACTTTGAGACAGGTAGAAATCTGAATTGAAAAAAAAAACCCAGTTCAACTGAAATTTGTCTGCAAGGAGAAGATTTGGTACAGTGGAATTTTCCCAGAAGTAAAACTAATAGCAGATGTTAACATAAGCTCTTAAACCACAGACTCGAGATACCATGCCAAGTATTCTTGCTAAAGTCCTGTGGCAGAACAGAACCTGACTTGGGCAGAATTCACTCAAGAAAGAATTTAAATGTCTACATGATTAGCCAGCAGCAACTCCACGGTCTCGCAGCTATATTGTGAAAATCCAGGACAAGTTTTTAGTTACTTATTTCATTAGAGCTATACTGTAGCAGATGTATCCTCAGAAGATGTCAGGGACACTGAGGAATTAGTGGAAAATTTCACTAACAGAAGATCACACATTAGCAGTAAAATAACCTGATCTGAGTGCAACAGAAAAAAAAATCCCGAACACCCAAACCCAACAAACTAACAAAGAAACAAGAAGAAACAAGCAGAAACAAAGTCCACAAGATGAAGCAGGGATATTTGACAACTAAGTGAGCTCATGGAAACCCAAAGAACAACAATTGCAGGGAAATGGCTACATGGATATGGTACAAGTGTTCATTTTGTTTAGCTGTACCAATCTGTCCCACTTCAGTAAAGAGTGATTGATTCTGAGCAATTAAAAGTGACACTGTACATCCTCATCAGCTATCATGTCTGTGAAAAAAATGAGCTTTCAGACAAGAGAGGCTGTGAAAGTGTATTGCTCAAATAAGATCCAACACTGACCTTCAGAAGTGACACGTGTGCTGTTACATCAAGCTCCTGCTTATGTGAGCAATTAGTATACATACATGACAGAATAGATGAATAACAGGGATATTAGACTACTCAACACATGACTGTAAGGCCATGAATCACCATAGTGAGTCACAGAGTACTTTATTTGGATCTACCAGAATTGTAATGACAGATTAATTACAGACAGCAAAATCCCACATGTAGGTAGAGTGCCTACAACTGCAAGGACAGACATCCTTTTAAGATTTTACAGAAATTCAATAATTACCTTTTTTGAATAATTTCTCTCCAGGCAAATGATTCTGTCACAAATTCTCTGAAGTTATCATTAGTCACAATAACACCTCCAGTTTCAGCAGCAAGGTTTAATAAAAATCTGTAAAATTAATTTCAAAGATCACCAAGACAGTTTGTTTTGCTGAAAACAATCCAAAGATCTAGAAAATGAAACGTTTCATCATCCAAAAGTAATCTATTTGCATGAAAACAAACACCTTGATTACCAGGAAATTACTCTGCTTTTATCCACCTCAAACTTACAACAATGTTTTGGGCAGCATGCATTTATTTATTGCAGCAGAGTCTTCATGGGAGGTTTCCTTCCCCATTAAGAACCCAAGTAAAGAAACCCACACAAGCAAAAGCCCCCAAACCCCATGATCTAAATATTTGCACAGGTAAATGGCTTGCTTTATGGAATAGTACAGTATTTATTACACAATCCAACACAAACTCATTTCTATACACTTTTTTGCTTAGCATTAATGTCTGTGTTCTGCAAGTCAGTGTTCTGCATGTTAGTTGTTTGCTCTGTCAAGACTTCTTAAAAACCCTTCTGTTAAATAAATTATGATAAAACATAATGACTGATTTATTAAGAAAAAAACGATTGCTTTATTTTATAATGTCTCTGAAAATACATTTTTTGCCATTTGAAACTATTTTAGCCACAAGATAATGGATGTGTCCTCTTAAAGGAAAGTGCATGCTTTTAACAAAAGTGAAAATATGTTATTATAACACTTATTTCCACAGTCATTTAACTGCACTGCCAGAGCATTTCTTATGAAAGGCTGTGTGTATATAAAACATTAGTGAAGTATTAGGAAAGTCCCACAATGCAGACTCCTAAAGCTTACTGTGTCTCGTTCACTGACAGATGATCCCCACATTTTGAAGTTCATCTTTTGTGGTCAAATTAACGTGGAAGTTCACTGGCTTACACATTGTTACAAATACACTGCTCCAAACACACAGCAAGCTCTGTGTGCCAAGAAGAAAATGGAGCTAAATAGTATCTGATCAGTAGCTGTCTTATGCCCCAAGAATAAAAGGTGTTCAGGGATAGAGTGATGACCAGGAAAGCATAAAAACATTACTAAGAATGATTACTAAGAAGATTAATTCTTCTGCCTGCCTTTTTTTTTTTTAATACACACGAAAATTTGTAGTTCTCCATGACTTTCTGAATACATAGTAGTGTTTCCTACAACAGTGAAATAATGTAACAGATGTAGAACTCAGTCTTAAGCTGGATGCATAGCTCTGTCTAGACAGGTTGCAGAACTACCTCATAAAACTGCTCATGAAATATTAAGCTTTTACAACCATTAGTCAGATGTTTAAAAAGTCTTTAAAGCTATGTATATTCTGTACCTGTCATCATGAGCAGCAATTCTTGCTCCTAAAACCATCCTTGCAGGGGTTAAAGACAATATTCCAACATCCTCGAGCTGTGTTAAGAACTTCTGCTCTGTTAAAATATGATTTGACAATTAGTCTGAGATATAATTAGCAGGGAGAAGATGGGCTATTTTTGTACCAATTAAGCTATAGAAATGACATTGATAGCTGAAGAATTGCTAATACTATAAAAATGGGGAAGAAGAGGTTAAAACTAGAAATTAAAGAGCAAACACAAACCAACCCAAGAAGGCCTCCACTGATGGCACACCTGTCAGCCTAAACAGGATTTCAGGGTCTCTCATACTGTGTATGGAAACCTGGTTACTCATGCTGAGCAGCCAGACTGCTCCTGCTCAACATTTGATGAAACATTCCTTCTGCATTTATTCTTCACAGAAGTGCCCAAAGAAATAGTTACAGTCTGGTTTAATTAAGGAAACATTAGGAAATGTCCCTCACCTGTAATGGAAGGGTCACGTCTTGTTCTCCACTGTGGAACAAACACAGTAATATTTCTGTGGCCACGTTTCCAAAAGTAGTCAACAGCTATTGCAATTCCTCGACATGAGAAGAATTTCCTTAGACCATGACTGAAGGTGAAACAAAAAGAAGGGAGATTAAATTCACTAGGGTTTTACTACCAGAAAAACAAAGAAAGAGGAACAAAACCTTGCAAAGTGAAGCTGAAAGTCCCACTTAGAGCCCCAGATAAAGAAAAGGCAGATGGGTGTTACAGATGAGGAATCTTCTAAATGGAAAGAGCTCTTCAGCAAAAGAAGAAAACAGATACATCACTTTGCAACTTTATAGCTCAGTCTCCTTGGCACAATAATAAACCATAAGCAGGTTTATCTTTAAAAAAGAGGCCCATAGTGATGGTTTCTGAACTCCATTGAGTACAGATCAGAACTATAATAATCCAGTATTGTAGTAGTTCCAAATACAGTCCGACTACAAAAAAGAACACCTTTGGTTCAACTGATTATCAAAGATTACATCTGAACAGCTCTCTGACAATTAAGGCCTCCTCTCCCTTCAACAGTCTGAACAATTGTTTCTGAAGCAAAATAATGAAATTTCGTTGAAGAAATATTTTCCAAACACTGTATTATGGCATTACTTTTTTCTCCATTTAAAAAGAAAAGATGTTCATTATCTGTTTTTACAATCCCTTAAGTGACTTTCCAGAAAAAAACAGCAACTGCCTACAATGAAGGGACACAAAGATTTGAACTGATGACCTTGTGAGGCCCTTCCCAACTGGAATTATCCCCAATGACCCTATTTGCCTATTTAACACATGGCACAATTAACTGTCCAGCATTTTCATAGAGGCTACACTTAGACAAAACAAAGATATCATTCCCTAGAAAAGACACACTGATCGACACTGATGGCATGAACACCCAAAGCATTTCTTGCAAAATAGTGTTTTGAATTAGATGTCAAATCACTACAAAGTACTTTTAGCAATAAGTGAGCAAGTGGTATTCCTTTTTTAAACCAGTCTCCCAAATACTAGGCAAGCGCATATTATTGACCCTAATAGTAAGCCCTGTTAGTTTTGAAGAGAATCTTATCTTTAAACCCTAGTTTAACCTACCAAGAAATCTTCCCAATGTAACGGTCTTTAAAAGATTCCATGGAAATACTTTACAGTGAAACTCTGCCTTAAATAGCATTCATTTATCCTTTTCCAGTTTTGTAAATTCTTTAAAAAATAGGTTGATCAAAATTTAAATATATTGGGGATCTCTGAATTTGGAGAGGAATTCTTTTGGTAGAAAGCCAGAAAAATGAATAAGCCATATCTGAAATATAAAAGGCAAAAAAATCTTACTTGCTAACAGAATTTCCGGAGGAAAAAAATACTGTGCCACACTTGGCCTTAATAAAATTAAGCATTCTTGGTGTCAAGAACACTCAAATAACAGAAGGCAATTTTAATAGAAGAGTTACTCTTTGTAAACCTTCTGGGACAAACTTTAAATGCAGTCATCATCCCACTAATTTAAGTTTGGCATCCTATTCATTAAATTGGAAAACTCTGTTAAATATTTGCAATGAATTAATGATTCTTAACTGGACTTCAAGAAATGCAGAGGTCTCAATATTCATGTCAAAATTTATGCTTTCTCTGCCTGTTCATCCTCCTGTTTTAGAGCTCCAAGCTGGCTGAACTACACAGCATACTGTTTTTTAAAGTGTTTTGAAGCTTAGAAAAGCAGCTCCTGATTGATCACAAAATCCTGCTCTGCTACAACTTTAAAAGGCATGCAAATAGAAGCAACTTTATCATATAACATGTAGAATTAATGTAAGCTATAATATGAAAAATATGCCACCACTAAACTAAATTAAATATGAAATGCTTTAACTGAGTTAGATAAACACCTGAAGGGACAGCAAATCATCACAGCAAGATGGTCTTTTCAAGATGTCCATCTCAAAGACTGCACCTCTTCTCTAAATGCCATTGTAAATGCTGGTTTTGCCTGTCCCAGCTATTTAAAGACCTGTGAAGACCCTACAAAGGCATTTCCTAGACTAAACAAAAGATGATCATAAGTAGCACAAAGTAGCAAAGAGCAGGTTGCCTTCTGGGACATGTAACATTTTCCTTCTGGTTTGTTACTAAAGTAAATACTGTCACAAATGAGTGGCTTGGCTGCTTAAAGAAACACTGTCAAAGGTATTGCCAAAGGCAGGGTTTGATACGAATATGTGAAAATATGGCTTCACAGAGTTTGGTGGCAACATTCACTCTTGTGAACTTGTGAAGAGTAAGTTCATTATTTACTGCACAGGTTAAGGCATACGAAGATCAAATTAGAATCAGCTTGGACTGATTTACACAGAAGCCAGGAATGCAGAAGGGGGTGAGGGTGCAAAGCATATGGATGTAAAGATAAGGGTGCAAAAGGGTTTAGCAGCACTTAATCAGCAAGTACTTTAACATTTACAAAGCAATTCCATAGGGCTCACTATAGTTGCAACAACGACTTAACTGTAGATTTGAGGCAGTAACATTCATAGCATGATCAATTCACACACACACACACAGAGGTACACAATGTGAACACCTAATTCTCTGTGCCTAAAGGTGCTTGTCAAAGAATTCCACTCAGCATCAGTGAAATGCTCACACCAATTCCCTTTGCATTTCCCAACAGGCAAGGGTCACACCTCAGAAGTGTAGAGAGGTATATGGGAGCTTTGTCACCGGGGACAGTCCTCTGAGTATCACAAAGGTGAGGATTTTTGAGCTCTGAGCAGTGTCCCACTCGAGAGAGGTGCTGGCACCTAGAAGAGCTCAAAGGGCCTCCCTCAGGACCCTGGCTATAGGGCCACAGGATGACTGACTTTGGGCAGCAGTAAATTTCCCCCCAGCCACAACCCAACTTGGTAACTCCTGGGCTTTCTTCCCCAAAGTGTAGGAAAAATGGTGTCCCTCCACTTGGGCTATGATTCAGGTAAATAGTTTACCAAGGCTTCAAAGGATAATATTGATTACCCTTGGTTTCCCACCTTGTTTGGGCACCTGATGTTTCTGATTGGATGCACCACCA
The DNA here is from genome assembly GCA_013397075.1 of Rhabdornis inornatus. Classification (NCBI taxonomy): domain Eukaryota; kingdom Metazoa; phylum Chordata; class Aves; order Passeriformes; family Rhabdornithidae; genus Rhabdornis; species Rhabdornis inornatus. Next base: position 133,730 of record VWZS01002702.1, read on the forward strand.
TAAGTACATATTTACAAGCTATTCTAGGAAGATATAATTCCATTCAATTATTCTTTCATTCTTAGTTTCTTCCATTTTAATAACATTTAAATTACCCAATAACTGGATATTGCAGTCTGCCCTCAAAAGGCCAGTTTTCAGCATACAAAACCAGGTAATTTTAAAAAATACTTGTTAGCAGCTAGGGTAAACTCTGGGTGTTCTCTCATTCCACAAGCACCCTGAGACAATATGATAACAGATCAACATGCTGCACATGTCAAAAGAAAAAATTCTGCTTTTGCAGTTTTCTAGACTTATGACATGAGGCAAGCAATGATACAGAAACCCATACAGCATTAGTCTAAGCATGTGGGTGATGAATTAATATCCACATCCCCATCAAAAAAGGGGGCCAAAAGAACCCTGAACCAGCATAGGCATGGAAGCAGTTCTTGAGGTACTGAGAAGTAAAACCGAGAACAATTCAAAGCAATTTTGCAAACACTCTTCACTTCATGAAATGCAAGAAACTAATGAGGCTTTATTGAGCCAGAGGGAAGCTGCAGAACACCTACATGATGAAACCAACAAGCCCTCAAGCATTGATTATTTACTAGAACATTCAAGTATCTCAATGGTTCTGCTATTTTGAGGCAGCTCTATCCTTTATGTTTCATAACCAGTTTTCATTTGGTTGGGTAGAAGGTACCAGGTGTTATATAATCTTTTTTGGGACTCTATATCAGTAGCACGCAGCTACTATGCCCTACTCCAACGTGGGGTGTGTGCAGCCCAACTGCTGTGCAGGGCAATCCACTGGGGTGCATGAAGGAAATATTGGAGCCTCAGTAACACACATTTATAGTTGGTAAATATACATATATACATTTGCAAAAAATAACAGGATCCAAGCATTAATATGCAATGCTGTTAGAGGAGAAATATGTCACCAGTACATGTGAACCTCCACTTTAAAACTGCAAGACGTTAAGAGCACAAAAAAATGCCCCAGACCCAAACCACTTAAGTTTACAATAATTTAACCTTGTTGTTAGGCACTGGCAAAGCAAATTAAACTTCATGCACAACACTGCAACAGAGCAGAGCTTGCCCTGAGATTACTTCTGACTGAAGTGCTACATTGAGCTGAACACTGGTGATTCAAACCAGGTTACTCTGAAATGGCACAACCGTGTGCCATGCACACCAAAACCTAGCTAGCAAAACCTTAATACATGACACTGCAACCTCTTAGCCCCTATTTCATCTGAAAGAACTGTTAATAAAGGGATAGCTGAAGAGAACAATACTTACGAAATTGCAACATTGCTTCCATCAATAATTATATGTTTCAAATATGGTTTTCCAGGTTCATTTATCAACTCCAGTTTGTATGGCTTCTTCAGAGAGTCCAAGAACCTTTGAACTCCAGTAACTGAATGATCTGGATGTGATCCCACTGTGTCTCTATCTGGATTTGAAGGGTGTTTTTGTGAAGACAGTAACTGGTCTGGGGCAGGATTGTCACAATGTGAAGTTTGGGAAAGGTGCTGGTGGAGGGGCCTCGCTTGAGAAGAGCTGCAGTGTCCCAGCTGCTCCTCAGAACCAGAGTGGCTGTTCTGGACAGTTGAGGGCCCTGAAGAATTTTGCTGAAATGCAGTTTTACTCTTACTTGATATATGCTGCACATCTGAGCTCCCTCTGGCTATAAAGCCAACATCTTTTAGAGCTCCAGCTTGCACAGTGCTGAAAGTTACCCCACCGTCAGTTTCTATATTGCTTGACCTTGAGCTGTGATTCTTACCAGGGCTATAAACATCTCTCTGTTTATAGCACAGAACTGAATTTTTGCTGGGAGGGGAAGATTTGCATGCCGATCTATGCATTTTATCTTCTGCACCAACTTGCGTGTCTGGAGCACCTCTTACTTTGTGATACTCATTTTTTGTCTCCTTTGAAGTATGATTGGATTTAAGTGGACTTTTATTCCTAGAAATGCCTTTGTCTTCTAGCTTTTGTGAATTATTCATATTACTTCCTAAAGGAAGAATGACAGTTCGAGGCTCTTGAGATGACTGTTCATTTTCTTTTTTAAACTTTAAATTTTCCTTTTCAATTTCTTCTAGCAATATTAATGGTTCCACTGATTGTCCTAGGATACCAATAACTTTTTCTACAATATTTTGGGAATATCCCATCGTTCTGAAAAAGTTCACAAGAATCTTATATTCCATTTCCTCAGTGAGAGCATCACCTTCTTTAAGGCAGCAAGAAGGACCATCTGATTCATTGCAACCATCTAAAACCAGATCAATTACTGCATCAGGGTCTGAAGGATTCTTGTGTAAAGTAGATTTCACTTGCTGATCATTTTCCAAAGAGAGATGCTTTTTAGGGAGCCTTTCCTCCTCATCAGAAGACCTCCTTTTACATGACTGCCTCTCTTTAAAGGCCACTGCCTCTATCAGAGGGTCCTTTATGGGAACAAACCTTGTTTCAGGAGTGTCAGAAAAAACAGTGTCCATTTGCTTTGTAAGCTCAGTTACAGGTGTGCCAGCATTGCTTCTTACTTCCTCCCCATCTGCCCTTCTGTTTGCAGCAATGACTTTGGAGGTGCTGTTCTGTCCAAGCTGCTGTGGGCTTTCAGAGCATGTGAGATCTATGACATCAGTCTCCCCTCCAGAAACATGAGCTTGGGTGAGAGCTAGGAGTTCTCTTTTTAGTGCACTGGGCAAAATCAGTAAATCCATTGTATACTTATCTGCATGTGCTTCCACAAATTGTCTGAACTGCTTTTTAATCTCCGATTCATTGTCACTTAAAAAGCTTTCATTATTCTCAAAAAGCTTTACAAACTGCTGCACATGACTTTGAGCCATAACAACAGCTTCTGCACCCCCCTTAATACTCAGCAATCCCATTTCCAGCACTGTTACATCAGCACAGGTATCCTGAATAAGGCTGTTGAGAAACAGGCTCTGTGCACCAACGAAGATGCAGTGCATATCCTTTGGGTAGTATTCCTTTTCTTCTAGCTCAGGTTCACACAGTCCCTTGACGTACTCCTAAGAGGAGAAAGAGAGCAGAGTGAATACTTGCAAAAACCTAATATAACTAAGTAAACGCTGCCAGCAAACAGGACAACAGAAATAAAACACCAATATCTAAAATGATGTTTAAATAGATCTCATAGAAGGCTCTCTTTAATATTCTCTTGTTTATACCTGATAGTAACAGGTAACTTAAGTAGTAGATCAAACAATTTAAAAGACTGTCAGAACAGATTTATTTTTCCATCCCCATTCTTTGGTCAAAGAGAACTCTTCATGAACAAATGCCTTTCACTAGAGTTCTACCTTGTCCATAAACCTGAACTTCTAAAAAGTTTCAAAGTACATTGACTAAGGCTTATCATGCCTGCAGCCATCCTGTATTTTTGTTATCGACTTAGAAAACTCCAGGATCCAGATACTTCCGTGTTCCTAAAGTTCAGGTTTTTCAAAGACTTAAAAAAAAAANCAAAGAGAACTCTTCATGAACAAATGCCTTTCACTAGAGTTCTACCTTGTCCATAAACCTGAACTTCTAAAAAGTTTCAAAGTACATTGACTAAGGCTTATCATGCCTGCAGCCATCCTGTATTTTTGTTATCGACTTAGAAAACTCCAGGATCCAGATACTTCCGTGTTCCTAAAGTTCAGGTTTTTCAAAGACTTAAAAAAAAAATTAAAAAAAAATCCCAATGCTATTTCCGCCACCTGTAATCTACTACAGGTAAATTCACTACACTACCTTGTTTTAAATGTGTCAGGAGTTCAAAACTCTGTTAATACAGTATACTATTCATTCTTTCAGAAAGCATTATTTTTCCCAAACTGCCTCTTTCTGTGCTTAAAATTCTTTAATATAGTGAAACCAGCTTCTAAGATGCAGTCATTGTATTTGCAGAATCCCAAGTATACCACATTTTATAATCTATATTTACTCTCAGGAATTAATTCTTTTAAATGGAACCAAGAACCAACACAAGGTAATGATTAATGTAACACCATTTCCTATCACCTCGAGTTACATCATCACGGGTATCAAGACAGGCTGCCTCAGGAGCGTATCAGCACAAACTGCTTCCGCAGCAAAACCCACAGGGCTACTCTAAACGCCTCACTCATCACATGACTGCTTTTGCTTTGCAGAGCAACAAGATAACAACTGGCGAAAAGGATACTCTAAATCTAGGAACTTTTTTTTAAACTAAGCAGCAGTGGAGAACATGCACATTACATGTGACTGATGAATTAAAACATAAATTGCTGTCACCAAACCTTCCAACAGAAGATGAGCAATTGTTTCTAGCCAATAATTCCACCAGACAGTGTCTAAAAACTGCTCTACCTATAACAGAAATCAAGTTTCTTATACCCATTAAAGTATTAAGAGTAGAAAACATTTTTTAATCTTGTTCAGAAAAACAGCAATTAGAAAACTGAAATCTTGTGCTATTTATTTCTTATGCTTTAATTTCCTGAAAAATAGGGAAGTTGCACTGCAGATGCCAGAAGAATAGCTGCCTGTAACAGTTTCTGGATTCTCTGAGTCCGGGCAAGTTGGTTTAGAGTAAATTTCAGAGTCAAATAGTTAAAACCCCTGTATATTCATACTATACTCCTTACAACTCATTGTAACGAAGTGCATTAGAAGTTGAGGAACACGTGCATGACACACGGTTAAGGAATCAACCTTTTGAAAGCGGGCTGCCAAGTCTGAAATCAGTCACCAAACACATGCTCCGGATCCCCACTAACATCCAAGCGAAGTTAAAACAAACAGACCGACCAACGCCCATATACCGAGATTTTGGGTTAGAAAGGGACCTTCAGCCTAGCTACTGCTCACACCAAAATTCTCATCACATGATTCAAACAGCTGTACTTGCCAGATTCATTATGAGTAATATCAATTTCAGCATTACTGCCGAGAAACTCCCCCCCGAAGGTTAGTTGTGCAAGATATTTAACACGTGTGAAGAAATTCACAGCAACTGCTGTCCCCTCTGAGACACAACCTGCATAGACATTTCTCTTAAGGCGTTAGAGCTGGGTTAAAAAGAGAACAAGGTGCTCCAGACTGGTGAAGCTGTTCAGGTCTGACAACTTTTACATGAAGGAAATACTAGCTGCGCTAAGCTCTAGTAAGAGCTTTGCTAACGAGCTACTAAATGCCACGGAATAAGCGAAGTCTGTAAGGCAAAACATGGCAACGCCCAAACAAACCCGAGGAATNCCCCGCCCCCGCCCCGCCCCTCGCGCTGTGGGCGGGGCCGCCCCGCCCCTGAGGGCCCACGGCGGGGACGCCTCGGGTCAGCGGTGCTGGCCCTGCCCGAGCCGGGCAATCCCGGAGCACACGGCACAGCATTGCGGCCAGGCATGCCCGGACTATCTCCATACTGCACAGGGAAGAAATTCTTCCTCATATTCAGGTGGAACTTCCTATGCATCAGTTTCACCACCGAGCAGAGCCTGGTCCATCCTTTTGGCACCCCCTCTTTAGATATTTATACACATAATGAGGTCCCCTCTCAGTCGTCNCTGATAGTAACAGGTAACTTAAGTAGTAGATCAAACAATTTAAAAGACTGTCAGAACAGATTTATTTTTCCATCCCCATTCTTTGGTCAAAGAGAACTCTTCATGAACAAATGCCTTTCACTAGAGTTCTACCTTGTCCATAAACCTGAACTTCTAAAAAGTTTCAAAGTACATTGACTAAGGCTTATCATGCCTGCAGCCATCCTGTATTTTTGTTATCGACTTAGAAAACTCCAGGATCCAGATACTTCCGTGTTCCTAAAGTTCAGGTTTTTCAAAGACTTAAAAAAAAATTAAAAAAAAATCCTAATGCTATTTCCGCCACCTGTAATCTACTACAGGTAAATTCACTACACTACCTTGTTTTAAATGTGTCAGGAGTTCAAAACTCTGTTAATACAGTATACTATTCATTCTTTCAGAAAGCATTATTTTTCCCAAACTGCCTCTTTCTGTGCTTAAAATTCTTTAATATAGTGAAACCAGCTTCTAAGATGCAGTCATTGTATTTGCAGAATCCCAAGTATACCACATTTTATAATCTATATTTACTCTCAGGAATTAATTCTTTTAAATGGAACCAAGAACCAACACAAGGTAATGATTAATGTAACACCATTTCCTATCACCTCGAGTTACATCATCACGGGTATCAAGACAGGCTGCCTCAGGAGCGTATCAGCACAAACTGCTTCCGCAGCAAAACCCACAGGGCTACTCTAAACGCCTCACTCATCACATGACTGCTTTTGCTTTGCAGAGCAACAAGATAACAACTGGCGAAAAGGATACTCTAAATCTAGGAACTTTTTTTTAAACTAAGCAGCAGTGGAGAACATGCACATTACATGTGACTGATGAATTAAAACATAAATTGCTGTCACCAAACCTTCCAACAGAAGATGAGCAATTGTTTCTAGCCAATAATTCCACCAGACAGTGTCTAAAAACTGCTCTACCTATAACAGAAATCAAGTTTCTTATACCCATTAAAGTATTAAGAGTAGAAAACATTTTTTAATCTTGTTCAGAAAAACAGCAATTAGAAAACTGAAATCTTGTGCTATTTATTTCTTATGCTTTAATTTCCTGAAAAATAGGGAAGTTGCACTGCAGATGCCAGAAGAATAGCTGCCTGTAACAGTTTCTGGATTCTCTGAGTCCGGGCAAGTTGGTTTAGAGTAAATTTCAGAGTCAAATAGTTAAAACCCCTGTATATTCATACTATACTCCTTACAACTCATTGTAACGAAGTGCATTAGAAGTTGAGGAACACGTGCATGACACACGGTTAAGGAATCAACCTTTTGAAAGCGGGCTGCCAAGTCTGAAATCAGTCACCAAACACATGCTCCGGATCCCCACTAACATCCAAGCGAAGTTAAAACAAACAGACCGACCAACGCCCATATACCGAGATTTTGGGTTAGAAAGGGACCTTCAGCCTAGCTACTGCTCACACCAAAATTCTCATCACATGATTCAAACAGCTGTACTTGCCAGATTCATTATGAGTAATATCAATTTCAGCATTACTGCCGAGAAACTCCCCCCCGAAGGTTAGTTGTGCAAGATATTTAACACGTGTGAAGAAATTCACAGCAACTGCTGTCCCCTCTGAGACACAACCTGCATAGACATTTCTCTTAAGGCGTTAGAGCTGGGTTAAAAAGAGAACAAGGTGCTCCAGACTGGTGAAGCTGTTCAGGTCTGACAACTTTTACATGAAGGAAATACTAGCTGCGCTAAGCTCTAGTAAGAGCTTTGCTAACGAGCTACTAAATGCCACGGAATAAGCGAAGTCTGTAAGGCAAAACATGGCAACGCCCAAACAAACCCGAGGAATTTAACTTCGGGAGGAAGAAGGAAAGCGAAACATTTCAATCTCGCTTTAAAACAAAACTCGGCCCACCCTCAGCTGCGGGCTGGACTGTTTCATAACGCGATACCCATGAACTTTACACTTTCCAGCTGAGTTGTTTTGCTTTATTCCCTACGCTTATGTCAACACGGCCGGAGACTCCCTGGCACCGGGCACACACCCACCTGCCAAAACAGCGCCGTTTCTGTTTCCTCCTAGGGCACTCGGCTTTTCCCCACCCTTTCTTCCTGCAACCCGCGGCCCCGGCCGTGCCGGTCCGGGGGGGCCTCTCCGCACGGAAACCCCGCTGCCCGCGGCCCCAGCGCCCCGCCCGGCCCCGTACCTTGGCATTGCTCACGGCCTTGGTACAGCCCTCCAGCTGCACCCAGATCCTGGCACTGGCCTTGGGCGGCTGCAGCGCGGGCTGCCAGTCCCCCTGCGCCCCCAGCATGGCCAGCCGCACCTCGAACAAGCCCTCGATGCGGCCCCGGCTGCGCTCCAGGAGGCGGCTCTTCTCTGCGGGGACGGTGAACTCATCCACCCTGGGCCCCGGCGCGGAGCCGTGCGGTGTCCGGTGGGCCGCCATCAGCGCGGGGCGCGCAATCCCATCGCACCGGGAACAGCGACACCGGGAAACGCCGCACCGACACTCCGCGTCATCGGCCCGCGACGGCGCCGGGCAGCGCCCACCCGCAGCCGCGCCGCCATGGTTAGCACCGGCGNTCCAGTCCCTTGACCGGCTTTGTCGCCCTGCGCAGGACCCGCTCCGGGAGCTGCATTGCCCACCAGCTCCCGTCTCTGGGGCTGAGGAGCACGGAACTGCACGGAGCCCTCCAGGCGCGGCCTGCCCGCCCCGCCTCCCGGTCTCTCCGTCCCCGCCTCCCGGTCGTTCTCCGGCCCTCGGCTCTTCTCATCCTCCTTTACGAGTTCCGGGAGTACGCGAGCGCTCCCTGCAGCCCTCACCGCCCTTATCGCGCGGCACAGCCCCACAGAGGGGCCGCTCCCGGCCCTGCAGCCACAGCCGGAGGCTCCTGCCTGCCTGCCGGGGAAACCTTGGTGTAACACACTCTTGGCGCAGCCAGCTCTGGTATTGTCTGTTTGGATTCCATTTAAAAAGAAATCCAAGCTTTATGCCTTCTGATGGCAGGGGACAGAAGTGTAGCTCCCATTCCCAGATCTTTACCTCTGATAGCTCGGGAAATATAGAGGGCATATTTTTACTTAACGGCCCACCCCCAAACTGTTAAAGAGACGCGAAGGATAAGACCAGGTCTTAAAAAGTATCTCTGGGACTGCTGTTGACTTCTGCATGCCTGGAGCTGACAATACGGACCAGCTGTAATACAAAGGAGTAAATGTCTCCTTTCATACTATCCCAGACACAGGTTAGTGTCTTCCAAGTTCCCCGTGGAACTTTGATTCCAGCTTGTTTTGGCCATCTCTTTAGCATCACTGTAAAGTTAGATTTTAGCAGCTGTTCATTAAATATAGCCTCTAAAGGGAGGACAAATATTTTATTGTTGTGCATTTAAATGTACATATTTTGTTTTGATCTACTTGTATATTAAACCAGGAAAGGCTTAATACAGAAATACGAAACATTATTTTTATAAAGCTACTTGTATCTCTTTCAGAACTTTTTAAGCAAATGACAATTTGCAGTTCTTGCCCATAGGAAAATCTTGCTAAAAGCTTACGTCCACGTATTGCTATATACACTTTCCAATCTGAATTTTAAGTCATTCTTTGAGCCAAATAAAATATTTGTCTGTGACAGTGGTAAAATGGAAAAAAATACATCTTTGTGCCTGCTGCACTTACACACAAACACTCATTCTGCATAGGACAGGGTTTTGACAGGGAGTGTCACATTTAAGAATGATGCTTCCCTGAAGTACTTTCCTGAAGACAATTTTCCCCCCTCTTTTTGTTGTTTAGACATTTGCATTTCGCTTTCCCGTTGAATTATGCTACAAGGGTCACACATAAGGATGTAATTTAACATTTAGGGAGGTAATTTCTGAGGTGGTTGGTGCCATCCACTGTTAAAACGCAGATACTGCAGCCAGTGTTGCTTTTAGCTATTATTACTGAAAAACGACATTGTAAGCAAGGAACTTCATAATAAAAAATGAAATTACCAGCATTTTGGAACACAAAATATCATTCCAAAGCTGAAAGAAAACTGATTTCTACCACATCAACACAGCCATTTGGAGTATCTCATATAAAAGAAGGCTTACTGACTTCTAAGTGATGTGGGTAATGCTTGGTGCTGTGACATTTTCTTGCTTGTTTTGCCATGCTGCATAATACATGGTTTCACTGCTGAATTTATTGTGTGTAGATAATTCTAGATATATTCTTGATAAATCTGTATTCAAATACATTATAGCGGTCTGAGGCTGCTCTCAGGGAGGTCACTGAGTGTGAGCAGTTGTGGTTCTGTGACCCAGCTTGCTGAGATTAGGAAGTACCTGACATTGTAACATTCAAGACAAACTAAAACTAAAGCCCTTTTGAAGTGGAGAAAAGGATCCTATTGAGAAGGTTTACTAATGATTATATACATGGGACAATTATTAAAACAAGCTGGAACTTTCTCCTGCATTGTTGTGATGTGCACTGGAAAAAATACTTTTTTTTTTTTTTTTTTTTTTTTGAATTGGAGCCTCAACTTAATCTTCCTCATACTTAGGAGAAATTTCAAGCCTCTTGCCATAAGCACAAATGCAGGTGTACAAACCCCAAATGTGAGCTAGGTTGAGAGCACTGGAAATTCTCTGACATCTTACAATAGGCTGCTTACAAAGTGGATTTGTCGGGGAAGAATGATTTTGTTTTCCTCCTATGGGAGGAATTTATTTTGCAGTAAAATATCTAAAGTGAGGGGCTCTGTTTTGTTGGAGGGGATATTTCCTGGATCTTTGGTTATATCTTGTAAATTTATTTTAGAGATGGAAAAGTGCAGTATTTTGCTGGTAGCAGTTGAAGGAATTTGACACACACAATGCCTGGTCTTGCTTTTCAGCTTGGCACATCTGTGGGATATATTGGAGATTTTCCTAAATGTGAGTTGATGCCAAGTTCATTATTTGTATTACTGTTGGGGAAATACTGTAATGGTAATGTGTAAATAGGTGTGGGGGTTTTTTTCATGTTTTGCAAGAGCCTGTTTCAGCTGCCTAATGCGACTTCTTGCTCTTTATTAGAATTTCTGCAATTGAAAATTGGTTATGTGAACGATTTTATGAAATTGGGTCTTCCTGATTAGTTTGGGCTTGGGCTGTGTATTTGTAACAGGAGCTGTACTGGTTGAAATAACGAGGAAACCAAATTTCCAAACTGTCCTTCAGACCTGTGCTGAGTCAATGAGCTATGGAGTCTACGGATGCGCTTTACAGATGGTGCTCTGATCCTCAGTATTATGGTGGAGTTATTTGCATGCATAAATTTAAATATTTGTTTGATTGTTTGCAGGATGTGGACTTAAAATACTAGAGTATAGGAAGTATCCTTCATGAATATGAATAGCAAAAACTTTAATTTGCAGTCATAACACAAATAGTAGCATATTCTAAGAGTGATACCTCAAATAAATTCTATAAATTTCACAAGGAAATATATAGAAATAACATGACAAGAGCCCTCAAGTTTTGTGTGTAATATAGTCCTAAAACTTAAGGCAATCCGAAATTCTCATTAGGAAAGTTTGGTATATTTTTTAACTCATTTATTTTGTTGTTTTTGTTGTTTACAGAACTACAGAGAAAAAAGCCAAAATTGGTTTGAAATGGAATTTTTAAAAATGCTTTATGGAGACAATTTTCTACATCTTGTTCAAGTCCCCAGTTATGGTGTGACAGACATCTACCTGAGCTTGAAGCCTTGGTCACTAAGATGGTGATTAAGAAGGTTTCCCTTTTGGAGAATTTGTTGCAATGCTGCCATCTTAATGAACCTGTAGATCATCAAATTTAGTATCAAGAGGCAAACTTTTTGAAAATGATCCAAGGTATATGTTGTGTAATTAGTAATCTCTGTAACTGAAACTTATTCTATCCCTTAATTTTAGAATTAATTACTTCTCTTAATTTCAATTTCCTTTCAAAATAACCAGTTGTAAATAATTGAGTCTATATAAAAGGAAGAAAAGACAAAAGTACTGCAATTGCACATGCATCAATTGTTGAGAGTGGGCACTATTTTTTTTGAGTAATGGACTCTGCATTTGGGTTTTTTTGAAGCTTTTTGAGTGTGTTGGCTCAAGTTTCTTAATTAGTTACAAAAAGCTGCAGGTATATTGGCAAAGACTTATTTAGCCTGGGAAATTTTCCAGGAAACAGTTTTGTGGGGCTTTTTTCTTATGTAAATATTTAGCTATATTATTACCAGTAATTTTAAAGGTTTCACACTGTGTGACTACTGTGTATTTAAACATTGCAGCTTCACTTGGATATCTGACAAAACAAATGATAACCTAAGAGTACAGACTTTATTATGAGAGGGGATTGAACACTACTGAATTACTTGCAGAAATGACAAGTGGTATCTGAAGGGATGTCAGTGCCATGCAGCTGGCTCTGAGCAATGCAGAAATGCTGCCAAAATTGAGCCATGCTCAAGTGCCACTCTAAATTAGTTTAAAATAGAGTACTTTGTCAAAGTTTCTGCAGCTACAAAAATTAAAGCACTATTCTTGCTAATCTTGCTAAAATCTAGGTACTTCATCAAGCTCTTTCAAATAATTTTTTATAGGTTATCAAAAGTGAGACTCTTGAGTGTCATTAAGGTTTTATGACTCTTGCAGCCAAATGTTTGTTTTGTAAAAAAATTGACAAACATTTTGCTACTACTCTGACTACTGGAATTTAATTTTTTTTTTCCCCTGTAAAGCACTAGGTATGGTTAGTTGCTGAGCAATGTCCTTGGATGTGCTGTACCTGTTAGGTAGCTGACTGCTAACAGAATAGGACCTTACAGCTGATTTCTGTCTGCTCTGGGAGGTTCAGCTTGGTCTCAGAGTGGGGGGGAAGTTGCACCAGTAATTGAAAGGGATGCAATGAGCTGTGAAGATGTGCTTACAATGGCTTTTTAATGCTTCTGAAAGATGCAGCCTGTAGTAAACCTTACTGTGGGTGATTTGCTTTTTGTTTTTCTCTTTATATTTGTGCAAAACAGGATGAGAATAGGTACAGAAACTTCTATGTCTGAATTATGTCAGTTTGCAGACAGCTTGCACAAAATCTAATTATTATAAGGTTAAGACCAAGATAAATGAATATTCATCTGAATGTATGGTCCTGCTGACTTCAGTTTGACTGCTGAGCAGACTAAATGCTGATTTACTTCAGTAAAGTTTTCCAGAATCTGGTCCTAAATTTTAGTCTTATTTTAGTGTCTGAAACAGTATGGTAATTTTTGGTTTGTATTTTCTGATATAGAACAATATTTTTTCTTCAATTACAGATGAGAATTCCCTCCAAGTACTCCAAGGTTTTTTAACTTTTCTGTATGGAGAGTAAGCTGGGCCAGACTTTCTGTACATACAGTGATTTCTACACTATCAAAGTGTGTGAAGACATTTCTGATATATTTACACGGTAACTGATCCTCTCTTGAGGGAAATATGAAAACACTGCAGTCAAAAATTGGACTCAGAGACTTTCTGTGAGGATAAGGCTTAATATAATTCTGCTAAAACCAGTGGAATTATTAATCATCTGATGTAAATCAGAATATTTCCAACAATTTCAATAAAATTTTAGTTACAACAACTAAATGGGCATGCTAGGTTTGTTTAATTGTGGTGAAAAAAAGCAAATTAAGCTGGTTTTCTTTACATAGAGCACAATGATGCATTTACAATTGATTCCAGTGTATTTTATTGCATGTCTCAGAGCAAAGGCAGTTCAGTTAAATATCAGTGGAGGGATTTTTCTAGACAGAGACCTCTGGAAATTGCTTCAACCCTTTCACATTTAAAAAGCATATTTAGAGAAATGGGATGCCTTTATTTATGTGCTTGGTTTCACAGTGGTAGAAAAACCGTAAAATGTTTTCAGGATGATACCATCCCATTTCAGCTTATTCCACTTCAAGTAATAGTATTTTATTGGAGAGTCCTACATCAATATCTAGGGAAAATAAGTCAGAGGTAATTTGCTTTATATGACTGATAAAATTTTTCAAACTTCTGTCAGTCATTTTATCCGCTTTTTCATATTGCTGTGCTGTCAGTCTGCAGCCTTCTCCAGACCAGTAAATACTTACACAGCACACTTCCATCATGCATGTAGAAATATGTAAAAATCAGGACTATCCCCAACGGTATTTGAGCTGTATTTTAGCACAGTTAAATGCAATTTTGCCTTGGGAATAAGATGCAATTATTAGAATTTCCTCCCTGGACAAAGCCTACTCTTGACTGGTTTAAAATAATCTCCTTTGACCCTAGAACATTATATATTTATTTAAACCTACTTCTAAATCCAGTTAATCCATGGAGATTTATATTAGGTGAGGATTAGAAGAGCATAGCTGTGCTGTGAACTTACACCAGTGTTACTCAGGCAGTACTGTGAGGGCCAACCTTCCTGCTAGAAACCATCAAAAGTGAAAAGAAAAGGAAAAATCTGGGATGGAACCTGATTTTTGAACTTATTTGAAGATATACTCTTGGGAAAACATGATACATATGTTTATAACGTACAATCTTACAAGTCTGAATAAAATTTATATTTTTCTAAACCTCATCACTGAGCCTGTCTTGGGTCCAGTTCATTTTGAAACACTAAACCATCGTGAACATTTTTTCCTCTTATTAATGAATTGTAAAGTTACTATAAATAAGCAGAAATTGTTCTAACCAAATGTTTCCCACTATACAGGTGCTGCAATTTCAATTTTGTATGCTCTGACAATGAATGAGAAAACTTTTCATTTCTCACAGTCTACTGAAGAAGCATGTTCATAAGAATCAGGTAAAAGTGTTCCTCTTGTATCAGTATTTCATTGTGCTTTGAGCTGAAAATGACCAATGCAAGGTCACAATAGTATTGTCTAAATAAATCACACATGGTAAGATTTGTGCTAAAATAGGGCTTAGTTATAAAAAAGCATACCTTTTCATGTCAGCTCATTAACTTTGCTTACTGATTTAATTTTGGTTATTTTTGTGGCATAAGAACTTGTGAACTGCAGCCATTTTCCTCTGCAAGCCTGGAACAAAGGTAGGTGATAGCAGTTTTAAGATGAGATACATTTCAGAATAGTCACAAGGGTGCTGAAGGTCAGACCAAAGGCAACAATGTACCCAATAATATTTATGTAGTTTACTTTGAAATAGAGAAGTTCAGTGTGTCCAATATCTTTAAGAATTTGGGGGTTGTTTTCCACTTACACTGGTGGAAACCAAGACTTGACAGTATTGATGTCATTGGGTCTGCTGTGGCTTAAAAGCAGAACAAATGAGGCACCCGTAAAAGCTCTTCAGTATTTGAGCTCCCTTTCCCTGAAAAGTATTTCAAACAATAACCTTGTTGCTTTACCTGCCCATCAAGAAATCCATTACAACAGTGTCTGTGATACCAGAACCATAAAACTGGGTTAGGAATTGTGCTGTGATCTTCCACAACTCCAAGGCATGCTATGGGCTTTGTTAGCTTTTAATGAATTGTGTCAAATTGCTACCAGACATCAAACACCATCGTATCAAATTTGCTGTTTGAAAAATATCACTGCTACATAAAAGTTATCTGAAATTTGATGTAATCAGAAATGCAGGTAAGAAAACAAATTGAATTGAATCTTCATAGTTTCTTCACTAAAATGTGTAACTCCCAAGAAACTTAGAATCTATATCCTCTCTATGTGTTCCTGAGAGTTTCCTCTACAGGGAGAGGCACTTCATATATTTTAATTAAAGTCCAAAGAAGAAATAAATTGTCCTTGGCATATGTCATGCTAATGAGTACTAGTTAGTTTGAAAATACATGTTCATTGGTTTTACATGATAATTCCGTTTGAACCAAAATATTGTGTTTATACAGAAACGTTTTCTGGGAGCAGTAGGGGGCATCATTTCCCTTTTGTAATTCTTCAGAGACATTAACCTCGTGCATTATGTGTGCAAATGGAATTTTCATTTGTTTATGGCATTAATCCTGGGGTTGAGGCTGGCCTATGGTGAGCAATAATAAGTTTAACCTTTGACTTTGTGCAATAAGATGTAATTTATTATTTTTAGACTCTTCGTAAGTGCCACTGCCCTCACTTCTGCTTAAAATAAATTGAGACAAGTGAGCATTTGATATCAGTGATCTTTACATGCAAGACATAAATCTGATTTACTTATTGTCTGAGATTAGTTCTTTAGCCTCTGATTATGTTTTTTAAACAGTGCAAATATTTTTTGTTTGTTTGATTTATTAGTTGATATTTATAATTCATAAAATCTTTGGTCCTTCACGTAGATTTCAAGCCAGTAAACATAAATCCTGGAGTGTCTAAATGCATAGAAATGTTATGAAATGTGGAAACAAAGCAAGCAAGCTATTCATATGCATAATATTTACTTGCAAAGTAACTGAGATCAGGAAAGCATTTAAAATTTAATTTTCAAAGGCAATTTGAAGATGATTAAACAACTAGCAGCATGTAAATAAATTGTTTCTGTAGCTGTTGCCTTGACTTGTATATGTTATTTATAATTTTTTAAAATTGTAAGTGAAAGATTTTAAACTTTTTCTTTCTTTGAAAAACACTGCTCTTTAATTTGCATTGAATGTTTGAGTTGCCTTTTGGTTTGTAAGTGAAGAACAAATTTATAGCAAGTTTATTACCCTCCATGCTTTTCAAGCAAGGAAA
Organism: Rhabdornis inornatus; assembly: GCA_013397075.1. Classification (NCBI taxonomy): domain Eukaryota; kingdom Metazoa; phylum Chordata; class Aves; order Passeriformes; family Rhabdornithidae; genus Rhabdornis; species Rhabdornis inornatus. The sequence continues at coordinate 150,026 of VWZS01002702.1, forward strand.
AAAGACTTTTTAGTTGTGTACTGTGAGCACTTCTTTTTGTCCATGTGGAGAAGGTGGTGACTCATCAAATATTTTTGGGTGGGGTGTGAGGTATATGCTGATTTCATAAATTATTAGGTTTAGGATTATTCAGGTAGAATGATTCAGACTCATGGTAAGACCAGAACACTGAATCCCTCCCCCATCTCAGGCTTTATATTTTGATATTGGGACCTGTGTTTATCGTAACAATAATCATATAAAATATTTTTCAGTATATATGGAGCATGTACAAGTTAAGGGGCAGAAAACTTCAACAGAAATAAAAGCCACATAATGCTATTTTGGAAGAGTACTGATGTTTGGTAGGATTCTAAGATAAGTTTTTCAGCCTGGATTTAATATTTTTGAATTTAAAAAGGAAGCTAAAACACATAGACGAAGAAGCTTAAGCCATTTATACACTCTTCCCATGAAAGCTTATGTAGAAGATATGTGTGTAATTGCATCATTTGCATGGCAAGACTGTCCATGATCACTTTATTTGGTCTTCATAGCACCAAGGGTCAGTTTGATGGTAGTTTCAACCCTGTTCCTAAATTTAAATGTTTGACAACTGAAGAGACTGCTGGTGTCTGTAATATGTGCTTGTATTTGAATTTTCTCCAGTTTGTTTGATATGAGTTGTTGTTTGGCTGAGCTTTCTCACAATAAAAGAACACTCAGTGCATGAGCTCAGCTCCTGCTGGCTTGTTACAGGTAAGAGATGTGCAGAATATTATGAGTCCAACAGTAGCAGCTGTATCTCATGACACAATAGACAGTGATGGATTGTCAGAGTAATTAGACTCCTTACAATCATAGAAAAGTAATTTTGAAAATCTTCCTGCAGCTTGACTTTCACAGATATACTTTGTAATTTCCCTTAAGTTTTAATTGTTTTAGATAATGAACATGTAATAGTAAGAATTGAAAACACCATCATTTATGCTAGTTTCATACACTGCAGCTGTGTTGAGTAGAATGTGTTTAATTGTGAGTTGAAGAAGAAATTATTCTAGTGACACAGAAAAAGGAAAGAAGAAAGGAAGTGCTTTTTTTATTAATTAAAAAAAGGCAATTTGTTCTTTAATAGCTGGGCTGTTGTTTTTGAGAACACAAAAGCTGAAGGGTGTTCCCCTTGTTGGTGAACCAATAAAATGTATTGCACTGTTATTCATACCGTAACACAGTGTATCAAATATTTGCAATAGATACCAAATGCTAAGATTGCTAATCCTTCTCACAGGGTTAGAGCATCAAGGGATTGTAACTTCCACTTGTGGCAAAAGTGTGTTTTTCAGCTAGTGATAATAAACTGTCACTTTGGATGTTGATCAGTTGTTAAAAAGGATCTCTTTGAGTGCAGCAACTATTCCCCCCAGAATCTGGAATATCTGGTGTTGTTATCGAAACTGTTGTGTTTGGAAATTCTAATCTGGAAGTTGAAAATTTCCAATGAAGGATAGAAAATGTAAGGATACTACATGTCACTTAAATGTGTTAGCCTGCCCCCAGAAGTGGTACAGATAAGAGGTGGAGACTGCAAAATGTCATAGTCCACAGTTTGCAGCCGTCCTCAGGATAAGTGAAGAGGCCTTTTTCTCTGTCCTATTTGCAGTTATTATTACTTAATGTGCAGTTATGATAAAACAACATAGGACAAAATCCCAGGACTCTTCCCAAGACAGATACTTCTTCTGTCTGCCAAGAGCAGGTCATCCTGATGCCATCACCTGACCCGTGCAGGACCCCAGGGGATTGTGCAGTCACCCTGGGTTTACGAAAGGCAGTTCCTGCTTGAGTAACTCGATCTCCCTCTGTGACAAGGTGACCCACTTAGAGGATGAGGGTAAGGCTGTGGGTCTTGTCTATCTGGACTTCAGCAAAGCATTTGACGCAATTTCCCAAAGCATTGTCCTGGAGAAACTGGCTGCTCATGGCTTGGATAGGTGCCCTGTTTGCTGGGTAAAAAACTGACTGCAGTGTTGACACCAGTCCTGTTTAATATCTGTATCAATGGTCTGGACAAGGGGTTCAAGTGCACCTCCAATCCCCTTTCAGGTGACACCAATTTGGGCAGCAGAGTTGATCTGCTGGAGGGTAGGGAGGCTTTACAGTGGACAGGCTGGATCAATGGACCAAGGCCAGTGGTCTGAGGTTCAATAAGGCCAAGTGCTTGTGCTTGGGCCACAACAACCCCTTCCAGGGATCTAGGCTGGGGCACAGTGGCTGGAAAGTGCCTGGCAGGAAAGGACCTGGAGATGCTGGTTGACAACAGCTGAACATGAGCCAGGTGTGCCCAGGTGGCCAAGAAGGCCAAGGGTACCTGGCATGTATCAGCAACTGTGTGCTCAGCAGGACCAGGGAAGTGATTTTTCCCCTGTATTGGCCCCTGGTGAGGTCACACCTCAAATCCTGTGCTCACTTTTGGGTCCCTCACTAAAGGAAGGACACTGAGGGGATGGAGTATGTCCAGAGAAGGGCAACAGAGCTGGTGAAGGGTCTGAAAGGTCAGCCATATGAGGAGTGGCTGAGGGAGCCAGGGGGCTCAGCCTGGAGGAGACGAGGCTCAGGGGGAGAGCCTCACTTCCCACAACTCCCTTATAGGAGGGTGGAGCCAGGTAGAGGTCAGCCTTTTCTCTCAATTGACAGGTGGCAAGAGGAATCAGCCTCAAGTTATGCCAGGAGAGGTTTAGACTGGATATTAGGAAAGATATTTTCTTCACCAAAAGGGTTATCAGGCATTGGAACAGGCTGCCCAGCGAAGTGGTGGAGACCATTCCCAGAGGTATCTAAAAGACATGGCACTTGGGGATGTGGTTTAGTTACAGACTTGGCAGTACTGGATTAATAGTTTGACTCACTGGTCTTAGTATTTTAGTTTAGAAAAGACCTCTATGATTTTATGATTTTATCTGCTTGAAATTGTCCTTGTGGACCTAACAGAAATGATTCTAACATTGTTGCTGCTTCTCTGCTGTGTATCTTTGCCAAGTTGATTGAGAAAGTCATATTGGTTGGTGGGAAGGAAATGGAAAGAGGAATCCTGATCTGAAGGTGTTAGTCCTACATTTGCATTGCTGGACTTCCATCTCTCCTGTTCTTTCTCAGAATAGATTGTAACAAGTGGTATGTACTATAAAAAACTTAGTACAAAGCCTCTTTCTTTATTCAAATATTTTTCAGTTCATCAAACGAAAAAAGTTGAGACAACAAGGAGCAAGCTGCATGACATATGATGTCTACTGTGCAGGACAGACATATATATATAATACATACATACATATATAATATAAAAACATTTAAAATATACAGTATATCAATACATAGCATATATTAATATAATATTATATAATATGTATGCAATATATAATGTACAGTATATATATATATATAACATTATATC
>VWZS01002702.1:153479-382991 GCA_013397075.1 Rhabdornis inornatus
ATCTTTAATATATATAGAATATAAAGCAATAAATTAGCAATCTATCAGTAGCCACTTAAAGGCTAAGGTCGAGTGAAATATAACTCTGAGCTCTGAATATACAACCTAATTTTTCTTGTGTGTTTCTTTGTGCCATTTCATGTAGAAGTTGAATGACAGAATACTTAGAAATGTTTGCTACCAGCATGGGGAAAAAAACTTCCCTGCTTGTCAGAGGCAGCAGGTATTAAGGTCTATCATGAGGCTCTCCATTTTACTAAGTAGAAATACCTTTCCACTGGATGGATAGTAGTTCTGACAGCTCTTCAAGGTTCACATCAAGTAATGCAAGCTTTTTTCTTTTTGAAAATAAACCCTACAGTGCTCAACAGTATTGGGATCTTCATTCTATCTTCCTTTCCTGGTGAGTTTCTCCTTACTTATAGCAGGGTTTTTAGGTCAGAGGACTGGTTAGCCTTTAAAAATCGAGGGTTAAAGTTTGGGGAGAGAGAAACTTGTGGCTCATGTGGAGAAGAGAAGCACTTTGGTAGCTGAAGATGAATTAAAGTCTCACAGCAGGGAGCTGGTGCTGACCTGTTACCTCTAATCATTCCAGAGCTTTTCTGGGGTGGACATTTGCTCCAGCTGCAGCCGAGTCATCGGTGTACCTGAATTGAAACAGCTTCTGGTGCAGGTACTTTAGAGTGAAATGATTCAAAAAAGAATAAATTCTGGTGCAATTAGAATACTTGCTTGTCCACACTAGAAATATGTGTTGGTACAGCAGCTATCAGTGGCTTTTCATTGGGGCATATTCCCTTTTATAGACAAGGACTTAAATGATGAAGAAATTCAGTGGGAAACTATAAAGTGAGTAAAAATTTGCTCTCACTTATATAAAAGTGAAATGCTGAGAATTGTTTCAGAATTATCTTGTGTGGGAGACACTGTATAATTGTGGTGGTTTATTCTTCCCTCTAAAATCCGCACTGCTTTGGCCCACGGCCAGTAGAAGAATTGCATTCTGACAGTTTTACCTTTTTATAATCCTATCAAATACACTTAACTACCCAATTAAGGCAGTTTCTCTTCCACTAACATGCTTTTTTCCCTTGTATTTTCCATCAAGACTTTTTTTTCCCTGAGTTTAAATACTTGAATTACTGCTTCAAAACGACAGTTGAACATTTTTAGGTATGCTGAGATCACTTCAGGTGATTTTTTTCTGATAGGTTGTTATGACTTAAGGGCTCTGCAGATCCTAAGCAGTGGCATCTGAATGAAGTTTCAGTGCATGTGGAGTCTGGCCGTGGGTTTCAATGTGTTGTCTTTTCTCTCTATTCTTTTTGTAACAAAAAAAAAATATATCTGGGAATTTCCAAGGAGTACAGTACGCTTAAGTTTTAGCTGTCAAGATAGTTGACAGTTTATTATGGTACCATGAATAAATTATTTCAAGGTTTGCACTTAAAACAAAGGGAGAAAGACTTTCTTTCTTTTTTTTTCTTTTTTTTAAGCTGACATTTTGAATTTATATTAAGCATAGTATCACCTGGATACACACTGCAAGAAAATGTAGACTATTCGACTATTCATAATGATTTATTAACCCAAAGCTTTTACCCTTTCTTAGATGCACTGGAGATGCTCCACAGGATACTACAGGGATATGAATGTGGGAGAGAATAGGGGGTTTCTAATAAGAGGTATAGCAGGCTACAGTATCAGTGAATGTCATTGTTCAGCAGCTATTTTCCGTAAGATGAAGTTCTTTATTACTGAGTGTTGTGCAGAGACCTCTGAATATATCATTAGAAGCACAGTAATTTATGGATTTACTTTAGGTAACCTCCTCATATCTAGGTTAACTGCATAGTCAGGACTGTAGTTTAAATGTAGCCAGTGAAACTCTAATCCAATTAGCAGCTGAATTTAGTGCACATTTATAATAATGAGATTTAAAATGTCTAGGTTTCATCTTGTCTCGGTTCTGTTCGAAAAGTTGACAGTTTCCATGTACCTCTGCAAGACTTTTTGGAGCAGTCAGCTGTTTTTTCAAAATGAAATGGTCAGCTGCAGATAAGATTCTTCAGGTTTGGTGAACGTGGTGGTAGGTGGCTTGAAAATAGCAAAAGGGTACAGACAGAACTTTTCTAAATAAAAATTGCAAAGTTTGTCTTGTGTTCTTTGATTCACTTGTGTTCGATGAATAACTTTAGAGCATCAAGACAAATGTTACAACTGGAGGAAGGCTGCTATTGATTTCTGTGGACTTTGAATCATATTCTCAGGGTCATATTACTGATTGTCAGAAAGTATAGGATATTATGGGCTTGAGCCTTTTTTCCCACTGTAGTCCTAGAATATGAAAATACATGGAGTTATATAATCAGCAAGCTCCATAAAAGAATCTTGACCTGAATATTATGAGAAGACTTTTGTGTGTTTTCAACTCCTTTAATGTGTACTTGTTTTAATGCAAAAACCTTATTAAAAAAAAAAAAACAAGTAAAAAAGGGTCAAAATTACCCAAATAACTGAGGAAAAATGAGTTGATCCTTAGAGAGTTAATATACAAGCCTCAACCCCCCCTAGTTAGCTGCCATACAGGGTTGGAGAAAATGAAGTTTAGCAAGGGCTAAAATAGGAATAAACATATGCTGGTGACTTTTTGCTCTACTTGTAATCATTTTCACAGTTACTTTAGTCTTCCAAAGCATCTTACCTGGTTGCTACTCAGTAACTTTCTTAGCTAGTGGAGAGCTGGAATCTTCTCAATATATGCCTACATGATAATTGTTGTATTTTAAAACATTGTTTAGGGCATGAAATGATGTGGTCCCACTGACTTTCACCATCTCTGTGGAGATTCAACTTTGAATTTTTAAATATACACTCAAATGTTTCTTTCTTTGCCTTCTTTCATTTTTGGCTGACCTTTTCAACCTTGTTCAACCTCATTTTCAAGTATTTCAACCTAATTTAGTTTTCTTTCTTTAAATTTTATTAAATTGTAGTACTTAGGAGTAGCAATTTCTGAGTGGCAATGCTACTGACCTGTAATTCCTGAAGATCGGGCCTAAGTCCAGCATACAGCATTAAAATAGGGATAGAAACATAGTGCTAAACCTACATAGCAGTATAAAAAGGTGTAACAAGGGCAGATATTTCTTTAAAAATACTGCCACAAATAATTAAAGTATTTTCCTCTTTCAAGCACAATTTCTCCCTTTCTGAAAAAGGAAGTTTGAAAGTTCAGTTAAACTACTATTTGCTTAACACTGACCACTATGTTAAGCACAGAAAAATCTGTTTTGGTCTTCTTTAGTCCAGAATGTTTGAAAAGTGACCAGCAGAATCACTCTCTCAACATTCTCTGAGGTTGTCATGCTTTATAACAAACAGCACTGTTTAAAGAGTCCTGGACTTCACAGATTCTTCTTCTGTACTTTCTTGACATTATGAAGATCTGTTTTATTTGTCTTTCTAGCTGCAAGATCTTGAAATTGATATTTAGGAATTATTTTACCTGTTGAGGTAGCTGGGATGAATTTGATCACTAGTTTGACAGGCTTCATTTGGCTAAAGTATGAGATATGCTTGTGGTTCTTCAGTTGGAGTCAAAAAAGTCATAAGAAGGTCCATAGCTGCATTGAAGAGTTTCAATAAATGTGAAAATTAATTTGAAAATGAAACATGAAAGAATTAGAGCAGTGCCCATTTTCAGCTTTTAACTATAGTCCTCTGCACAGAAGCTTGAATTTCTGCAGACCAGAAGAATGAACAGCTCTTTTTATTTTGTAATTGTAATGTAAACAGCCAGGAGATAGTTGAAAACCTGCATGTATCTTGTGTTTACAGACATATGATTCCTGATTTCCATGGATCTTCTTAATTTTTAAGAAAGCAGATATATATATATATATAACATATATATTTTAAAAAAATCAACAGGATTTTCTACCTGTGAAAGTCCAAAATGGACTTATTACTGACCCGAGAGAAGGGAAATTAATTTCCCTTTATTAACAGACCCACCATCACTGTTATGGTGCAGAAGACAATAATTAAAATATAGTGAACATAAGCCACCCTCATTTTGAAGCTGCCTCAGTTTGCAGCCTGGGGGTAAGCTGAGCAATTAAGTTTGGCTGGAGCACTGAAAGGAAGATACATCTTACTAGCTAAAAACCCAAAATGGTTTGCACAGTACTGGCACAGCAGAAGGTTCCCATGATTTCCCAGAGCACTGTTTGTGGCCCTTAGTGGATGCACTGCTCTAAGTGATGTTCATTTCATTAAACACTAGAGTGGAGTGTTTTAGATGTCAAATCATTGTGACTCTCCAGGATGTCCAGCCCATCCTACAAAAGCAATGTCTCTGCATTCAAGGACCTGACAGTTGAGGTGCCTCTGATTGTAAAAACACCCAACTTGTTGCAAGATCAGGCAAAAAAAGGAGTCACTTCAGGTGAAAAAAAGCAGCAATTTGAATGATCTGTGGATGGACTGGGAACGGAAGACAGAGGAATACGAGCAGATAGGGTAAAGCTGACCTTGGAAATGACCACTTCTGTGGTAAATGGGCACATGGTGATCCTAATTCTACAGGGAGTTGCAGGAAATACTCATCTCTGAGGCTTACATTTTGTGGAACTTGATATTTACAGGGAAGATAAAAACATGACAAAAACATTCACACTTCCAAAAATCTGCAGATATATTTTTCTCCTCAAGGACTGCAAGAGTTTGAGTGAACATTTCCAGTGTGACTGTCAGTGTCGATCCTGTTATTTCAGTTCTGCCTGTACATTCCAGTGTTTCCTGTATCATAGCTATGATGTAACTGGTGGTAGAAATATATGTATATATACAGGAGTGTATTGATTGGCAGAAATTCCTCATTTACTGACTGTTGCAAATTAAACTGAGTCTGCTCTGAGAATTATCATCCCTAATAACATCAGCAGGGTCGTATGTTGGGGATTTTTTCAAACTGCAGAAGACATCATAGTATTAGCAGAACAGTGTAGATTACTCCATTTCTTCAGAATCCCTATATCTTAGTATTATTTCCACGACAGTTTTGTTCAGCCTTCCATTTGCAATATTCTTTTAGGTGGTGTGAAACACCGTGTCTTCTAACTGAAACCAGTTAGGACATCTGATGTGAAGAATCTAAGAGGATGCTTATCTTGTTGGAGAAAAACTTGTCTCAGGTCTTTTCTTTCTGGTGAAAAAGAACAGAAATAAACTCTGGCTTCCTGGGCAACAAGTCTTCTCAATAAAAGAACTTCTATTGCCTATGAACACATCTGAGGTTTTGCTGGCAGCATTCTCGCTGCCACATTTTTCTGTACTCAATGTGCTGTCAGTAAGATACTTTTTAACAAAGTTCTTTGGGACACTCTGTCCTTAAAGAAGTATGATACAGAACCAAATTCTGTTTTATTTGTGTTATATAGAAAAGAAACATATCCATGAGTTCACCATGATTTTATATTTATTTATTTTTTAGTCTATTTGTAGGACAATTAGCTGTGGCATGATTAATAAATTCAAAACTGAAAGAATGGTTGCATGGAGCAGGGAAGGGACAGGCTTGTCTGCCAGGGTTTCACTGAACTATAGCTGGCTCTCAGACTGCTCCTACCAGAGAAAGAATTCAGTGTAAATTGTGGTGATAAAAATGAATAGTATAAAGGAGAAAAATAATGTCCAGTTATACTTTACAGTTTAGGTGCAAATTTACTTTACTGGAATTTAGCTCCATGCTAAATAATGGCTGCTATCTCTATTGATCTGGGGAATGACCTAAAGAATTCTTCCAAACCTGAATCAGACTCTAGTTGTACTCAGACTGAAAGTTATAGGATGATAGGATATGTCTGTTACAAACTTAGCACGTCTGTTGTTTTTTTTGAGCTTTTCAAAGGAACCTGAACTCATGTTACTTTGTCCATTACACTTTGAAACTCCTAAAGCATAGACTGAGGAGTGTGTGTGTTTTCATAATATATGCTTTTCTTGTGGCTGGCATAACTATTTTGCAAAACAATTCCCGCCCCCAAAATTCTCCAGTAAGTTCATGGAACTACAAATTCAGTGTTTCATTTTTAGTATCCCTGTGCATCATCAGTGAAGGCTGAATGGATGGTCTGTGGTATGCAAAACACAGAGAACTGGTGCTGCAAATGCTTTTGTTCCTTGGGCATTCTGCAAAGTGGGAAGCCACATAAGGAATACTCAATCAAGGCATAAGGTTACCTAAAAAATATTTTCTCAATAGCAGAGCATTAACTTATGAAAAACGTTTAGAATATCCGCAGGGAAAATCTTTGGTTCTGCAGTTTCATATTTAGATTACCGTAGCTGGAAGTTAATTAGCCCTGCTAGCCTTTTTCTTTTGGGCTAATTAGTAAGAAAACTGGATATAAAAAGTCAAAGTCATTTTAAGAGAAAGAACTTCAACATTTTGTGCAGAGCAGTCCCTTTGGAGGATGTTATCTCCATAATGACCATAGGATGCTCTCCATTCTGTCAGAATGTAGTTGTACAGTCTCTGGACTCATTTAAACGACGTCTTAGCCATTAATGATTTCAGGCCTAGCTGCTTGCAATTGCCAGATGAAACCACATGACATGTTGTTTAATTATGCAATGATCAGCAGCCTTTACATTTTAATTAGGGAGCCACTGTAATGAAGCCGTCCCACTTTACATATGGCTTCTTGGGCTGAAAGGTTGTCTTTACTAATTGGTTGTTTGGAAATGTAATTTTGACACAGCAATACAGGTACACTTGTCTTCACTTCTAATGTGTTTCCTGATCTCTTTTTCTGATTTGGCTAATTAGTGCTAATAATTTAAAAGCTGCATAGCATTCCAAAACTCCTGCTGTTTACTGTATGTATGGTAGTTTCGTTAACAGATTTTAGTACTGTTATACATGGTGACATACTGCTAGTTCCTACTCACAATTTTCTTTGGTTTTGTAAGATCACAGGGGCTTTATCATCATGCTATTCTTTCAGTTAGCTGTGTGTGAAACAGATTCCTGATGCAAGGAGTTTAAAGAACTATAATTTAATAACCATTTCCAGTACTCTTTAGAGACTACTTGCATTGGAAAATGCATGATCTTTTGAGTTTAAGTTTTTCAATGATTAATTCATGAATATATCTGCAAGAATGCCAAGGTCTCCAAAATTATGAAAGCTTATCCTTTCACTGCTGTTTGTTTTAATTTCAAATCAAAGCTGTCTTGTTTGTTTGTTTACTTTTAAAAATAATGGTCTGTTCTTTCCACTGGGTTTTTGATATAATTTTGACAAGTAAAAAAATTAATTTACATTAAAGAATCAAATAGGTAACGCTTCCACCTCCCCCTGCATCTTGTTGTGTGATATGATAAACAGAAACATTCCCAAAGTGCTCCACCAATCCAGCCCACATGCTATGTCTCTTTTCTATTTGGTGCTTCATTTTATTTATAACAATAAAGTAGACAGAGTTCATCTTAGTTCCTCTCAGGGATGGCTGTTTATGAGGATCCTAGCTCAAAGATATTTGTCTCTGCATCCTTTCTCCCTTAAAGCTATTTTTGCGTACATCCAGTTGGACAAAGCACAAGTTGCTTCAGTTAGTCAAGAGACTCAGCAGGAGTGTTTCAGGCAGCCGTTACTGCTGCTCACTTGTTAGAGCTCTCTTCTGGTCAGACTAACATTGATTAAATCCAGGGTTACTTTCACATGGCACTTCCAAACCTCTTACCATCCTTCCCAGAGCACTCCTTTAGGTTTTCTGTTCAGCAGCTTCTGACAGCCACACAGGCTTTTGATCCATATGAGTTCTCTAAAAATACTGTTTCATTTCGAAGATTTCCTGTGCATTTCAGAAAATCAATCCCATAGTTCTCATTTGTTACTAATGTAAAGGTGTTAGAGTGGGGACATATTGTGCTTTGTACTTTTATTTTTATTTTGCCTAGCAAAACAAAGAATGATGAAAAAATTTTGCAACATTGATAAAAATTAGTAACAATGTCTCAACTGTTAGAAAACTAATGAGAACTTGCACCATCTGCTATCTGGCAGTCAAATAATTTTGTCTCCTGTGTCACAGATATTTACGTGCATCACTATTGTGTCTTCAGCCAAGCCATCCAGATTCTTTACTTGAAGTGAATGTTTGTAGGAGGCAGAAGGTTATCTTGATAATACTTTCTCTGCTTAATACTTTTGTTGTATAACTTTTTTTTTGTATGGTAACTTGGCTTGGCATATACCACTACGGTACTAGAACACTATAGGTGTTGTTAAAACTAGACAATATAAATAAATTCTTCTGAAAAAATATAAATTATTTACTAATTATCAGATGAGGTATATTAGAATGATGCTTGAGCAAGTTTATTTTTTCCATGATCACTATCAATTTTTTTACAGTTACCTACAAAAACTTGCTCCAGCATAAAGAATTGTAGATCATTCTTACATATTCAAAACTATTCCTCATTTTCTTTGGAGTAAATACCAGATTCTGATCATTACACTGGAGTTAGCATGAAAAATTTCACTGAAATTAGCATTATCTGGGATTTCTGGAAATGACTGGTCATCGAGACAGTTGAGCTGTACGTGTCAAGTAAACACATCTATCAGAATGTATTTGGCCAATAGGATTCCATTGTCTCCTGCCAAAGCTTTGGCTTTCAGCCAAATTAGTTTTGTTGTGTTTATACAAAATGGACACAGGGTACAAAAGATAACAAGGTGCAAAAAGCTGAAGTGATTTTTATCAAAATATGAAACATATGGAGTGGTAAGGAGAATTTTGTGGTGCATCTATTGCATATTTCTGAAATTCTTTATTTGTATCATTTCTAAACCTAAAATTTATGCTCAAGCAATTGGATTTGACTATGTATGGTTTTCTGGTTACTTCTTTATACCCAGCACTCAGGAGGTGATCCTTCATGATGCTGAGGGGTTTTGCCTTTATTTCTCATAGCAAGAGAGTCAATGTTCCATCTTTACCCTGGTAGCAGTGTCTAATTTTATTGAGTACTTCTGTAGGCTAAGTTAGAACAACTTCAGAATAGCCAGCAGGACCATCTATGTGCTTAGGACTTTACCAACTCAAGACTTGTACATACTCAAGAAAACTCTAATGGGACAATAAAGCACTTGTTTCTGATCCAAATGGTGTCTTTAAAAGGAAATTGCTTTTGCAATTGTAAAGTTGCTCACAACTTTTCATTTGGAATGCACTACATACAGACATCTCTTGTTACCTGCCTCCTGCCAGGAGACTCCTGTGACACACTGGCACATTTACACATTGATCTGAGGGAAAAGAAAAACTTAATGTCATTTTTGATAATCCAATACAATTCAGCTCATGCTAACATGAAATGAAATCTATTGTGCTTGTTTTATGGGTTGAAAATTTTTCTAATGAGAAAAAAAATCTCAGTGTAAAATTTGTTTCTATTGATCATCAATGTTCATTTTTTCTTGCATTTTTCACATTCTTTAAACATTTATTTGGAATTTAGAGAGAAGCTTTTAGTGAGCTGGTCTTTTAAGAATTGACAGGGTATAGAAAAGAGGATAGCAATGTGAATAGTTATGGCCACTTAATTTTCTCAAACATATCAATATGTTTGATATAAGCCTACACTTACTTATGCTGGTAAATTTAGGACTCTTTTTTTCAGCTTTCTAACTTTGCAGCTTGATGTTTCAAAAACATTTAAAATGAGAGGCCCAAAGATGAAGATCATTAAATTTGTATGGAAAATTGAATATCAAACAGAAGTAATAGCTGGATTTTTCAGTAGTGTGAAGGTCTTGGAAGACTGATCATGCAAAGAACAATCTTTGCAAAAGAGCCCTAAGTGATAAGCAGTTTCTGGAATGATAAGAACCATCCCTTTGCATTATGGAGAGATGAGCATTTGATCAGCATAATTTCAACCTCATGCTGGCCCTATAGATTTTGATAACAGAGTGTAGTTCTTTCTTGGGCTTTCTGGTCTTTGAATACATAAATTAGGTAGAGTTTTCCAGAATGTATTTGACATTTTTTTATCTTTATAGTCACTGTTCATGAACTGTTTACTAATATAGAAGTACTATTTATTTTATTAAGTTAACAGGCCAAAACAGGGCCTTTTAACAGCTTAAATGGCCAGAACTCTCGTTTCATGTAGCATCTTTGTGAGAGAAATTAAGAGCTTTAGTATTTATGTGATATATGCAGATATATTTAAAGTTTAGGATGAGTTCAGTGGAACTGCCCAGGAGATTGTAATATGTAATATGATAAGTAAAGCATTTGGCTTTACTTATCATATTACATAAACCCAGGACTTGAATTTATATCTCTTCTGAGGAAAGGATGATGTAGACGCACTTCTAACTTCTACAACATAGAGGATTCTTGTGTTGTCAGTAAAATTATATGCAGTGGTTAAGAGTGGAAAAGAACAGATCAGCATTCAGGCAGTTTCTTTCCATTCTGCATTGTGGCAGATTACTTACTGCACTGTCTGATAAGTACGTGTCACGTAGCCTGTATACTGATACCAGATTTTTATTGTAAATACTTGGATAAAGAGAGGAAAAACTCTACAATTAAAAGCAGGTAAGTACACACCAGGTATTCAGATGAAGTAGAAAGTACTCAAATCATTAGCTGGTGATTTGCTGATAATTATGTCTGCATTTCAGGTTTGTAACTCTATTTGCTAGAATAGATTTAAGTTAGATACTTTTGAATTCAAAGTAACTATCTTAATTAAAAATATGTTGCCAAAATTTTAATGGTTGTATCAGGATTTTTATGATCCTGAATTTTAATAGTGCTATATCAGCATAGCTGGTAAAATACCTGAGAAGCATGAACAGGATTATTGTTCCCTATGGTTGGCTCAAAATATTAAGTATTCAGCCTATATCTTATTTGTGCATTGCACAGCACTATCTGGCATCAGAACAAAATGTGATTTATTTGTAACCCAAGTGAGGGACGGGGCTACCTCCTACAAATGCTTAGCAAAGGACTAAACTGATGTCTGCCAGCACCAGTGGGAACAATTCTGTAGATTTGAGTTTGGAACCAGGGCCCAGGTATGGCCAGGTGGTCATAGGGGATCCAGGTCTGTACCTACGACCAGGTTAACTCAGGAATGCCACCCACACAGCAGGACAGGAGCCAGAAATGTTTGCCTCATGCAGAAGTGCAGGTTCCATACCCCACATCCTGCTGATGGGATGTGCCCAACATGTCTGGCAGAACACTTGCTGCTCTTGCTGCTCAGTAAGGCTGGGATAATGAGAGGTTCCTGTGGTTTCAAGCAACTGGGTAGAGATAGCAATAAAACCTGACATTGACTCGGGACTGCAAGTGGTTCTTGGTCATGCTATGCCTCTTTCTCCAATCTGTTTCTCTCCTTTTTACCAGATAAAGCAGAATATTTGATAGCATACAAGTTTTTTCCCAGAGTATTAAATATATGTGACACAGCAGATAAGGCATTAGTATGATAAAACAACTAGAGTGGTATGTCTTGCTAACTACTGCAACTACTGAATTTTAGTTTTAAACACAAAAAATATGTTTTAAGCGAATTTAAAGTAATTTCTCTTTAACTGGTTAAAGTGATTGGTATATTTTAAAAGATGATTTGTGGCATTATCACCTACTATACATCCTTAAATATATGTATGATATGACTTCTCTCTTATTTAGGGAACCTGAATAGTAAATATTAAGATTAAATCTAAATGTTAAAAAGAAGTGATAACAATCATGACAGTATGAGCCCAAGGTATCCCGCAGCAGTTCAGTGAGTCATGGCTTATCATTACTTGATTGGATTGAACCTGTAATGGAATTCCCCATCCAATTTCTACAAGATTTCTAAATATCTCACACTAAATTCCATCTTTCTTTTAAAAATGGTTTTCAAATTTTTTTTACTGTAGTACACAACCAAAAAGTCTCTTGGTTGCTATATTGTGTTAGTATGAGCTGGTGCACTGAAGTCCTGAAGAGTGATTTTCATACATCCTGGACTACCTACATTCTTATTTATCTACCAAGACAACATTCGTCCCCATAATGCGAATATGAGTTTTTGCTGCATCACTGTTTCACAGAGAGGAGAAATGCAAGCACATTAAGTGTGTCTCTGCAGAGAGAAGAGTCACAGAGCAGAGTCCTGGATTGACACCCCTAAGCCTGTGCCAGAGCCCAGGGCAGTAGAAAGCTAAAGGCAGGGTTTACTGGCTTCAGTGGCTACTGCTTCAGTCTTTCCTCTTAGATCCTTGTGCATTTCTATGCCGGTGCAAGGCAGCAGCAGCACAGCGACCCCACCTCATTAAATCCTTGCTACACGTTCACAGTGACATCTAAGTCACACGTATTCCTTTGTAACAGAAAACAAGGCACAAAGTTTGCATCCACATCACGTAAATTGGTGCCTGGATCGGTTGTTTCTCTCCTTAGAAATACCTGAAAGTTACAGCATATTCACCATGGTGTCCAAATATTCTTCAGAACCAACAGTGAGTCCTGCAGATCTATCTGCTGAATGCTTGTGGGAGGTCAGCTTTCAATTCCATCTTACGTGCTCATCCCCAAAAATATTTGGAAATCTTAGGGATTAAGTCTCTGACAGGTAGTTAAATTCTGCCTTTTGTTGTTTTACAGAAATAAGTCTGACAACAAATAGCTATGGAAATATGTATTTATTGTGTAAAGAGAAGCGATAGGAATTAGCATCAGAACTACCTTGAAAGTTATAGAGACACCTTGAATACTTTCAGTTTGTAGGAAGAAAGATGCTTCTCATTACAGAAGTGACCTTGTTATAGCTCAAAATGAACATGGTGGGGCCATTTACACCAAGAAGGCTTTTGGCCATCAGGATAAAAACAAAATAATAAAAAACCCCCTCCTAACAGATCAGGATACTCTGTTGGAGAGTCCTTGTACTGCAAGATCTGTGTGTGGCGTCCTGAAAATTAAAATTCCAGACTGTTACTTATAAGAAGAATCTGCTGCTGGTAAAAAGAGCTTTTCTTTTTTTCCTTCATATGAATTACTGAATGTTAACTACAATTCTCATTATCTGGCTTCCTTTTTTAAAGTCTTGTGCATACCAGCTTGTATTAAATTGTGGTGAAAAAGCAGTGGCTAACAAACACGGTCACTAAAGATTGTTTTTATTCTTTGAAGCAGTTAGTTACATTGTTAATTACATCTCAGCTATTTAGGACAGTTGACTTCATGTTAATCCAATTAAATATTTTAAGCTGTGACTTTATTGAAAAAACATTTTTCTTCCAGCACAGCTGCCCATGAATTTGGCAAAATAATTTTACTGCATGATGAACTTTGCTGGTACAGAGAGTAGCTGGACCCGCTAGTTTCAGAAAATTCAGTATTTGTTTTAAGAAATTTGGTTTTTTTGTTAATATTTTACTTTATCTGCTTTATACTTTCCTAATTTTATGTGTGATTTATAACAGCTAATATGTCATTGCTGCTACATTGTAACAAGACAATATAGTAGCTGATTAAAAATAAAATAACTGAAAAAATTTTAACACTTCTAAAACACATGAAAATAACATTTATATTACTTATTATTCAGCTACTATATTGCTGAGATTTATTGCAAAAAAGGTATTTTATAGAGATATAACAAATTGTGAAACTGACCCTTTAAAAATGTACTTTCACAAGAAGCAAAAAAAAAACAGGCAGGGGAAAAGTCAAAATTAAAAGTTAGTAAGAAAGCAAGATTCTGAGTTTTAACTGGCTCCTAGATGTTTTTGAAAAGTGGAGGTAATTGCTATTCATGCCCTTGTGGATGTGATCTCAGCTGTCCCTACAGCAGATCTTACACCCTGGCTCACGGAGACCATGCCCAGCGAGGGCAGGGAGCAGCCTGCAGGGAGCTCAGAGGATGGCAATGACTCTTCCAGCAGGACAGAGCAGTTTTCTCTTCATGCCCTTTGAGAACTACTAATGCTGATCAAAATACAGTGAACTAAAGACTCATTGTAGCACAGGAAAGGGACAAAAGCCAAACTTTGCTTTTTTTCACGAGCTTTATGTTACAAGTTGTTGTTAGAGTAAGGAAAAAATTAAACTTGAAATTTAGTCTTACTTCTTGGAAGTGAATTTTTAATAGGAACTTCTCCATAGAACAAGTTTAGTATGAGTTCCTAGGTTTATTTCTTTCTGCAAACATGGACTTTTCTTGCCTGGCAAAAGATATTTTTTCACCTGTCACTGCAGGTTATTTAAATAAATTATTTAATTTACATGTGCAAAAATACTGAATTAAAAGTCCCTTATAGTGACAAGTACAGGTGAGTTTCAGAGACCTTTAAAAGTAACATAATTTTTGAACATCGGTAAAATTTTTATAACTCAAGTCCATCTTAAAGAGAAGATAGGTTCTGCAGATTGGTTCAGGTAGAGAACTCAGGGAATTGATATCTTTTTACATTTTGCATACCATTTGAAAAGAAGAGCAGCAGACCAACCTTTGGTTCAACCTGATCTTAGAGATCTTTTCTATCCTTAACAATTCTGTCATTCTATGGCTTTCTAAAGTAAAACATGGTAATTAGAACTATCAATGGAAAAATGCCACAGCTCATCCCCCTCTGTAAAAGAAAGCTATTAAAATCAAAGTTTGAAATGCACTGGACAGTCTTTTAAGAGCAATATTTTGAATTCTGGTTCAGTGGACCGTTTGATCCCATGCTTTATTTTAAGTAAATTCTTAAACTTAAGTAAATTCCTCAAAAGTGTTGCTGAATGAGAATGACCCAACAAGTATACTATTATTGTTTGTTTGTTTGTTTGTTTTTCCTAATCAGAACCTCATTGTTCTTTAAATTGGTGTTGCTTTCTGAATGTAATACTTTTCCATTTTCATGGAAAATAAGCATGGGAAGCATCAGCAAAAACTGTATTGTTTTAGCATTTCTCAAAGAATTATGGAGCTATTTGCTGAATAATATTTTAAAGAAAATGGTCATTTTTCTAACACATACTTCTTGTGATTCTTCAATTCTTCAGAGGACTGCTTTTGCTGGGTTAGTTGACTTTAAGGTTTAACACATCTCTAGCAATAAACAAGCATGTTGGACATGTTGTTTGATGAACTGCAAAGATTTAAGCACTCAGCTTTAATTACTGATGGTTTTAGCAACAGCACAATAACGATGGGCTCCTGCTTCACTAAATCAAAGAAATGTGACTGAGGGACTTCTGATCCAATTGCTCTCATTTAGTTCAGCTCTCGCAAACATGGCTGTAAAATATCATTGTGGCTTGAGTTGACATGAAACGCCATTGACATCAATCAAATAAAAAAATGTGAGAGTCAATACATAACACAAACCTGCTAGTTCCAGCCGTTTAATCATCTGCACGTATTTGTGTTTCGTTTCCCTCCTGCCACTTTTTCTCTCCAACTTCTACTTTATTTTTTTTAAGCACTTGTCATCTGCAACCTAGTAAAGTTTAGCAGCTGTTGAGATGAAAGGATCAATACTTCCCAATCAGGATAATCCAAAAGACACTATTACTACATAGCATTCAAGTGCTAATGTTACTGAGTAAAGCTCTGTATCTTTTAGTTGTTCAGTGATAATAACAATCTTTTGTCTGCCTGCTGATACAATTATGCACACTATATTGAATAGTTATGATTGTGTGGCTTGTCAGCATTCCAAGGTTTTGCCAGAGACCCGGCTCTATGAACTCGTTCAGAGCAGCAGGGCAGGTTTAATGTGCAAGTTGGATGAAGCATGGAGCCAGCTGGTGTCAGCTGCCTCTTAACAATTGTGATATGTATCAATCACTCAGCATGGATATTTTTTATTGGTATAATTTTTGATCTTTGAGGTTTTATACCAATAAAACATAATTACTGGGATTTAAAGGAGCAGCATTATTTAGAGGGAGGAGATGAAATATTCCTTGAATGGATAATCTTCAGCACTACCACCTCTTGATGGGATGATAATTCAAAGGAAACTGATGGAACCAAAAAGAGCTTCTTGTCATTGGATTCTGCAGAGAGAAAATCGAATGCATAGTTTCTACAAGGACAGGAGGGTTCTGAGGGATATACTTATTTTTTTTAAAAAAAACCATGTAACTTCAGGTTAGAAAACTGGTTTAAAATACCAAACAGATTATCTTGGAATTATCAGCTCACCAGATCTCTAAGAATATTGGTTAATATAATGCCAGTAATTTATTTTTACATACTATAAATCTGATATCATTATTGTATGTCTGATATGGATAGCTTAACAAAACCTTTTATGCTTACTGTGAGATTGCAAAAAAGGTGAAGCAACATCCTAATGAAGCTGAACTGATTATGGTTCCACCATTACTTGTATTGGCTATGTTGTAATCTATCAAAACAAATATCAGCCATGTCAAAACCAAAAAATCCTTCCTGAAATCTTGTCTGAGCTGCCTTCATCAAAAATCAGCCACGAACTACACCATGTACTATAAAAGGTAAGATATCCAGGCAAGATGTTCAGTTTTTGCATTGCTGTGTTGAAGGCAAAGAAGAGGAGGAGACAAAAGTGTTGTAGCCAATTAGCTAAAATGGTACCATTGGTGCATTCTAAGCTTGATGGGCTCATTAAGCATTAAAACTCCTTGACATTTCCCTGTTGTACTGATAAATAGGAATGAACAGTTTGCATTTTATACTTTACTAAATTGTATGTCTTTTTGGCTTCTTCATCTGTCATGTTTTACATGTTTAATTTTGCATCTATTTCATTAAAAATAAAGCACTAAAGATTCTTTGCTCTTCTAATTATCTTCCTTTGAAAAACTCCTAGTTTTGTATCAATGATATTGTTTGGTTCTAAAGTGTAATAGTTTATGCTCATTGTTAAATTGCCAAAAGGATAGATACTAATATGTCACAGCTGCTTGGTGAAAATGCCATCATTAGTGATCCATGAGTTGCAGAGGAAAAGGGAAAAGGAAGAAGGCCAACAGTCTCCTAAACACCCCAAATGATTTTTAGAAGTCTGTTTTTATTAAAAGAGTTTTGAATGGAACCCTCCTTGATGTCATTAAATACATTAAAACATCATCTTTAAATGGAATTACAACTGCATTGTTTTAATAAATAGGAAAGAACAAAAGGCATGTGGTGAATGTGATAGTGTTGGCCTTTTTATACTAATGAAATTAACCTCAGGACTACCTTTCTGTACTATTCCCAGTTCAGAAAAAAATCCACCTGGATTGGATATTAGTGGCATGAACTGATGAAAAATACCCTCAAGTTTTTAATTTTATTTTTCATTTGCATTCATAACTAATTAGTTCAAAAATCCCCTTTTGAATTTTCAATATTGTTCTCTCTCTCTCAAGAGAGGAAAGCTCCTGATAAGCCGTTTTTTTTCTCTAGTTTTTTACAGGTCAACAGCTGGCCAATAATTGCTAACTACTGTGTTAGGTGTAAAGGACAAGGTTGTGATGGCAGAGGTGCCTGCAGGGGTGGCCTCTGTGGGAGGAGTTCAGGAGCTGCCCTGTGCCACAGCTTGCAATAGACACACCAGTTGCCAAAGCCAAGCCATTTGGAGGGGTTTGTGGCACCTCTGTGGAAACATATTTAAGATAGGACAGAAGAACAGAGGGAAGAGGGAACAGAAGGAACAAAGTGAGATAGAGGAGCAGTTACTCGATGGTAGGGCATGCACACCCCAAGGGACTGTGGCTCCTGGGTGAGCCCATGGTGAAGCAGGTATGGCCCCAAAGACGCTGTGGGCTGTGGATAAGCCCAGAGCAGAGCAGGTTCATCTCTGAGAGGACCTGCAACAAGTAGAGCATAGGAAACAAGTGAGGAGCACCAAACAGCAAGGAGAAAGCTCTGTACACTGACCTCGACTGCCTGACCACTCATTGCCTCCCTGAAGGGTCTCAGTGTACCCTGTGGAGACAACAAGGCAGCTGGGAGAGGAGTCTGGAGTGAGCTAATGAAGTTGAGCCTGGTATTTTCCCTAAGTAAACTTTTGTCTTCTTTGTTTGGCAACACCCAAATCAATAATCAAATATTTATGTTACTGGCAGTAAATTAATTTGTTCTGACTGTTAGAGAGGTTTACCTTTTGGACCTTTTTTGACATGTTACGATATTCATCCAGTAGCTAGATAAATGTGTGGTGCTGCAATAACCTTTTTTTTTTTTCTGATCTAGCACAAAAAGTAACTTTAAAATCTCAGTTAATTATAATAAGGCCGATTTTTACGGTTCTGGAAGTCTAATGGGACTCAAAGTTATGATTAGCTTGATTAGCTTTCTTGCTGAATAGACCATAGTAGCCAGTGAAGTGCTGCAGAAGCTGCAGAGGTTCTGTTCCCACGCTTTATTCACTGCTGAGGGCTTTAGGCTGACTTTATATTCCCTGTATTCTACCACATACGATGTAACCAGCTCACACAATTGTTCTCATTCAGGTATATGGAGCTGCCAGAGATTGTTCAGTTCCAGCACTTATGTGAGACACTGAATAAAGCTTCCATGAGCAATTTCAGGGTTACTTCTCGTGCACAAACCCTGAATACTCCTGCAGCAACATGAGCTCCTGTTAAATGACAACAAGGCCCACAGCCATGCTCTGTGTCATTATGAAATGACAGGGTTGTGGGCTGACATGAACTATTCTTTATGAAAATGGGGGCAGGTGGCTGAATAAAAGCCTTGCAGAACATTTTTATTCACTGTTTTACAGGCTTCAGTAAGTGTTAAATTACAAGGAAAATTAAAAAACCCCAACAAACCACTTGCTGCATTATTTATTTTGGAGGGGTGTATTTTTTTATCCTTTAAAATTCTATTGGTTTATCATTATGTCTATTACTACAGGTTTGTCTGAGGTGATTTATTACTATGTTCTTTGCATTGTCATGGGAATATTTGGCACCACTAACATGATGTTTAAACTTCAGACGGTGGAATTTGGTACTGGGGTCATACCAGGAACACATGGTTTGTCCTAAATCCATGAATTTCTGTATGGTATTTTTCTAATACAGATTCACACCCTTCAGAACAGCTGAGGATGGGTGTCTTTGTTGACACTGGCATTCATTCCAGTCTGATAGGAGATCTTAGAGATGTCACTGGAGCTTCTGAGACATTGCCTTTATTTTACACAGTATCCTGACCAGTCATACTGAGATTTGAATTTGCTGACATCGAGTGCAGTGGAAGCAATATATTAGAATTTTCCATTTCTGCATCTACTGTGAGATGGAAAGCTTTCAAAAAACAGTAGCCCTCTATCTGGATGAGGGTACAAGCAGTAGATCAAAGTCTAGAACTAACTGTAATACATTTACCAGAGTATAGATGTACAGCTAGATATAGATATCCTGATGCACAGAGTAGGTAAATTTCTTACTTTTCAAGTTTGCTTTGTACTGACTGAGAATATGGACAATGGAAAAAGGAGACTAATGCATGTTAGAATGTATAGGTCTTCCTAATGACCCCAAACATTTTTAATGGTGTATTTATTCATCACTAAGTACTATGGCATGACATAAGAGCATAATTTTTGGAGAATCTCCCCTGCCACTCTCCTTCCCTTCTCCTGTTTCTTTCTTTCTCACCCTTTTTCCCGACCTTTCCTTCTACTTCTTCCTTTCTTCTGTTACTTTTTCTCCTCTCCTCTCCTCTCCTCTCCTCTCCTCTCCTCCTTCATTCCCTGCAACATCCTGTTCTCTCTCTTGCCCACTTTCCCTGTTTGCCCCCTTCCCCTGGTGCAAAACTTCCACCTTTTACACTATGTTAACTCTATTTATCTCCTTGGAAGTTGTCCCAGCCTATCTTACCTTCCACTTTTTAAAAGAATATTATTTCAATCACTTAAAACATATATATATCATTATGTAGTTTCTGTATTTTTCTTGGAAAAATTTTCACCATAGGCATGTTTAGGGAAGAGATTCAAAACATTTACCCACCATGGTGTGTATCTAATCATACAGTATCGTTCTCTTTTTATAAAGAGGCTGAAAACAGGACCAATCCAGCTCATGGACTGGAATCTATTATCACAATACTAAATTTTGATTCTCCTTTCTCACCATCTCAAACAGCAGGTTAATGGACAGTCATATTTAGCCAAAAATTCTCTCTAGGAATCATAGAATTGTAAAAAAGAAAGCATTTGAATGTTTTTTTTTTTTTGCTTTCCTATTTTAAATGATCTTTTCCTTAGTGCTGTATTTTCTTTTTTTACAGTGACTGTATTCATCTGTCATTCTGCTTAAGCAGTCACTCTTTAGGTCTTGATTATCCTTGCTTTGGGCAATCCCTTCTCTTTTAAATAATATGATGAAAGCAGATCCAGTGAGGCTTACACAATGAGACCTTTAAGGTGCTGCTCAATCCTATCTGGTCTTGCTGAGACAAAGATTGGTCTCTCATTCCACAGGATTCATGATCACAAACACAGCTGTTATTATGCTTACAAAAAGTATCCTATGATGCAAATACTTAATACCTATATCAATGAAAGAGACTGGCATTGCTCTTTCTGCTGCTGCTTGATTTACTGTTAAGAGAAATGTTTGTTGGTTCCAGGGAACAAACACATTTCAATTGGGATGCTCACCGCAGTCGTTCTGGATGAACACTGTATTGCCTCTCAACACACTCTTGATTAATTTTAACAGAAAAAAGCAAAAAGAAATTAAAATTTTAACTGGGTTTCACTTATATTGATAATACTCAATATCCATGTAGGCAGGTTGGTTCATGTCCCTCAGCAGAATCTTTGTGGATGACCCCTGTGACAGTTCTGGGGTCTTCAGGCAAGATTTGTATCTAATAAGTGATGGAAACAGTGTAAAACCCCACAGGTTTGTCACCAAGTTCAGAGTCAATGCCAACAGCAGTTGTGTGCCTCTCTGAAGCCATTGATTAAAACCCCTAAATGCCTCTTAAATGTGTGTTACGCATTGTGAATAGTTCTGATGCTCTGTTATGTGGCTGAATAAATAATTTAAATGGTTGAAGAGGCTGGACTGACCTTTGCCACAAGTTGGGATAAAGAGTCCCAGTTTGTTTTAGCATCTTCTTTGGGTTTGGAACTGAGGCTGTAAAATCTTCAACTGCTTCACATCAAATGCCTCTTTCTGTGAAGAGTCTGCCTGGCTAGCACGGACTCCTCACTTGCTGGGCCTCCCTTACAGGAGGAGTGTGAATGTTTCCTGTTAGAGCAAAGATACCAAATCCTTTCCAGAGGTGTATGCTTCCTTCCTTTATGTCTTTGTGCAGCTGTACAATCCCACTCAGAGTCTAGCTCTTGTGTAATCAGTTTCTGAACATAAAATGTTCATAATGCTTTAATATATATATATTTTTTTCACTTCTAAACCATGAAATGAAAAAAAAAATCCTGTTCAGAAGCATATCTAACTCAGTTTAGGCTTGTGGTTAAAATCTATTTATTGGAATGGACTCTGAAAGGGTGGCTGGAATAAGAACATTCTTGTAAGTGATCAGTCAATTTTAATGCTTTGATACTTGAATTTATATAGTTAAGCCAAGGGATTTTTTTAAACTTGTTTTGTTTAGGGAAAATTTCACAGAACTACATAAACATAATCACTGAGGATTTTTAAGTGTTTTTATGGGGTCATTGACACCAGAAAAAGAAGACAAAAATAAATTTGAAGCCAGAAAAAAGAAGGAGATTAGTACAAGTAGGAATAAAAAGTTAAATAATTTGTTAATAGTAACACTGAATAAAGTGAATTCCTAAAGTGAAAGAAACTGTATAGATTTCCTCTGGCACTCTGGAAAATCTTTTTAAATTATAAAAAAGCAGAAATAATAAATTGCACCAAGGTTTTTGTGGGAAACTATGAGATTTTCTGATAGGGAAGTTTCCACATCAGAGATGCAAAGCTGGGCTAGATAGAAATACCAGGGTTTTGTCTTAGGTAAGGTTTACAAACCTGCACAGCCCTTTCTTTTGGCTGTGCTTTGAGATGCTTGGGCACTATAAATATTGCAGAAATAAAATTTTTATCATGACAGCATAAGACTCCACTGATGGCACCTGCCAACAGTTCCTTACCTGTGTTATCTCTACAGTGGCCTTAGCTTTTAAATAGTTCTTTCATTGGAGAGGAAGGAAAGGTCAGTGATCTCTTATTGTTCAACACCACCGAGGGGTTTCCGGAGATTGGCAGCCAGCAGAACCTTGCAGGGAAAGTGCTGGAGAGTGCTGCCAGCACAGGCTTGCATAGATCAGCATTTCATTACAGAAATAGCAAATGACTGATGTATTTTCTAGGTCAAGGTGGAAAAAGTTAAATAAGGATACTGACAACTTGAGTTACGGAAGGTGGCCGTTGTGTGCAGTATTCCACCAGCTGTGGATGGACAGTGTAATCCTCTTTTCTTTATATTGTATAACAATACTTAAGTATTTCTTCCCTGAAACCTATTGTGTGTTTGGATATACCAGAGGAGCTACAAGTACTTACCTGAAATAATTTTAGATTCTTTATTTAGTTGTGATTTAGATTTAGCCATGATTTAGAGAGAGAAAAAAAGTAGTTTTGTAAAAGCTTTAAAGCATTTGCTCTTTTCCCCAAAATGCTTTTCATAATCACAGCATCTGATTTGAGATGGTGGAACTGAGGGTTTCAGGGATGCGACTTAGGAAACTGAAGATATCAAGAGGAAGAATGGCTTCTAAGGCAACAGGATGGTGTCTCCAGATCCTTCAGTTGAGAAGGCTCAACAATAAAAAACAGCATTGAAAGATCATTGAAAGACTTCTTTAAGACAGCTAATTAGTTCCTGTCCTCTAATTATTGTTCAGTTTTAACTATTTCTTAGTTGTTTTACTTTCCTGAAAGTAAGAAAAATGAAGAGGTTCTGCCATTAAAAAATCATAAGAGTAATCTTTTCTGGTAATTTATCAGTTCAGTGCACTGCCAAGCAACTTTTAAAGTGGATTTTGGCAAAATTTCATGAAAATTATTTCCTTTTCAAAAGTATAACAAATAATTGCCTTTCTTCTATATCACTTTGCTCCTTCTCTGTAGAGAGAAGCATATTTGTTTATTTAGGGTAGCTATTTGGAGATTTAAAGTTAGAATTTGCACAATTCAGAGGGAAGTCTGTGTAAATGTGACATGGACACAAGTGACAGGAGCTGATCTTTCACATTCGGAATTCTTCTCTCAAGGCAGTTTTGATGCAGAGCAGGTGGCTTGGCAGATAGAGCTCCACCTGGATAAACCATGGGACACCAAAATAGCCTGTTACCTACTGACATGCAGGAACCACAACAGGAAATTGAGATGAAGTATGAAAACCTTTTTGCGACAAATTCAGACAGCTTTTCTGCTAAGGTGGATCAAGGAAAATATTATAAATTTATTTGGGTTAATACTGAATGTTTCTTAATTTTCTTTTATTTTATTTTTGTATTTTTGTATTTAATTTCTTACATTGTTAATCAGTTTTGGATTATCACAAAAGCAAACTATGGGCAGAAAATTTAGAATATAATTGTGTATTTGTAGTTGCAGAGAAAGGAGAGCTGCAGGTTTTAATTCTGAGGTCATTTCACAATCCTTATCAGGTAAAATCTGGTGAGGTTGTGTTACGCAAACTTGGGTCACCTTGAGTAAATGAAAATAAAAGTTCTCTTTTAAAGTTGAATGTATTTCAAGTTTTAGAAAATCCCATTTTATACTTAGTCGTTGCAAAAACTCAGAGTTTTGTCCACAAGACAACTTAGAGTTGTCACCAAGCTGCCAGATAAAAAGCTTATATTGTTCAGGAAAATATATTACAATTTTATCTACTTGTACTGTTCAATAAAACATTAGTATCTCAGCATTTTTATTTAACAATAGGCAACCTTAGGCCAGTAATTATGCAACAATTATAATAATAAAAACTGTCCCCTGCTGCTCACCTAGAAACAAGAATATATTAAACCACTACTAACCATCTAAAAGGAAAGCACAAACTACACTCATTTTTAATGCCCCTGCAGTGCACCATGGGAAGCTAATAATTCACCCTCTAATTAGTATCCCTTCTGCTGCTGTTGGCGCAAGGACAGACAAAGAGGCATCCGCTTCATTACAAACTTGCCTTGGTAATCTTTAAATGTCTTTCTTCTCTGCAGGTCGAACGCATGGAGCAGGGGCAAATAGAATGTACAATTAAAAAAGGTTTGCTGGTATCACTACTCTGACCATGCATCCTGAGTCTAATGAGTGCACTAGAAAGGGGGAAAAAAACCAAGCCATTTGAATGTAGTCATTCTCTTTTTTGGCTATATTATAATTCTTCCTTCTTTTCCTTCATTAGTGTCTACATTAGGAGGAAAAGGAATACACCCATGGGGTAAAGATTTGATAACTTCACAGCATACCTGCAATGACAGTGTTGTTTAGACTTTGAGCAGTTGGTAAATATTATACATCTAGTTTAAGAAAAAGTGAATGACAGTAGACCTTAATTAATGCTTGAGAAGATTAACTGTTTCAAGGGGAATGTACCAATTTTAATACATTTCTCTTTTAAAACCAGAATGATTTTGCACAGGGCACTCCAGGTTTGAAATATGCAAAGCATTTCTACATAATTTTAGTACTGTGGTGATTATAGTGATCATAGTATTACAGTGATGCTTTCCTTTAATGGTCTTGTTTACACATGCACAGTGTATTTGTTGATTAATTTTCACTTATAGAAAATGTTGCATGCCTGAGGATATTTTCAACTTGCCAATACACAGCTGTTTCTAGTTATTATAGAGAAATTTTAGTTTTCACAATGGCCTGCTGGTGCTGTCAGAAGAAAGGCCAGCAGTGTACTGGACAGCACTAGGAACTTGTGCTCTGGTTCAAATTTGACTTAAATCAGTGGTGTTATTTCCATTTCATTGCTGTGTAGTGGTCTCTGTGAAGCCCATTAGTAGGCTCATAACAAAGCTAAGTGTGATGCTGCCTCTTCTGTTAATTTTGAGGATTACTTATTAAGTAATCAGAGGACATGCCTCTTCATCCCTATTTAAATCCAGTCTTGCTCTCTATGAGATTGTGCTTGTGTAATCACTAGGAGAGCTGGGTGTGCTCAGGACAGTTGAATATCATGTGACATTCTTATGTACAGTCAAAAGAAAATTCAAAAGTGAATGATCACAGTAACCAGCTTAAAATTTTACCTTTTATTTTGATATACATCTGTAAAGCTCTCTGCTGAATAGGTAATTAAACTTTTTTAAAAAAAATAAATATGTAGTTTGAAGAAAGTTAGTGGGGCCCCATAATCCTTCCACTTGGATATTGTAACCTAAGAGCAGGTGAGTACTGGATTATCAGTATGTAAATTACTCATAGTACTAAAAAAGTTCCTTAGTTAGTTTTTAGTTTTAATATTAATTAAAGGAGCCACAAGGGAAGTGAAGGAGTGTTGTCTGTAAAATGAAATGGGGTCTTCATTTGTTGTTCCCTCCATCTAAAATAAAGATATTCCAGAGGTTCTTATTGGAGAGTAAAAGGACATATAGTACATGTGGTAGAAAAAAATTGTTTGCTTCCATTCAAATGGTGCTTCACTCTTGATCTCAGTTTGTCCTAATTCAAATGTGCACAAATTAAGACGTGAGAAAAGTTGCTATATTGGGCCATGTGTACACTTGAAAAGGAAGTTGAGGCCATTTTAGATTATCCTAGGATTCATGTTGGGAAATAAAAGATCTGGAGGTTCTGATGTAAAATCAAAGACGAAAAATTTATGGGGAGCTTACAAGTTTTTGTCAGTACTGTATCTGTCTGGAGAATAAAAGGAGGACTTAATCAAATAGTTCCATAAATTTAGGCTCGGCACTGAATTCTCTTAAAAATGTCAAAATTGGATTTGGTTGGCACTCAATAGTACAAAATTATTTTCTAAGGAGTTATTCTCCATTTCTATTATTGGAGTATCTTGATAAGAAAATAATTGGCTATAAATTAGAATATGTTGGTTTAGTGCTTCATGAAGGCACACTTTGCATGAGTAGGAATGAAGCAAAACCAAAATCCTAATGATAGTCTCTTCTAAAACAAACATGTGTTTGTAATAATGACTAAACCACAGGTCACTTGGTTAATTGCTAATGACATGGTGGATTTAATGGATCTGGATGTAGCCCTAGGACACTTTCTATAACTGGCCATTAATCTCAACACAAATACTTTCTGACTCAGTCATTATTGCTTATTGATCTGACTGACACACTTGAGCATAACTTGTTACTATCTTATGAATGGCTTCTCTTCCAGTGGTGCACTGCATCAGGGTACATTGTTTTCCATAAAATAATATATTAAGTCTCTATTTTTTATGGTTGACTAGAAACAGCAATGTCTGGACTAGCAAAACTCTGTGGTGGACAGACTCACAAATGTGTCCTTGGCCAGGTCCCAGTTCCCACGAGAAGGAGACCTTTATGGGCAAAAAGATTGAGCAACCCATATGAAGAGTTCTTTTTATTGCTGTTCCTTTCAACAGAATCATGCCTGGCTTGCTCACCATGGTGTATTCCCTGTGGAGTCAGTTCCTTGATTTCACTTTCTCAGAAAGGTTTACACTCTGGAAGAGGAAAAAAAACCTAGACACAGCTTCCTGGTTTTATGTTTTGTACCTCCACAGAGTCATTTTGTAAATCTCTATATCCTGAGTCTCAAATGAGGCCTTCTCTGACATTCTGGCCAAAGGGGAAGCTGTGCTCCATTCTTGTTCTGCCTCTCACGTCACCTTCAAAGTTTGATGCTGGGAAATTCTGCTTGGTTTTGTAATGACTGGTGGCAACTTGAGGAATTATTACAATAATTGTAATATTACAATATATTACAAAAATATATTAGAGTTCAAATATTGGTAAATACATGTGTATAGATTCCAGATGCATAACAGTGATATTTTAATTATGTTACTTTATTTATTTTTTGGCCTTAATTCTCAGAAATATCACTACTCTGCAGAAATTAATCATGTAAGTCAAATTAACATTGATAATTTTTAATCTAGAGAATGTGTATTTCTCAATTATTGATCTAGATAAACAGCTTACAGAAGGTTTTAGCTCAAGACTGGGGTTAAATTTTGAAAATGATTATTGGCTGCTTTCAATTTCTGCTATAAATACAATACTTTTCTCAAGCACACCACATGTTCCTGTTTGGTGAAAAGTGACATTTTTCTGAGGAAAAGAAGTAGTCTTTTCTTTTCTGAGGAAAAAAGTTTTCTTTTCTGAGGAAAAGAAGTAGTAGAATTACTTAATGTCTAAATTAATCACTACTTCCAGGAAATTAATTTTGTTTGTTGCCTCAGCATGACAGAAAGCATAGGTAAGAAGTCCTGAATGTTTGTGAGATAATCTTCTTGTGTGCTGTACCATATCTGAAAGGTCA
Organism: Rhabdornis inornatus; assembly: GCA_013397075.1. Taxonomy (NCBI): domain Eukaryota; kingdom Metazoa; phylum Chordata; class Aves; order Passeriformes; family Rhabdornithidae; genus Rhabdornis; species Rhabdornis inornatus. Next base: position 180,981 of record VWZS01002702.1, read on the forward strand.
TACACCATAATAAAAGGTGTAAAATTGTTGTTGGGAAGACAGAAGGTAGCAATGGACTCCATGTCATCAGCACTTTGGATTAAGTTTTTAGTGCATCTGAATTCTGCCACATTGACTGCAGCTGTCTCCAAAGGCTTTAGAACATAGTTTTGTGCCCACTAAATCACTGACAACTTTCTCTGGTGGTTTCAATGCAACTGGTTTTGATTTCTAGTTTCCACAGTGAGACTAAGAATGGACAAATAAAAAAGAAAATGAAATAGTAATTAATAAAGCAGATAAAAGATAGAATTGTGACATCATTCCTAAATAGCTTTTTAAAAAGATATATACTTTTCATACTGATCCATTGATCTTCCATCTCACAGGTCTCAAAAATGACTTTGTGGTATGTAATATATAGGAGACAAATGAGTAAAGGATAACTAAATGCATAATTACCGTTTCTTAAGCTAACTTTCAGAAGCAAACCTGCTGCAGCAATGTAATGCAACATAATGCTAGTTTTTTTATACACCATAGATCCTACATTCCTTATGTGTTTTCAAAAATTCTCTAGGATAAAGCACATACTGGCCTAGTACACAAAATTAAAAGCTTAAACCACTATATTCCACACTGCTGTATATATTCCTCAAGCTTAAAGAGTATAGGGTTGCAGAATATTTAGAACATCTTAGACTTAGAGTTCTGAAAAAAGGGGAAATAAATCCTCAAAATTTTATGATGCAAAAATATTTGCCTCGTAGTGTGTAATTGAATAGTAAGTTTGCCATCACTGTCACATATATTGTCACGTATATTTTTACATATATTGTTGCATTTAAAGGAGTGGGAAAGCCCAATGTAAGTAATGACCATGAAGTTCTGAAGGGCTCCTATAGGTAGTGACAATTTTGACGTGTGAGAAGGTCATGTTTAAAATGTATTTGTTAGAAGTTATTTGTACCTATTTTTGAGCACTTCTTGTTTGCAACTCTTATTAATAACAAAACATTTAGTACACCATGGCCCTTTAGAGGACTACATTGCAAATTACATTTCTTTTCTGAGTTGGGCTGCTGTTACTGGGCTGAATATGCTGTGCATGCATGGGATCGAATGATTATTAATAGTTCTAGTCTTTCCTGGGTTGCTAGCTGCACAATAATGAAAAAAAAAGCATCATGGCCAAGGTACAAATCAGATGCAAATATCACCTGTGAACTTCTCATTCTAAATTTGTACAAAGCAATTAAAAGTCCCTGTACTTACATATTTCTTTTAGACTGCTCTAATGGTTTGGAAGTAGCAAAGTAAGATAGACGTTCTGATTAGAAGAGACCAGCACTTCCCAGATCAATAAGAACACAGAATTTCCTAATACCTTCTGTACCTCTGGATGAGGGATTTTCTTCCACTGACTTTCAGTATAGAGGTACTCACAGAAATTTATAATTATAAAATAAGAGGGTTTTCCCCCCCCCAACTTCTGAAATAATATAATTTTTCCTACAAATATAGTTGTCCTGCTATATATATTGCAGTAAAATTCATGTGTTTCATGTTACTTAAACTGTATGAACTTTTGGGCACAGGTATATCCATGTCATGTATGTGACAAACAAATGAAGGTTCTCTGATGTGCAATGGAACAAGGGACTTTTTTCATTACTTCAGGTATAATTGGTGGATGAACAAGGGTTGGGAACTTGGAGGTTTTAGACTGAAACACTGAACAAGCTTTCCATTTAGGGAAAATGAAAATGTTATGTTATGATAATTATAGAGTGGATGAATCACAGTTTGGTATAAAAAGAAGTAAACTTTATTATGCTTCTCACTTTCCTTTTTTATTATAGATTATGCTTTCAAGGATTGTTCGATTTTGTCAAATGCTTGCTTGTGAATTTTTTTCATAGAATTATTGCATTTGCCTCTCTAGTCTATTTCTGCTTTTTTCTGATGATTTTTTTTCTTTTAATCTGCAAATTCATTGATGCAGCATCTTTTTCTCAGCTGAAAGAAACAGTTTGAGGAGTTGAATTGCTGTGACAGGATTACAACAGCATGTTAGCTCTGTCTGTCTGTCTCGCTCCTTTAGCAGTACTGCTGGCTGCTTCTTCTATGTAGGGTAGTAATTATTCACTGATTTACTTCACTTCATGTCATCTGCCTCCAACTTTTCCAATCCCTATTAAACAGGATGAAAAGAGAGACTTTAAAGAAGTGGTTGCCTAAGGAGAAGGGAGGGTTTTGATGCTATTCCTAAGACAAGTAATGAAGAGCTTGCATTATCTCAGGGCCAGTATCTCAGTATTAATTATTTGAGCACCTGTAAAATAAATTGAGAAGCTGATTTCCTCTATGGAGCCAAGTAGGAAGGTAAGGGATGCTTATCCCTGAACATTTGAGCTTTTTCCATAAAGAATCTGCTGTACTATTTCTGTAGCATTAGAGCCGTGCAGCCCACCACAGTGACAGGCTTTTAATGCCAAGTCATACTGGCCTGCTAGCCTCACATACTTTCAAATGTGCTGCTCTCCAAACCAGTCTCTGCTTCCATGGTCCCAATGTCTTTCCTGCTGTTGGAGAATGTCTGTCAGCCTCTTTAGAGTCTTTCTATGATTTTTCAGGATCCTGATATGCTCTTTGACCCAGCTGCCTCAACATGCTGCTGCTACTCTCTTGCCTCTCTTCTTTTCTCCAGTGCGGTACAGAATTTGTATTAGTTGTACAGCCTGTGCCTTGTGTTCTAATTTAAAATTCTGATGTGATCTTTAACAGAATTACCTCAATTTCAGGAGTTTAAAATCACAAGAATGTAGGATTACTGCAATATTGCCTGATGCCACCCTGCATGTCCTGTAAGGGTTACTCTTAAAGGAGGCACAAAGGTGGAGCAGGCTCTATACTGCCTCTCCCTGGGTCAGCTCTAACATTAGGGCATGGATGAAACATTTCCAATTTCTCCTAAAGGGCTACACAGCAGGATGCATTGCACCAGCAGTTTGCAGTATGTGTCGAAAGGCTGCAGCATATGCTCTCTCCTCACTGCACTCACCTCCACAAATTTAACTCCAGCAACTTTAACAGATGCTGAGCCTGAGATATTGGGACAATGTATTGATACTCAGGAGGGAATCACACTGGAGGCTTTCTTTCCTTCCTTCCTTGTTCACAAAACACTAGAAACAACATGAATCTTACTGTTCAGGGTATTGTAGTTCGTGAATGGAAAGCTATTTTCATGCCTGTAAGAAGCTATGAAAAGTGTTATTCTGGAAAAACCAATCTACTGTAAAACTTAAGTAATGCTATCTGAAACTGCTGATTTCACTGTGACCTCAAGTGGCATATTAACTTTGTAAAAACTATTCCAAATAAACACAGATTCTTATCTGCATTTACTTGCTTTGAATTTTATGGAAGCAGCAGTTTCTCACTACGATAAGCCCAGATCAGAAAGTGTTTTCTTCTGAATTCAGATCAACCAAATGGGCATCTCTATCTGAATTCATTAATGCAGCTGATCTCTGGTCTTCAGCATAGGTGGGAGTTTCATGTGGTAAAAGAGGTGTAACTTTTTTACACAGAATTATGTATTTATATACACTGTGTGCCAAACAGCCAGAGCCAGAGAAACACACTCCAATAAACTGTGGTTAATAAAAATTACTGTTCTTTCATGCAACTCCAGTTTGACAAGGGTCCTTTATAGATTTCTAATCCCAATTACATTAGATTTTTTTTAACCTAACTTATTGTACTATGAGCCAATACTGTATTATTGTAAACATCCTTTCAGTGTTTTCCTTTTATAAAGAAGGACCACAAGATTATTTCAAGAGGATAATAATGATAATTATATAACATATGGATAACATATGAATTGCATGCACCATTTAAGGATCCGTTAATTTTTGTCTATTTGTTGAAATGCTGAATGAGAGTAATTCTTAAGATTTCCCATAAACATCACAATAGAAGATAAACATAATTTTTTCTGTTGTAGTTACTATTTCCTACAAGCTCTTTTCCTATAATCTGAAAACAATTCCTACAATGCAAAAAATTCTAGGAATGTGGGATTTTTTTTCAAATTTGGCTGATAGTCAATTTTAAATTTTTTTCCATTCATATCAGATTCTTCTGGGAACCTATACAGAAGGAATGCAGATCATTAGCAAGTTACTATTATTAAAAAATGCAAACCTTCATCAAGTCCTTTTGTTGAAAAAGATCCTGGGCCCATTAATTCCAGCTGCTGAGCAGCCATAGCTCCAAGAGAAGTCAGTAGGAGGTAAAGGTGCTCAGCCTCTCCAGAAGTAGACAATATTGCATGAAAATAGATCTATCATAGTAAATTGAAATGCTGCAAGTACAGAAAGGATTGTTCAGTATCTACTATAAAATATAAATCTATAGAGACTGTTTTCACAAAACAATCTGAGTTGCAGTGTGAAAGACGATACTTTCAGTGCAAGCCCTATAAGGAACAGGGCAGATTCCCATTGCTACTGTATTTTTTTTTTTATTTTTTATTTTTAGATATTTATCCTCCTTCTACAAGTTGAAGGTATAACTCCTCTGTTTTACCTTCATAGATGATACTTAAGTACATATTCTGCTTGCTCTCAATTGCTCCCTGGTCCCTGTTGGATCAGTGGCAGTGTGGAGCATGCATTATATCAAGTGTGCACTCACAGCTCAGCCTCACAACCACCCAGGCTTTGCACCCGGGGTGGGTCTTTACACCAAAATTGTGTTAGCACACCGGACAGAGTAAGCTACAGCTTAGGAGGCAAAGAAAGTATATGAACCTGTGGCATAATATATTTGACTTTCAATTTACTTACCATTACTTAAGTATTATCATTATCATTATTTATGCTATTTAAAAGCTTCTCTGGAAGCTATTATCTAATAAAAGTATTTTTGATACTTTGAACAGTAAAGCTCGTACATAAGTTTATTAATTTATGCTAATAAAGATTAAAAAAAGACTACCAAAACATTTTCAGCCATTGATTGTATAATTGGATAATGTGTGTTAAACAGCTGACTTTTGCCAGTTTACACATTGTAAACATTGGCAATCTTGAATGGTTTTCATGCCACCTCTCCCAAAACAAGCTTTTTTTGAGGAGGACATATATTGTATGCAGGGAGAAACAATCTAACTTGCTATGAAGCTGGTGACCCAGAGAGCCACAGCTTGGCTTTCAGTTTACTTTGTTTGGGGGCAGTGAAATTACATTATTCTTTATCTGAGGTCTCTCCCATAGCACAGTCAGGTACCTGGTGATGCCCTTTCATGGGCTGCTCACCACATGCACAAGGCATCCTGCTTCTTCCTCAGGACTCTTCACAGCAGCATTTCCTTAGTAATCCTTGTGGACAGTTGCTTTTTTGGTCAATTATCTGTGCCAAAAATTGGAAACAAATCCAATTTTTTTCTCCTCTCTACCCATGGCAAAATACAGTTCTTCTGTCACTTGCTCAAGTTGTAAAATGCAGTTTGTGGATTTACCTGTTAATTTAAACTGCTCTGTACTCCTGTGGTGGTTCAGGGCAGATGTGTAGCATCCTGTAACACCCATTCACTTAGCATATGTCAACTAATGACAGAGTTGACAAAGATGTTTTAAACAACATAATTTGCTTTTCAAAACAATGAAACAATGTTGCATTCAGCAGTTTGGCCCAACTGTTAATGAATTGGGGTTGCTGGGAGTAACCGAGTAACACATAGCAAAAACCATCGAGTTTAATGTTCTGCTTAAGTCCGTCTTAGACCTGGGTCTTAGTGCTTTCAGGATCTCTGTTACTGAGAAGGAGTTTTTGGAGCTTATTTAAGTGGGGGGTTATTATATTTGTACTGTAAATGAGCTGTTCTGGAGGAAATCCTTGGAGAATCTCCACCAGAATAGGACACAACAAATAGAACAGCAGCTGCAGCATCAGCATGCTCCTCACACTTTCAGCTAGCAGCTCAATGAAACATTTTGGCAAGGCAGAGGACTCAGTGGGTGCCAGATTGGCACTGGTATCTATTGTGTTTTCTTTGCCTTATAGGATTTTTAAAAAAAATTGTCCATCTATTTTTATGATACCACAGCTTGAAATAAGGTGGAAAAAGGGAAAGTAATTAATTCTTCTTTAGGGTCTCTTCCCTGTCATGGACTTTTGTCTTTATTCTTCTACTTTATTCATCATGCTAGGAAAAGTATTCAAACACCTGATGTAGAGGACAAGTTCCTGGAACACAATGAAACATTTTAAGGGAAAGAATTTCCTTGACATTAGCACCATAGTTTCTTACATAGATTGGTCTCTGTTTTCAAACTGAAGTGTTTATAAAAGCATGCTGATCTCATGCAGTACAGCAGAGAACAGGGCTGCCTTATTTCCAGAATCAGAAGTAAACAGCTGTGCCACTGTTGTGTAATGCTCAGGCTAAGTGGGGGACCTGCTGAGGACAGAGCCTATCAATTCAAGAGAATTGGCAACATAATTGGCAATACATTATGTTTAACATAGTGTAATTACTAGAAAGGGGACGGAATGGAATTATCTCAGTGAACATTCTGTGCACTGTCTTGGAGTGACTTCTAGATCTATATATATGGGCTTCCTTTGTTGACAGTTTCAGCAGGAAATGTTCCATGTTGAACATAGTTAGTTCTGGTCTAGGAGCTACATTTATGATTAGAATTCCCCTCAGTATCTGTCTTTGGGAGGTAGAAAATATGGCTACCTAATGCAAAGTCTGACTACCTGCTTCTTAAGTAGTGTGTCACAAGAGCATCCTCTGTAGAGGCTCTGCAGTCACCACTAGTTCCCAATTAACTTGCAGCCTGTTGACTTTAACCTGTAAATCCCTAGATGCCTTGGGACTAGGCCAGCTGACACTGTTTGTGATATTCCTGCAGCTGTCATCAACAAATCATCATTGTGCCATTTTTTTTGCACTAATGTGCTATTTTCTTCAGAACTGATCCACACTGAGCAACAAGATGCTGAACTCCATGTCTTGTCTTTCACATGTGGTGCTTCTGTGGGTGTGTTGGATGAATGGTGGCATAAAGGAGTATATGAGAGTGCAGCTTACGCACAGTAAAAACTGATAGCGCATTTAGAATTAATACAAGCCCACAATAAATGTAATTAATAAGAGCTCTGGAGAAGCTCAGAATAAATAATTTTGTCCACATTTGACAGCTAGACTGAAAAATCTGCTTGTGACAAATGCAAAAGGATAGAAGTTGCCTTTGCAAAAGATATGAATGTGTTTAAAAGTATCTAAACAGATGATGATATTTCATGTTATGAACAGCTATACTCAGAACTATGTTTCTGGAGAAAAAGAAATGCAAGGTGCCAGCACATTCCTGCCTGGATCAGAACTCCAAAAGATTTGAGCAAAAGCTTATTTTTGACAGTTAAACTTGTCTTTCTTTAAGAAGATCAAACCAAGTTTTATATAGTACAGCAGTTTCAGAATTTTAAGTCTTTTCTGCAAGTAGAGTTTGACAGTCTTGTTTTGAAAAATGTATTTTAATAATTAATTCCTATATTTTCCAAAAACAAAGACACTTGTTTGACTTTGTGCATCTCACTGAAGTCAGTGAATTTATGTATAGAGTTAAACTGCTTACATCTTTATGCTACTGAAGACTTTGATGTTATTTATTGTTTAGCAGTTCTGTGGTAAAATTGTCTTCTGAAAGCCAAGTGGATGAAATGCAGAAATATTTACAAAGGGGAGAGAAAAAAAATCCTAAATGAATGAGTGCTTATTGGCCACTGAGAATTTTTTAGCAAGATTTAAAACAAGACAGTGATGGTAATTATTATTTGCTGTGCTTTATTTTCTGGATCGTAAATTAATGCAGAAGCTAAGTAGATCATTACCTCTGCTTTTGTATAGTCATAGATAAACTATGAGGAAAAAATATCACTGACGAGAAAGTGTTCCTGTGCAATTATCTGCTTGCTTGCTGTTTACCATGTCTGACTATAAATGTTTTATTTTGCCCTGACCATGTTAGCTTGAATAGGGAGGTCAGAACCATTAGCAGATTGATCCTTCTCTCCTCCGTTTTATGGCCCATATCCATTGTTATTTTCATTCCAATGCCTTTTCTCTCTCTCTTTCACTACAGCTAATTTAAATAAACAAAGTTTGGGGTTTTCAACTCTGATTTTCCTTTTCTCTCTCTGTAGCTGTCTTTTCTCTGAGCTGTCTGCTTTTCAGATGGTTGTTACCTCCTGTGTGCTCTCTTACTGATTTTCAATACTTATGTTAGTTTTTGTGACTTTTTCTATTCTTAGATCATCTCTATTAATTTTGGAATGAGAATGTTTCCAAACTCTATTCATTTTTCTCTTGTGGCAAGCTATAAATTTTCTTAAGCATCTGAATTCAGCAAGGAAAACCAGTTGTCATTCAACACTCTGTTATTAGCTGCTTTAATTCTTGAGAATCTGCATTTATTTCCACATTTACATGCCTATGCTTTAGTCATTTGTCTTTTACTGCAGCTACAATAAGTTAGGAGATACTTTAACACACAATTAATATTTATCCTGGCAAATGTGACTGAATTGCTCATCACTCTTATAACAGTGTTTGATCAAACTGCCAGTCATTCAGCTTATTAGTGTCAGTGTTTGTTACTGATTTTTATTCTTCTTCAAGCAGCCTCATTTTCAATTCACTTGCCAGTATCCTTTTGTTTCTGTACTGCAGAAACTTCAGAACTCTTCAGCATCCAGGGTCTTGTTCTGGCCAGCATTTTCTTTCACCATGGGACCCCCTGAGTTCTCCCACCGTTTCCAAATGAAGCAGCAGACGGTGTAACTCTGCTCCTCTGTCCTATTTCACAGGCATTGTTTCTCCACAAATGTTTCCTGTGTCCTCTCGGGAACTGGTAGCAAAGTGGTTGTGCAAAGTTGAACATTTGTGCAGGAATCCTTCCCAGGAGAATGATTATTCCTCTTCTTGAAAGTACCACAGGAGTGTTTACATTCCATGCACAAAGGAACCAGCAACTTGGAGAGAATTGTGTTTAACAGCACCTTTGAAGTAGAGTGCTTCTAACAGAGTAAGTATTAATGAAAGGCAAGAGGGTGACAAAATAATGTGTTAGAGAAAAATCCAGATATGAATTTTTGGAAAGGATTTAATGTAGAAACTGCACGATTCTGGAGGAGTCCGTAGAATCCAGTGAAATACAATTTCCATCCTTATGGAGCCACAATGCAGAGACTCTAACACAGAAAGGAAATGATACAAATGGGATGGAGTTAACTTCCATATAGCAGCCCTCATAGTGCTGTATGTATAGAAGAATAATACAATGCCATCATATGAATTTGTATTTTCAGTTCTGGTCACCTCATTTCACAAGTAGTATAAAGGGGAAGAAAAGTAGTTCACAGAAATTATAGTAGACATAACCAAGCGATATTTTAGTATTATAAATCAGTCAGGCATAAGAAAAAACCCTTTGAATTTTGTATTTAGTGCAGAATCACAGATGCATATTAGCCCAAGGCCCTGTTTGTGTGTCCAGTGCAAAAGAGCTTCATACACACTGGAAATATTAATAAATCAAATGAGAACAAATATGTGTGGTTGTGATTTTCTGCAAAATAACAGGTGTTGAGTGCATGTATTAAGGCACCTGTTTAATTTGGCTGTTATTTGTCCAGAGATGCTTATTCATGCTAAATTTAGCTAGGCTGTGGCAGAGCATGAGTTCACTTGGGAATGTGAATCTGTGAAATATGCTTTCACTGGAGCATGGTGAATAATTTAACTCACTAAATCTCTTTTTCAGCTTGCCATTTAACTGTGAATAGATTTCAATTTTGATTTATTTTGTTCTTCAAGTTATTCAACAAAAGGTTTATGCAAATGCATTGCAGCCTAAGGACAGCTCATATATTACCCACAATGATTACACACTAGCTTCTGCTGCTGCTGCTGGGACTGATTCAGTGCTCATTGAAGTCATTGTAAAGGCTCCTATACACTTCAGTTACAAAATCCTGCAGATATTTTTTCCACTGACTTCAGTGAGGATGGGATGAAGTTGTTCTCAGCTGTTTCACTCGTGCTCTGTGTCTGGTCAGATAGCTCATGTAAAGGGGTTTCTGCTGCTTGACAAGATGACTTGAAAACCCACAGAGAGTCTTTAAAGATTAGCATGGGACTGTTCCCTCTAAAGCTATGCATTTTTTCATGGTATTTAATCTTTCTGAAAAAAGCCCTATTTGGAAACTCATGTAGTACAAACATGTCTGCCAGAAGTGATTTAACAGCTACATAATACATTTATAAGTCATTACATATATGTTGGTATTTACCAATTGACAATAAACTTAAACAATACCTATTATGAATTTATGCATTATATAAAAGGAACACTCTATTATGGAAATAATTTTTATAAATTGCAATATATAGCAATTAAGTAATTTAAAATATTTATTGATAGCATTGGTTCTGGTATTTTGGAAAAGCCCTGATTTCTTGTCAGCAGTGCAGAGAATTTGGGTTTCATTTCTTATACTCCAAAGTCTTATTGGGAAATATATCTGAATAACAAATACAGGATAATAACTCTCCATTGTATGATTAATGCAGCTAAAGAATTTATACACTTTTATGTAGTTTACTTTAATATCTGATTTTTTTTAAAGGAGATGAAAATGTAAAGGCAGTTATATCTAAAATAAAATCTCTTGAGACACTTAGGGGTTTTTCTCCATGCTTATGATTTAAAAGAACAATGTGTTCATTTGGATTCTGTACCATCAATTATAGGAAAGACCAAAAGAATAATTCTGAATCTGATTTTATGACTACTAGGCCTTACTTAGTTGTTTATAAATTTAGAAAAAATTTACTTCATTGTTTTATTTTCAGTGATTAACCATAGAACAGCCTGTGATGATATTGGTTGCTTAACTAAGTGAAAGATTTAAGTGTGTGCACATTTCTTTAGTCACTTGGCAATTTTTATTGCAGTCATTTCTTTGAATTCCCTCCTAACGTGACTGATGATGAACTATTTGCATATACTTCATTTATATGCATAAGTATCATTTGACCTATCAATATTATTTTGGTTTGCAAAGTCCATAATAGCTTATCAACACTTTCTCCATATCCACCCATCATCTTGATGCACAATATTTATTTTGATAGTGACCTCTCCTCCTTTTCCTGGAAGAAATTCTTGACTGAATTTTTAGGGGAAGTCATAGAAAGACATCGTTTTTTCAGTGATTACTTAAGAGATTCATATGGTTAAACCTCATTGCCTTGGGGTGACTAAACCAAAACACTCATCTTGTTTATCTTAATCTGTTCTTTTAATATCACCATAACTTCTTTCCATCCGACTCATTTTTTCATTTATTTAATATATACCTTTTGCATGTTAGGTATTTTGGTGATAGTGTGAACTCATGGTAATCTCTTCCATCATGTTTCTTTTAATGGCATATGCTTGCACTGCTGGATTTTGGGTTTCCTTGGACATTTGCAGAAACAATAAACATAGATCTATTTTCTTTCTGATTTGTCTCATTGCTTGCACGTTCCAGAATTCTATTTTCTTGTAACATTTAGCAGCCAACAGTTACTTCCCTCCTGGACTGTTCCAAGTACTCTGTGCCCATGTAGGTTCTTGAAAGTATTATAGCAAACATATTGAGAAAAATAACCTTATTTCTTTTGTTTTGTGAATAAGCTTTTGAAATTCACCTGGCAAAGGAAAAACAGCAGGTGCCAAGTGATTTGAAGTGTCTGCACTACAATTTTCTATTAAACTAACTGGACAAAAAACTCATCCATGTACAATAACCAGCAGATGAGAGATGGTTTTGTTAGGTTGTATTTTGAGGACTATAGTTAATTCAGTAGATGGCACTATTCCTCCTGAGTCACTGAGTTAATAACCCAGATACAAGGTGGTTCTCCACTATGACAGTTATAGTTTTTTTTCCTAGAAGAGACCGAATAAAATTTTTGAATTTTTGCATCCATTAAAAATTCCCATGAGATATTTACAAGAACATGGGAAGCTTTCTGCCAAGATTCTAGTTTGATTATTTGAATTGAATTGATTGGAATCAATTCATAGTTGTGTTCCTCTGTATCTGGGCACTGCCTGCACCTCTTTTGGGTTCCATTGATTATTGTGGTAGTTCTACATATGTTGATATAGTGTGGTAGTTCTACATATCATGTAGGCTGCAGAAGCTCTTGCTATTGCTTCAAAAATTTCAGTGTTCACTCCCACCCACCTACTGCCTCTGATAGTTCATGGTGGCATGAAGAAGCAGCATAGCCTCAGCACTTTCTTCAAAGAAGAACTTACTTTTTATTGGATTGGATTTTTCCCACTAAAATATAGGTATTTTTGTTTGTCACACTTGTCTTGAAGATATCTATTCTCTCTTCATTTTTTTTTTGATTTTTAAATTTTTTTTTTTCTTTTAAAGTGTATGATTTAAATTATTCTGTGACTCTCCTTTTTTGGTGGACATAAGAATGGCAATCATGGTGACAGTTTCATTGCAGGCATTCAAAGCTGACAGAATAAATCCCGAGTCTCTCTTGAAAAAATATTTCAAAATGAGAGATGAATAAAAGTATGGAAATAAAATAGTCCAAAAGATTATACCAATGATTTTCCAAATGTCTTTCTTTTCACCAGGAGTGAAGTTGCTTTTTTTATACATGAAAGACTTAAAGGATGGGGTTAAAATTTGGTGTATTCTGTATATTCAAGTTCAAGCACTGGAACTGCTGACATGAATGGGCAGTTATTACATTTGTTGCATTTTTTCCTTGGCCTAAGAGCGGTGAGCTAAGAGTATCTATGAATATAACATATGTGTTCTTTGTAATGTATTGCTGAATTTTTAAATCAAGTGGAAAACAAAGGTATTTTAGAATAAATATAATATAAGCAATCAAACAATTTTTCTTCCTTTCAGTTACATATGATGTCTTCTAAAACAGTCCACAGTCATAAACAGAAAATTATTAAAGAGAGTGGGCAATTTGAAAGGTAAGGGTGGAATTTCTTGCTGTGTCTTGAAATGGCCTAATCTAGAATTAATTTTCTTTAATCACAGTAATAACATTTCACTTCCTTGTTTTGGAAATGTGCTGGGAACACAGCTGCTTTCTCTGAGGAATGAGTTGTAGCAGCTTCTACTTTCCTTCCTAATTTGCAGGGTTGGAACTAATAAGCAGGTAGATATTTAGTGCAGCAGAATGCTGGAGTATTTCTTACTGGAGTATAACTGAATACCAAGTGCTGTTACATAGCAGACTAATTAGATGTATTTAGTGAAGAATGGGTGGTGTATAAACACAAAGGTTTGTAGAGATGGCCTTTGGATCTTACATATTTTAGTTTTTCTAATTGTGACTTATGTCCTTCAAACAGACATCAGCATTGATGGAAGGGAGAATGATCTGTGATTGACATAGACCTGGGTAATCTGAGCACTTTCCCCAGTTTGGTTTCTAATGTCAGGTAAATAACTTTGTGCAGGCTGTGCAAAGTTTTGGAGCTGAATCATGGTGATATTCAGGGTTCCTGTGCCTCATCCTACCACCTCACAAAGTGAGTGTTTCTCTAGCCAGGCTGTTACTACCATGATCTAACTCTATGCCTTTTGCAAAATAGGGGCAATTCCGTTTTTCTTAGAAAGTTTCTTTAAAATCTTTAACTTCTCCGATGTATCTAGCTGCAATGATGTGAGTAATCTGTATGGTTACAGTATTCACACCTAATTTTTTAAAAATCAAAGTAGTGGTAGCTGATAGGAAATCTGTGACAAATGAGAGGATGATAGATTTTTTTGCCCCCAAATCAATAGATTTTAAATTTCATTTAAGATATGTAATTAAATGGAAGCCTTTTTTCCTAGATTTTATTGGTAACTTGTTCATATCCTCCCGTTACTCTGCTATAATCTAAAACAAGCTCTTAAGAAGCAGTATTGCATAGTTTTGATGTGTAAATAACCTGAGCTTGGTTTGAAATAATGAACCTATTAAAAAAAACCCAGACCAGCAACTATAAATAATTTCCTCTAGCTTTCTCACTGAAGTCTTGAGAGTTATATCAGTCTTTTGTTTTTTTAAATTCAAAATAAAATCAGAAAATTTCACACAAAGATTTTATTTTAATAGGAAGGTCTTTTAAAATGTCAGTTGCTATGAAATATTTAGAAAGTGGGAAAATGTTTTTTTCTTACTTTTTTATGTAGCTGTGTATAATGGTGTGTTTTACACAATGTGCTATGAGTAGTAGTGACCCCTGTATTTCAAAACTGGTGGAATACAAACCAGGTAGTTACTACTGATTTGTGTTAATCTCTTAATGTCCAAGCAGTGATCCCCTATTTTTAGATCCTGTACATATTAAAAGCCTTTGCCATCTTTGCTCTGACTCCAGAATTAATATTACTGCTTGTAACAGGGCAATAAATGATCAGCTTTGCATTTCCTTCACTTAAAAATACTGAATTACTAACATTGTGCTGGTTTGCTCTCACTGGGTTAAAAAAGGAAAGAGCCTGGCAATAAATACATTTATTTTCTGTACAGAGCAGTAATGATTCTCCTTGCATTCTTCCAGATTCTCCCGAATTCTGTCACTCAATAATATGTGGCTCTTGTCAGCCTAAAAGGGTCCCAGATGGACACAGCAAATCAGCTGCGGATGCATCCTTCCTTCATTTATATTGTTTAATAAGCTGATACTGTGTCTTCAGCCAGTACTTTCTGTCAGGTTCATGTGTGTTCTTTTTAAAGCAGTTCTAATTCCATAGATAAATCTCTATTTGAGCTGTCAGAGTATTCATTGTGCAAGACCAACTTTGCAACATTCCCAAGGCAAAGCAATTAAAACTCTGCATTTCCCTTCGCCCTTCTGGCTCCTAATAGCTGTTTATATTTTCTGTGAGGGTGATGGAAGAATGAAGAGATAGATTTGCTCAATACAGAACAGTGGCATTAAATGATACTGACCTTCTTTAAAAATGTGTGTTTTGTTATGCTGAATGCTTTCTTATCCTTTCAAACATGTTTGGCATGGCAGCTTGTTCTGTCCTTGCAGATAAAAAGTGGTTCTGTGCTAATAAAGAGTTAGCAGCTTTTGTAGATCTAGTGAGAGAAAGGAACTTTCATTTGCAGTTGTGCTGGCCATGGGAGATTGTAATTGCTATGGCTTGTGGCAATTTTTTTTTGCATCAGAATATATCCACATGGGTGATTCAGAGTTAATTTTAGCTGTTGGTGAGGCCCTGAAAGCTTTACACATTTTTTCTCTTTAGCGATGTCCAAGGTTCTCTTGTTTTACAGTTCCAGTGCTTCCTCTGTGAAATTGAGGCATGTGCATGTGACAGTTGGTTTTCATGAAGACAGATCACTGTCTGTGCAAGGTTAAACCTCAAGTCCATGAGTTTTGGCAGCCACATCACTCAGAAATGGCAAAAGACCATCACCTTTCAGTCCCTTGGCTGTCTGTCTTGTCAAAAGTTTTTCTGGAGCACATTATATCATTTAGAATGTCTTTATAATGAGCATGCAGAAGTAATTTTGCCCATGTATAACTGCTACAGGGACCACAAGAGAAATTACTATGAAGCTGCCCTGTTGAAGAATGTGGATGAGAAAAGGGTATGAAAAGCAGACTTTGTGATTTTCCTCTAAGGAATAACTAGAATATCTAGAAATGAGGATAGGCCTGTAATTCTTACACGCTGAGTATCCAGAGATCATATGCACTTGAACACAATCTGTAGATGCTCAGAACTTCTGAAAAGGATCTGTTAAATGAAAATAAACCTTGAAGAGTCCAAAACCTAATTTTCAGGCATTTGAATCTGGAGACAGAATTTTAAAAGATCTTAACTCCAACTAGGGCATGCATATCAGGACCAGATTTTCAAAAACACCCACCAGCACAGTTCCCATTGTGACAGCTAAGACCCAAGTTTTAAAAGACTTTGCCCCTCAGCATGCTTAGGTCTTTTTAAAATTTGTCTGCAACTGTGTAGATGTAATAGAACTTCTTTCTCTGAAGTATAAATATCTAAACCCAAGAATGGAGTGAAAGCTCATAGAGAACTTTCCTCAGATATTTTTCAGTGGGTGAAATTCAGTCTCCCATTCTTCTCAGTCACCTGAGGGTACCTGAAACTACAGAGAAACTCATGAAAATGGGAAAAATAAGATTCAAGGAGATTATGTAAGAATAATTATGCATTCATCTATTTACAGACGAAGTAGAGAGACTCCAGACCTCCTTCTCTAGTTTCTACTCAAGTTTCTGTATTGTTTTATCCCTTCTAGATAATCTTTCTTCATCATTAATGAGACCAGGGTACCACCAGTAAAAGTTCTATTGGAAAAACATGGACTTATTAATGGTTAAATTAAAAATCTTTGTATTTTGTATTATGTTGCTAGTTAACTATGCAAATGTTATTTATTGCAAAGTTGTATTTTTTTAAAATAAGTTTCACTACAATAGGGGCCACAACCTTTAAAAAGTTTTAAAATAAAATCTTAAGCAGGAAGCAGCTTACTTATTTATAATATCCTTCTTGAGAAGAAACTTTCAATTGGAAAAACTTTATGTATTATTTTCAATTATGAAATACATCTTAACTAGTAGAATGTGAAGTATCTAAGGTGAAAGACAAGATTTTAAATTTTCATCTTCAATGGCAGGCTAATTAAAAAATAAGTACCTGGATTTAACATTAACCTCTTTTTTTAACCAAATAGGATTTTTACATCACTTTATAACACTTAACAGACAAAAGATACATGAATTTACACGTTTAAATATCTTATATGGTTCTTGAGTGGAAATGTGAACTAATATCAAAGAATGCCCTGAGTGTGTAAATATAATTAGTCTGGCTATTATGAATCAAATCCTTCATAATCCTCATACATACAGGGGCTGAAGGATGAGGTCTGTTTGTCTTTATAACTCCTGAAATAGAGTTAATTTGCAATGGCTACGCTAATTTAGCTTATCTATAAAATGAGCACATATTACAAGTGCTGTTTTATGGTTCTAATATGCTGTGATTAATTTTATAACTAATTTAAAGCCTTGGACACTAATTGGTTCTTGTACATGCACACACACAGTACCCTGGCAAAAAGCACACTGCCACAAAGCCTTGGGGCAAGAAAATACACCAGATAACCTCTTGCAATCTCTTATTTGATGATAATATGAGCAACATGCATTGTAAAGGTTTAGCAAAGAGTAAAACACACACTTGTACTGTCCAAAAAAGGCTGCTGCAGAACCTTTGGAGGCATTAAGGCATGAATTTTAGAGCTCCACCTTTAAAAACAAGGTTGAAGCCAAGACAGATCCTGAGATAGTTTTCTTTGTTGTGGCTGTGTAAGCAATCTGTAACTCCTCTCCTCCACTACCCACCACATATTACATTGCTACTGACTTAATTCTATGCAGTAAATAACATAATCCATGAAGATGAAAAGACATGGAATTAACACTCTAAGGCAGAAATGCTGCTTGAGCAGAGAAGCAAGGATTTGAACATGTAAATATGCAAGTATCTACCTATATGCTGACATTGAAGTTTCATGTGTGTTGACACCTGTAGACTAGGGTAGATAACTTTTGTATGATTGAATTCAGTCAACTGCATTGAATTTCAACACAGCTTTGCAAAATGCCTCAGGAAGGTTTTTTGGCACTCCTGTGTTTAACCACATTCTAAATGTGTCTGAAATGCCTGCAATTTTCTTGAGGTAATAAATGAAATAAAGCCTTTCAAAAAACTTAACACAATTCTACAAAAGTAGATGATATAAATTCATTGTTTTGAAGATGAGTAGTATCAGTATTTTATTTGGCAGCATTATTTGTTGGAAAGTGCTATTTTCATTGCATATAAGTAATTGTCTGAACATTTGCATTTGTTTTTTACAGCCAATGTAGGCTACTACTAAAATACAGTGTCTCTGACAGGTTTATAATTTTGCTGACACAGGTTGGCAGATAGATGAGCATCTCACATGGAATGTAAACATAAATTTCAATGAATAAATAGAACAGGGTCTGTTAGCACAGTCATCAAAAGAGAAAAGCCTCATAAGAAAATAACAGAAAGCTTTTGACCCTTTAAATTATAGCTCACAAGCTCACTGCTACAATGAACCGAGCTCTCAGGCATTTCTGGTACTCTGACTTCCCTCTGGCATTTCCCTGTGTGCTGGTCACATCAAAATCCCTGTAGAAGGTCGCATGCTCCCAAAATTAAGTAGGTAATAGACTACTCAAATAATCCAGGTTCTAGGTCAGAGAAAGTCTGTATGTTAGTCTGCAAGATTCAGGACTGAGCATCTTTAGAAAACTGTAGGAAAAAGGGAGGCATATTTGAGTATTTCCAACTGTTTTCTGTTTAGCTTTTACCTTTTTACGGTAAAGCTCAAAGCAATTAGAGTAAGTAGTTTGAATGAACATAAAAGCAGGGAGATGCCGTAATATTATTAATTAGCACTCCTTTTCTAAGAAGTATTTCCCAGACATTGTCCCACTCACTTTGCACGGGGTATCCTGGGTACTGACTACCAGATTATCTGCTGGTGTGACTTTAATGAGTGAGAAATGCTGCCTCACTTTTAACACTTTTTTAAAACCTCCAAGAATGGTGACTCCCCCACTTCCCAGGACAGTCTGTTTCAGTGCTTGATAACCCTTTCGGTGGAGAAGGTGCTCCTGCTGTCTGTAGGTGTGTCTGCAGGTGTGTCTGCAGCTGCTTGTGAATGCAAAAGAGTCTTCATTTCAGGTGTGAGTTTGAAATCCTCACTTCTTTGGGGATGTAATTACTCTAATAAAGGGTTGTACATGGAGTTTTTTATTAGTCAGACACTGGTGCTTGATTCCTATCTGGATCTTTGCTGGCTTCAGGACTCTAAGGCTGTTACCACCCCATTTATGACATTCACTTGTGACATTGGGATTGGCAATAGTTACACCAAAATTTACAGGCATCCTTTCAAGACAGTGTGACTGTAAACACACCTGAGCTAATGTAAAGCTGCCTCATTACAGCCCTGCAATGAATGAACCCATCAAATGTGGAATTCAGTGTGCTCTGTTCCTGATTTTCAATGACTCTGCCTTCCTGCCTTATAGCAGAGTCCCCAGCTGAGCTGTTGGAATTAGAAGTAGTTAGAACATGTTCACTAATATTATAGACTTGCTCCTTTTACAACCTGTTTTTACTTTCCTGACTCGACTTTGACAGTCCCTTTACTGCTTGTACCATTCCTCCTAATTGTCATATTCATACCTGTTATTTATATTACTCCCATTACTGTCTTTGAACCTTCAGTGAAAGACTCATCTCTGTTGTCAGAACAGCAAACCTGGGAACTACCGTAACAAAAGACCTTTTGTGAATCAGCTAGTTGCAGTTATTTACAGTAGGTGCCTTGATGTTTTTTAAACAGAACTTAATTATAATTCTTAATGTTTGTAATTGTTCCAGAGACTAAAATTGTTAGAATTTTCACAACAGATTCAATACTATATGTGGAAAAGCTTTATTTTTCTTTTAAACAAATTCTGCCTACCAGAAGGAGTTTTTTACAGTGCTAGTTCCTTGATTTCTTTATGCAGAGTTGTGGGGTTGTTTGTTTATATATTTTTCATCTGAGTTGCTGTAATTTTGCCTCTGGCTGATATTTTTCATTGGTACTTTGGTTTTTCATTATTGGCAGGTATTTTTGAAAGGTATTGCATATATATGTTATGTTTCTTAAACAAGGGTATCTTTGGTAGATAAGGCACA
This sequence comes from Rhabdornis inornatus, assembly GCA_013397075.1. Lineage (NCBI taxonomy): Eukaryota > Metazoa > Chordata > Aves > Passeriformes > Rhabdornithidae > Rhabdornis > Rhabdornis inornatus. The sequence goes on from VWZS01002702.1 coordinate 200,853, forward strand.
ATGTGTGGAAGTGTTCTTGAAGAGAATCGGGAGGACCTGGGAATTTGATAATTAACCTAAAAGCTGAAAACATGTCTGCAAACAACTGACAAATAAATAGCTGCTAGATAACCTTGTCTACCAGGGAGAATTGAATTTTTTTCCATTAGCAGTACTCTATTCTGATATCATAGCCTTTTTTCCCTTACTATATGTCTTAGCACACAGACGTCTGTTCTCATTTACATTCAGCATCTACCCTGATGTACTCTTGTAAATTTTTACCTCTTCCTCCTATTCTTTATACTTTGTCTCAGTTAATAATTGCAAATTAACCCTAGGAAAAAAAATACACTGGAGGAGGGAAGAAAAAACTGTAACACACAACAGATTAATTAAAGTAAACTTTAAATTATCTTGTAGAACAGACCATTTCTTTAAGGGGAACAGGTCATGTTGAGAGGTGTACTTGGCCTTTAGCAGAATTTGTAGTGATGTGTGTGAGTTTTTTAAAGTGTGTGATTCTTGCAATAAAGCATGTTGTGACTCCTGCTGTCATTTCCTGGCCTTTTGTGTGTGATGTTTGTAATTGCTTCATTATGATTTTTAAATTAAAACAGGACGTGATGTAGTGATGATGTTAGTGTAGTTGCAGAGTTCTAGTCAATCACCTCTAGACTAAATTCAAATTGCTTTTGACTTTATGAAGAACACAATAAAATGTGTGCAGAATGAGAGCACATTGATAGGCTTCCCATTTAAAAAGGGATTTGGTGGTGAATCCTGCAGTCTTCATTCAAACAAATCTTTTTGTTGAATTCTGTGTAAATGGCATTTGGATGAGACATATGACTGCTTTTAGTGTTTAAAATACCACATTTTCTTTTCTTCCTTTCATAGTTCTTCAAAACAGACATATCACAGGTTTGTATTTAATGTAAGATGGTTTTTTTGGTCTTTTTGAAGAGCAAAATTTCTTTCTTGTATAAACATCCTATTTCAAAGTAGGTGCATTGTCAGAGGCCATATGAAGAAGTAATAGATATGCAACTTAAAATCAAATCCAGTTTACCCAGAGTTCAAAGGCAGTAGTGAAGAGATCAGATAGAGGAGAAAGATGAATCTGTTGTACTTCCTAACTGAAGTTGTTCATAAATTGTGCAAATTCTAAGAGTCAAAACAAAAAAAAATCTTTGAAAGAAGAATCCACTAGCTTCCAAAATAGGCTAAATACTTCCAATCTCTGTAGTCTGCTGCCAGAGCTCGAATGTAGCATTCGAACTCTCATTTCCTTATTTTTGAGTTAACATAATGTGATCTTCTCTTGTCTTTTTATGGAGCATCACTGCCTTGTCTGTTTGAAAGACTCCAAACACTGCTCCCATTTTTCATTGGCCATGTATAATTAGGGCATTCTGTTTTTCTGTTTGGAATTTTAATTACACATTTTGTGTTCCTGATGATGGGGTTTTGTTTAGGTAACTTCTGTTTCAAAGAAGGAAATTTTCATGCCTTTACTGATTCTTAAGACCTTTTTTTCCCAGTTCCTATGATAAAGGACTCCAAAGTGCTGGTGTTTTCCATCTATAAATAGAAAAATACATTGCTGTTCATAGCAACAACTTCCAGACCCAAAGTGGTCAAGTAGCAATTTGAACCGAAACAGTCGTGTTACATTTCAGTAATAAGACAATAATAGGACACTCAGATAATTTTGTGGTTCTTACACCCACAGATCTGCAGTAAGGCGAATAATGAGACATGAGATGAAAACCAAATTCTTCCAGCAGCTGTAAAAAGGCAATTACTGCATAGTAGTTTTTCACTCTGGCATGGTTCAACCCTGAAAGAGATCAAATCTGTGCTGTAACATACCATGATTTGTGAATAAATAAACCCAAATACACTGCTGTTTATGGCAGCTGTGAACATCTAGAAGCTCAAAACTTAAACATAGTAGAATTTTACTTATTCCTTGCAAAGTCGCTGCATCCCTTGAATTTTTTTTTTCCCATTAAGATTGTTGTAAAGTCATCTCTTACCCAATGGAAACTAGAAGTTGGACCTCAATGTGTTCTGGCAGGACAGATCTCTTGCTCTGGTCCTGACTTATGCAAAAACACACATTACTTCATTACTCTCCCCTGAGCTACTGCAGTTTGTAAGGAAAATAATTAGAGTTTCACTGGGGAAAGGAACAAAGTGTTGCATATTTATTAGGACACTACCTAGCTCTAAAGTCATAGCTACCTTTAAACTGAAGGTTTTAGACTCCAACCTACCAGAAATAATGAAAACAATATCAATAGGTTGACTTTTTCATTTAGCTTTCACTACCCAACAGATGAGCAATTCCTACCAAATCTACACACTTAAACTTTCGGTGAGACAGAATCCCTTTCAGATTTTAAAAGAAGAATATTATTTCCCCAAATTCTGATATATATTAAGAAATACAATTTCATTTTGCATTTGTGATTTTGTTGAGATAGAGAACGAGAGACTTATTTAAGGCTTTAGGGTAGGAATCTTCTCACCTCAGAGCAAAAACCAAAACACAAACACATGAAAATTATACTATTCTAGTCTACATGGTTCTGTTGAATTTGAAATGCTTCATAAAACCAAGTTTTTTTGTTCCAGAATTTAATTTGAATGAATTTGAAATTGTTGACATGGGACTTTACAGTTTCCTTTAAAATTTGCTTTTAATTTCTTTTAATGTTTTTTCATTATAATAGAATTAAAAACTTTTCTTTTGTTGTTTGTTTTTGGGGTATTTTTTGCGTGATTATATGTTGGGGTGGGGAGCTCAGTAAATTTCAGTCTTAATTCTGATTTCATGAAGCAAAATTTTCATCCTCTCATGCTTTTAACATCCAGTGAATGAGCACTGGAACTGCCCCAACCTTTTGTCAAACAAAAGTTTGTTGTGCTGCTATTCTACTAGGCCATCTTGTAGATGAAGCACTGCATTTTTCTACTCCACTTTCATTACTCAATACACTGACAGCAAGTTTTTCTAAAAATCTTGAAAATAATTTGCATAAATACTGATTTGTGAATTCTCCTGAGAAGTGTTATTCAAAATGATGAAGTGAGGCATGGTCAAAGTAAACTGCAGATTTAATGAGAAATGTTTGACTTGATTCTTCTTTACTTCACTATAAATCACTAATAACTATTGTACTCTCATAAAGCAAGTTTAAATGTAATGGGAAGTAGCACTGCAACAGAATGCTTGTGCAAAAGAAAATATTCCTGGAAATGTTGATTTGTAGCAATCATGCCAATACAGTGGAAATACTTTGACTTACAAAATCTTTCTGTGTAATACACTCTCAATTATTTTAAAATACATTTAAATCTGATCCCATTTATTATCCAGTTTCAAGCAGATGGGGCATTTTTTTACTGGAAACATTTTGGGAGAGGTGCATTGTTCCACATGCTGTAATTCCACTGATTTACAGCTTCTGCAGCTCAGGAAGCATTTCCGGATACTCCTGTGTTTTATTCATTGCAAAGGAGAAGGGTTTACAGTGCAATCTCACTTTTACAACATAACTTATAAATGAAAATAGTTATACAGTGAAAATTTATGGTGCTAGAGTCACTAACATATACTCAAATTTAAAGGATCAGATATTATGGTTTTACAGAGATTGTGCTCTTAAAGTGTTTTTCCCTTAAATGCGATCTAGACAGAGAGATTGAGAGATTAAACAGCCATTTAAACCAAGAGAATTTCTTTGTGCCAGATCAGAAAACCTCTATCTTTAATCACATGAATATTTGATTAGCTTTTAAACTGTGTCATTTGTAGATCATCATGCAGGCCTATTTTTATTTAAATTATCACATATAGTTGTTTTTTTCAGACTGACACACCTAAACAAGAGTATTGTGACTATATAGCTTTTATGTAATGTTTTAGATACATAGAACACTGCTTCTAGGTACTAAAGGTGTTCACAGTCACTAATTATTTGGTCACTACAAACATATTATCATCAAATTGAAGCAGAGTGATTAATTCCTTAATATTAAGACAGTGAAAGAAGGAGCATCAAAGTTCAGTAATCATCTTCAATTAAAGTTGAACTATTGTTATTTCAAATTTATTATATAATGAGGCAGAAAATAGCCAGTGATACTACAAGAAACATCGAAACTGGAAAGTGGTGTGAAACCACAGGAGGTATAAACTGCTTTAGAATCTTTAGGTCCTATGAGTAAAAGAAAGTAAAAAAAAATGCATTTATGAGATTGGATGAACCCTTTCAGTGTTATAAAAATGATGAGAAATAGGAGAAGCCAGTCAGAAGGAAATATCTCATACCTCATCTGGCCACCCAGATTATGGGCAATGAAGTTGGTGACAGGTGCTGCTACATTGCTTATGGAGTCGTGTCCTTAGCATGAACTCGACTGTCTTTGAGCAGGATCAGCAGCCATGAATTCACACATTGTTCCTGGTGGACCATGTGTGATACTGTCTGTATCTTCCTCAGAAGATCTAAGGGACTGTAGGCAAATCTGCTTTGGCTGTGTGAGATGGAATGAGAATAAATACTGAATAACAGAATGAACAAAGATAGGGAAAAAACCCCAAAGACCAAAAAAACAAAGACCAAAACTTTAGGCATTTTGTTGTGGGGATGAGAAATAGGTTTGAGCATATCCAAGAATATAATTTTGTGAAGTATTGGAAAGAAACTACCAAGTAGAATTAAAGAATGGAGAGGCTGAAAGAAAAAGAAGAAAATGCTAAATTAATAATGAGGTCACCTATTGTAAAAAAAGTTACCTCCTAAAATCTGTTGTGCTCTCCTGTCAACCCCATCTAATTTGCATTGAGAGAGGTTAAAAGGAGATGGCAGCTGTGCACAGTGTATCAGGGCATGAGAGAGTGTGCACATTGTGCAGTACACTTGGTCAAACTGCAGTGTAGTGCTGGCACTGGCCCAGAAAGATGAAAAGTACTGGCTTGTGTTGATAAGCAGTATTAATGAAACAGTGTGAGAGACCAGAATGAATGATACAATCCTTGACTCCATAATTTGCATTAGCCTCTGTGTTGTTGCTTTTGTTATCGTGTACTAACAGCCCTGAGTAACTGAGGGCTGCATATGTAACAGATGCTGCATATGTGTGTGCATAAATACTTAGATGCACATATATACATGCAGAGAACAGGGAGGAGGACTTTGGCTTAAAGATTTATGAAAATTTGAGGCATATCCATAATATGTAAGATTGGTAGTCTTAGCAATGGCTATAATGCCACAAAATGTGATTAATGGAACTGAAGAGGAGAAGATAAAGACCATAAAAAGAGTGAAAGGAGGGAGAATGATATTTGAGGAAGAAAATACACTGAAAGATATTGGCAATTGATCTGGTCAATTGGTATATAAAATATATCAGTGTGGAAAAAGTAAGAGAAAAGTAGCAATTCCAACTGTATCTGTAGGTGCTACTCCTCTGCTACTGGGACAACTTTATGGACATCAGCAATCATAGATTCTTGCCTTGACAAGGGTTAAGACAAATGATGCATTAATTCAGTTTCCCCATTAATTTCAATTTCAGTAGCTACCAGAAGACACATTAAACAATGTCTTCTGAGTGAGTTGATTTTAGAGTTGTCCGGTGTACAAAGAGAATCTGGGGGAACTTCTTTCCTCAACCAGCTGAACCCACATTATAAAACTTCAAAACCTTCATGCTCTGAAGCCTACAGAAAAAATAAAACAGACAAAAATATCATTTGAAGTTAATTCTTAGTCTATTTTTGCAGCTGCATACTGTCACCTTCATTCATGATGACTTTGCTGAAGCAGCACTGCCACTGTCAGTCTCATGCACTGGAAGGACTACATCGAAGAGAGCAGGTTGACTCAGCAAGTGTAAGACCAGCAGGCTGGTTGCAGCCAATTTCAGCAGGAGGATGTGAAAGTTATTATATAACTTGCTCTGCAACCTGTTCAGCAAAACAGATGGAGAATAGAAACAGATGCAAGGGCAAGAAGGAGTAGGAATACAAGGGTAGTAGGACAAAGAGGGGAACATCATTAAGGGACAAATTGAAGAATGATGAAGAAGAGATAAAAACAAAAGAAAACAAGAGTTGATATAAAACTCCTGGACTGTCTGATAGAAATATAATTGATTGCTCTAATTTTAGTTAGTTTTCTCTTGTATTTCCTTGCGTTCAAAATTCCCACTGAGAAATACTCCAAAACAAACCACAAAACCCAGAAAGAAAACACCCTTGCAATTTTACAGTATCATCCATACTCATTATACCATATAAAATTATCAGTGTTGCAAATTTGGTAGAATATCATTTCACTTTGAAAATCTTATTTATTCAGAGAAATTCTAGAATAGTTTTACTGAAGTCAGTGAAGTTACTCTTTTGTTAAGTGTAATACAAGAATACTATACTGCTAATTATTTTGGAGAGATTACTAATATTTGCTAGGTTTTGCTGGTATTCATATATATTGTTTAGTATAATAAGTTGATGTTTGGCAGTTAAAATAACCCATCTAATCATCATTCCTACATTACTCATAATTTATTTAGCTTTTCTTGTGGCCCACATTTTTGTTACTCAGTAATCCCTTTAGGAAATACTTATTAAAGGTTCAAGTACAATTATCATTCTGTATGAACTGGTTAGATTACTCCTTTTTACATCTGTTTGCTATTTGCATATGATATTTAGTGAAGTTTCTACAAACTATCAATGTAGTCTTCTGCAGAGTCTTCCAGAAAAATGTGAGGGTTCTCTTCATTGCTCACCAAGACTTTAGAATAAGTCCATTAGTGAATCTGTGCTGTAGCTTTTCCTACAGCAAGGGTACACTAACCAAGAAAGAAAGATAAATTCAGCTTATTTGAAACAAATCCACGCTAATTGTCCATTCCTGTGATAACATTGGCAGAATAATTTGCTAAGAGTTTGATCTATGTTCTCACATTGTATTTCAAGATCAGAGAAGGATAACGTTAAAAAAGAGCACCACTAAGGAAAAATACTAATCTAATTTTACTGAAGATGAACAAAATTAACCTTCATTTGAATATGCAAGCACGTATAGCATTTGGAAACTCTAAACTGTCCTCTGAGGACACAGAAGGCAGTGATGAAACCACTTGTATTCCAACTCAAAACTTTATTCTTGAAGGCTTTTACACATGAGTAGGTGCTAAATAATAATAATAAGCAGAGACTGAAACAAACTGCTGGTATCTGAAGGGTGTCAATGCAGTCAAGATAAAGAACTGGGAGCTCTTCAAGTGAGTCGGGGTGTGACAAAATCTGTGCTGATGAATGCTGACATCCTGAATAAAATCACTGCACGGCTTCACGTAGGTCAAAAAACTACATTGTTTCCCTGAGCCACAATGACAGCGGGGTGACAGAGATTAATAGCTTTGTATTGACTGAGCAACTTCCAGTTCCTTATCTTTGTCAAGTCAAGGCTCTGTCCAAGAGCTGAAATTGTTATTAGACTTATAATTGCAAAGACATTTAAAGGGTTTCCCCTTAAGGGACTATGAAATCCAATAAACCTTTCATAAACCCTCAAGCATTCAAGTGCAAAACCCTTGTCTCAGAGACAGGCACGCTCACATCCATAACAGGGGAAACCTTGAAGCCTTGTACATTGAATAATGTTTGATTTATGAAGTTGGTTTTGAATTTGTATCAGTTGTTTTATTAAAAATATAAGAAATAATGTTTTAAATATGAGTGAGCTGTGTTCACTTCTGTCTTGATCAAGTACTCCATGTATCTGAACTGGAGGTCTTTCTTCACCTGTCACCTAGATTCATGAGGGCTCAGAAATACTGATTTTGTGTTGCTAATTTAAGGTGCTTAATTCAATTTGGATGAGATTGAATCTCAATTTCTCACTGAAATTTCAAAATAAAAGCTGTAGCATCAGGCTTAGACTTCTTTATTATTGTTGATTTTTGAGGAAATGGTTGCAACATGTAAAGAGTTTTCAGTACTATATGTCAGATTTACTTAATGAACCTATTTGAATGAGAGGATGGAATGTTTTCAAGCAGTAGATTTAATGCTTATCTCTTTGGCTTACTTAGAATGTCTTCCAGTACAACAGAGTGTAAACTGAGAGATGGCACTGGCCTCAGGAGATACCAGAGTCTTTCATTTGTTTAAGGAGCTCGAGCTTCTCTAGGAAATTATTGTGGTTTGCCAGTAACCTATTTTGTGCTAAATTTTCTGTTACTCTATTTATTTACTTCCTTCGAAGCTTAAAGGGCTTGCATTGATGTCAGTCATAATAGTGGTAACTGCAGTCATTTGGCAGCAGAACAAATGATATTGTATGGTGCAAACTGAGGTAGAATCTATCCTTGATTTTAAAGACAGGAAATTGCATAAAACTCTTCTGCTGCGATTTGTTTTGTTTTATTTTGCTAAGGCATTAAGAAATAAACAGGTAACATAATTAAAAACTACATTTTAGTAGTGATAATCAGATTTAAAGCCATAATACATTCAGGCACATTCCTTTTATTATTTCATAAATTCTTCAACAAAGCTGAGTGTCATTCTCTAGACTTACTTACTCCAAGCTGTACAGATCTCTACTAATGTGTCTGCAGCCACCACTGACTACTCTCCAGGTATTTCAGAAGGTATTGATGACAATGTGTTATCTCCTCATTTCAGTAATAACTGTGCTTGCCGCCTCCCCTAGCTATAACCTTATTCTAGAAGCATTGGAGCGATAAGGAGATTATGTCTGATCTTCCATTTTGCTCCAGAGAAGACATTTAGAGCTTTTTGAAAAAAAGAAAATATTTTAATTTCAGGGACATGTAAACCTTAGCATTGAAGTGGCTGTGCTGCATCTTAGCATTGAACAGAGCATCCACTGGAGAAGGATGAAGGCTTATTTCTTATTTGTTGTGTGTCCACTTAATTCACATGCATGTTTTAGGCTAATGAAACCATTATCAGATTCAAACCTTTTTTCCCCTACCTGAGGAAGAAGGATGTCGTGAGAACTTAACTCAGTTAGAACTCTCTTGTTCTGTAAAACAGCATTGTGTGCCTTATTGTCAAGGGCAGAGAAGAATGGGAACATTTAGTGCATTTGTAGGAACACCCACTGAGGCTGGTGTAGGTAGTGAAGGTTCAGTGCAGTGCACAATAACCAGCATTTTAGTCATGTTCAATTCGGGACATGGTATTTTTTCTGTTGCCTACACCCTGTTTCCTACAGGAAAAAGCACCCAAGGAGTAAACAGGAAGGAATTACCAAACTGGAATGGACACAAACTGGAAGAAGTAGTTAAAAAGGCTGAGGTATGAGGTGAAACTGAACAAACCCTTAGTGTTTCTATTTGGTGTTTTGAAGTCCATGGAAAAAGGAATAATATCATTAATCCTTCTGAGTATTTCTGTAAATATTGGATTTCTGTTGTATTATGCTTTCTTTCTCCAGTGTTTTTCATAGATCAGTGACAAAGCTAAGTATATTGCCACTAATTAATTTGTCTTTGTGACTCAATTGTGGAAAAAAAAAAAGGCAGTAAAAATGTGACTTAGAGAAAACTGTAAGCAGTTAAATTAGCCACTGGCAGAACATAAGCAGTCCAGCCATCTCTTCTCTTATTGAATGTTTACCAGGAATTTTATATTTATGTATTTTATTTTGTACATGTTCCTGTATATACTAAATAAGAACCCTCTGGATGTTCATTCACGTGAATATGCTGTGTCTTTTCTGTCCATAATTCTGTCTAAGAAAGAAATTAAGAAAGACATCAATATGTATATCCCTAAGTTGTTTGGATGCTGTGCTGTTTTGTAGTTTGCTTATCAGAATTTTTGCCTGTTAATGCAAGTCAAGAAGCCAGGAGCTGGTGACCTATTGATCAAACTACAACAACCACTGGAGTGAACAGACCAGTCCAATGTCTGCAAAGTACACTTCCAGTTCTTAAGCCAATTTTGAATTTGAATCCTGGGATAATAGCTTGTGGCAAATAAAATAAAAACTACAACCTGGGTGATTACTTAACTCAGCATAAAAGGCCAGTTGGCAGCTGCCTCGTGATTAATAATCTAAAGGTAGGAGAGTAATTGCAGCAGTTTCTTGCTCTCCCTTGTTTTTTGTTTTTTGCTTTTTTCTTTTTTTTTACGTTCTTTTCCAACCATTAGTTTTATGTTGGTCCATCTGTGGAGCCATGTTTCATAATTGTGGTTAGATTTATTTATTGAAGCAACCACTTAAAATTCTAGGAGCTTCTTTAACAAAAGTTCTTATAACAAATCCAGAGGACAAACTGTAGTAAATAGTAAATAAATATTTTAGTAGCTATATTGCATTTTATAGATGCAATGATCAGTTTTAAAAATCATTCATTTCAGCAATTGTAGTAGCAAAAGTTTCAAAACTCTCTACTTTTTTTTTTTAATTTTTTTTTTTAATATCTGGATGGGAAAATTTGTCAACTGAAGTTCTGCTCAGCTGTGGGCTTTGTGCATGTGTTCAGGAAACCCATTTAATTTTGGACTTTCTCTGTTATCTGTGAAGCCTAGATATTAAGGCTGGATTTCAAGATACATTACAAACATAACCAGGTTCAGTAGCTACTCAAGATTTCATATGGTGCTTTTACAACACATTCTTACCTTATGTGGAATACAAAAGAACACTGGTATGGCCAATCAGCAATTGGATACCTCCTTGTCAAGTGTTCCCCACAGAATCATACCAAAGCTCAAGGATGGCAACATCCTGCAGGAAGAAAAGTTTCCTTACATGAATAACTAATTTATAGTAAAAACTTCAGCATTAATTGTAGAACTGCACTTTGTCAGTAGTGCTAGGAACCAGTTATGGTGGTCATTTCATCATTTATCCCAAGGGATGATTTATTATGGATCATTTTTCTGCAGCTGGAGATATTCGAAGCCCTGGCAGCAGCCTGTGAGCTGAATGCTGTCCAGCTGAAAACCAACATGGTATGAGTGCAGCATAGGTGATCTCATGCAGCGCATGCCATTACTTTCCCTCTCTGGTTACCTCTTATTTTTGTAGCCAAAGGGGATCTGAACTACACATTAAAGATCTGTGATCTCATGAAATACAAATAGTGATTGCTGTGTATAATGAGAGGCCATATTAATGAGTTTTTTGTCCTGTAGTCGGTGGGTATCCTACTGTCACAACCACTGAGAAACCAGCATTTCCTGATAATTATTATGTAGTGAGAGCTGTGGCAACCATGGCTTTCTCTCCACTGCTGAGGAAGTATTGGCACTAACCCTGCAGTTAGGAGCAGTCTGGTAAATTTTGATTAAAGTCTTATTTTTAATAGTTTTATCTGTGGGGGGTTTTATTGTGGTGATTTTCTGGGGTTTGGCTTTGACTGTTATTTGAAGTTTTCATCATTCCACAAGTGAAAAATGTCCAGTGGGTTATCTCACAATGTTAAATAAAGACCATTGGCAGTTTGGTTAGTGAGTGATATTTTTGAAGTATATTCAAGCAAGCAGCTGATGCTGAGAACAGCCCAGACCTGTGCAAGGCAGTTTGTTCTAACACTTGTTTCACATTGTTTTCTTGTTTATCCTGAGATGGATTTTAGTCAAGCTGCTGAGTGCAAATGAGGTTTGCCAAGTTATCCAATTTCCCTTTTTAAGTTCCAGAGGGAGCTACAAAACAGTTGCACTCCATTCATAATCATATTAATCTGACTGTGAGAAATATGGAGAAATGGGAGAGGATAGGATAGAATTCATTGCACTTTTATCACAGGATAACATGATGTTTCTTCAAAAAGTTTGAGTGGAAGAAGAAAGAGATGAAAAAATAAAACCAGCCTATTTTCCCTTCCAATTTCTTTTTCTTCAGGGTGACACTTAATTTAAAAAGACTTAAAGGATCATAATTATCAAGCTAAGAAGAGTTTCTGTTTTATAGCAAAAAGGGTTTCCTTTTCATAACTTTGGTAATACAAAACTTGAAAGATTGCAGAAAATGACCTTATGTTCCTCAACTGCTGCAGACATTATTTATTGCATAAATATAAAGCTAGAAAAGAATTGTTATTACTGATTATTTATATTGTTTTTTCAGTATAACTATAACTGCAACCTAATTTTGGGCTCTGTAACTATTGAATAAATGTGATACATTTACCAGGTGTATCATCAGAGATGATTCCTGCCCTGAAGACTCAACAGCTCTTGTGATTCAGTGACTTGCACAAATATAAATCACAGCAAGGCAATACATTTTCAATAAATCTGGTACTGCACTGTAAATTGAGGATGCAGGATGAGGCTGTGATGGATCATAGGGTAGGACTAGGCTTTGCTAGGTCAGAGACTTCTTTAAAATTGGGGACCCTAAGGACAGGTAATAAACCTTATGAGGGAAAGGAAATGCAGCTGTCTGTAGCAAATACATGAAATCATGTGTGTGTCACCTCCATGCATGAGTGTATGTCTAAATTCAACTGAATTTGCAAAGACATTTGAGGCTGTGATTGTTACAGCTTTCTAATATTTAGTGTCCTTCAGGAGGAGATAAAGGGGGAGGGAAAAAAAAAGTGCTGTAAAAATATTTTGTGAAGAAAAGCTTTTGACCTCTCTATTGATTGTTAATATTTTTTTTTAATATGGAAAGTAAGAAACAATTTATTTTCAGAAAGTATTGACTTCAAGGATTCTAGGTCTGGGAGGAGAATATTTATTAGTTTATATAATCAAAACAGTGAAAATATTTCTTTTTCTGTAGTCTTAGCTCTGTTTCTTTCTTAAAAGTAATAAACACTGCACACAGGAGTATTGCTGAAGTAGACTTCTGATACCAACCTGAGGTGTTGGATATAGCTACATTGCTCTGGGAAAAAAATACTGGTGTTTTATGAGTATTTCTGTAAATGAAAATCCTGGAGAGAAGGTGGGGGAAGGGGATGGTATCTGAGATACCATTTAAAAATTGTCTGAATATGTGGCACTGTTTCTCACAGGATGCCTAGGTAAACAGAATATTTTTAATATTCTGGGTTTACCAGAATGTTCTTGCTAGATGCAGGTTATTATTGTGTGTGGAGGGCTTCAAGTCATATTAATTCTCTTCTTCTTCAGCTTTCCCTTTACTCTGCAGTTGCTCAGATTTCTACTTTCAGTGTACATATGAACATGTCCCCACCAGCTCGGTGACAGATGAGACAGTGCCATGTGGGACACACTTCCAAAGCAAACAGGATTACCTAATGTATAAAAAAGCTCAGAAAGAGTTCTGGCAGTTCTGCTGACTTCACTGCTATTACAATTTATGTGAGCAAAAAGTTTATCTCAACTTTTTCTGCCTCTCAGCCTTGCATATTTTAGCTGCTGTTTTTAAAGTGAACATGGGTTCTCTACAACATGAGCATCATCAGCACTAACGAGGATGTTTCAGACCAGATCAAACTCATGTTCAAATAACTCCCATAATATTCCCATGGTCACCTCAGTGGGCTAGAAAAAGGATTAATACAAAGCTTGTTGAAAAGACAGTCATAATCAAACATCTTGCTTCAATTAATTTTCTGCTTGGTCAGATTTTGACCCTGGACTTGCACTGAGACAAGCAACAAAGTAGGATATAACCAAATACTTTGGAATTTTTTTTAAGAAATCACTGTAATATATGTATCCTTTCTTTTCTTACTTTATTTAGCTGTATGCCTATTAGTCTTTAAAAACTTTAAGGCATGCTAGAAGTACTGTTAAAAGTTATTATGTAAGGATATTTTTGACAACAGCCTTTGGACTCTACTGGAAAGTAGAGACTAGTGAAAGTACAAAGTATATTTAAAATAAATATGGTAACATTGGTAATCAAAATGGGTGGGTGCTGAAACAAGCAAACTTGATTTATTAGACTGTTGCAGCACTGATGCAGATGTTGACTTGAAATGATCTATGACTATCTGAAATTCATGAGCTGACAAGTGATAAGTTGATAACTCAATAGAATATCTCCCATATATTTGAGTTTGGGAACAAACTAGTTAAAGAATAACTAGTTACTGAGTATAAACAGCTGGATTTTCATTCAGAGAAAAGACGGTTATGGTCTAAAGATTCATTTGAAAGTGAACAGTCAAAACAATGAGGAAAACAACTTTGTCTATTACAGAGACAGAAGCAAGCGCTGACCAAAACTTCCCTTTAGAATAGTTGCTGCTGCCCCAAAAACAATTGTTGCTTAAGTATAGGGGAAGAATTTCATCAAAGAAATGTACTGCTGTTAAGGCTTAATGTAACAGTTGCAACTGAATATTCAAATATTTTACCTTAGGAAAAAATGTAGAAGGACATCTTAGTTAATTGCCTCATTACTGGGAAATAAAGCAATATTATTGTTGTTACCACGGGGGTATTTTTTTTCTGGTAACAGGGGCTGATAATTGTAGTGTTGGGAGTTTGCTATGGAATTATGATCCATTCTAAATAAAAGGCTGCAAATTTTCACGTATTCCTGCTGACATATGTAGCCAATAATTTCCATCACAACATCTCTGTGGAAATTGAACAAAATATCTTGATAGGAACAAAATTAACACAGGTCACACATCACTCCATATGGCAAGTCACCGTGCCAAGACAACTCAAGGTCTTTTGTAGTAGATGGAAAGTCACTAACAAATACCTTTCTCTGTCAAACAGTGTTTCTGTTATCTAAAGAAATTTGACATCCATGTCTTCAGCCAAGATCCATCAGTGGTTTTCCATTACTTTATTACATTAGCTTAATCTGACCTAGAAGAAAATATAGATGCCTAAGCACAAGCTCTGTATCCTTGTGTACTCACCTCAAATGCCTTGAGAAGGAGAAAAAAGTTGGCATTGGAATGTTTAAAAATAATAATTATAAATTCTTCCAGTGCTTGACCTCTACATACTCAAGTTCTCTCCTTGTCTCTTTTACATTTCAGCTGGGAGAAAAGGGCCATTTGTTACTTTTGGATCATGTATAGGAATTTGCCTTCAACTTTACCTCCCTTCAGCTTTGCCTATGAATGTTCACTGAGAACAAGGATGTCAAATTTTATTCTGGCTGATCCATACACATCAGGCTGCAAAGTGAGTGCTCTATGATGAAGCCAGACCAATTCAGCCTCAGTGTCACTGAATAGAAACTTACCCACTGAACTTCTGCCTACAGGGTCCAAATTTTATTTCCTCCCAGCTGTGTATTTTATACAATACTATCTATAAAAGCACTGTAAAGCCTATGCTGAATCCATGCTTATCTCTGGAAATATTAAACCCCATAATACTGCCCCTAGCAATTTCCTGCTATATTCTACATGCAGGTTTAGGACCACTGTTTCTGAAAATGCTTTATAAATATGAAACCCACATTTTGATGTGGATGCAAAGTCAAACATAAACACCCACTATTTGCCTCTAGTTTCTGGTTTGCTGGGATCACATATTAGTTCTTAATTTGGTTTTCAGGAGACATCTTGATATATTTCAACTGCTCTAGCACCTTCTCCATGAATAATCTGTGTACTGTGGCATTCCTAACTTGAGAATGTTGTTATTCTCCAAGTAACGTACAAAAAATTAAATAGATATGTTTGATGGAGTATTGACAGCAATTGTCCTAGTGAGATTGTGTTTGAATGCGGTATGGTTTGGTATTGCTCTAATTACACTAATAATATCCCAGAATTTTGGAGACATCATTTACATAACAACTTAGGTAAAAGCATAGTGCATGTTTTTATTCAGTGGTGATTGTAGGAGTATCAACAGGGGGAATCTAAATCGTTTCTGTGAATCTACAATCTATACATTTCTCATAAGACTGATATTGATCTGCTCCTTATGACCAGGTTCAAGTGACTTTGAGTTAAAAAAAAAAGTTTTTGTTGCCTTTATTGGGGCTAAAAATAGCCTATATATTATTCCATCCATTTACACCCATAAGGAAACAAACATATACAATGCCCATATAGAAAATCAGTTTTAAAAATGGAAATTAAACAAGCCCAAATACAGTACGGTATTGACAAATATTGCATGAGTTGCTACACACACATATATATATACAGATACACAGATCTTATCTTACTTGAAAAACTAGTAATTTGTAGTTTTGTATTCCTTTTATTCTATTATTAAAAAAAAGGCTTTGTGAAATATTTTGTGAGGTTCTCAGAATTAAAATTTCCCAGAGTATGCATTCACAGTGGCACCAAGGAGCAAGCAAGGTTTCCTGTTCCATTTTTTTTCCTTTGGTCTGTTTGGTAAGGAACAGACTTGACATCCATCCTATTGTTATCCTTTATGTGAACCTGCCTGTTCCAACTTTGTAATCTCACAGATCAGGATTAACTTCCACTATAGGCTGCATTCATTTTAGAGGGATTTGCTCACAATATTGAAAGACAGGATGATATAAATGGATTAGAACTCCTGGGTCTTGCTCCCCATCTCATTCTCATTGTGCTTTGATCTTCTTCAGGAAGCTCGGTTTCAGAATGAGAAAAGACTCTGCCCATTAAGCGTGAAAAACCTCTGATGTTTGATGCAAGGAGAGCATCTGCCATGTTAATAGATTTGTCAGTGAGCTAAGTGCAGAGGTACTAGCTTTCTTTCTGGATATGTAAAGTACCTAAAAAAAAAAACAAATTAAAGAAAGAAATCAGTACTGACAGATGACTGAAGCTCCTGAGAATGTTTTCTATTTTACTGCATTTGATGGGAAGCTGGCTCTATGAACATTGTTTAGAAGGCATTTTTAACACTAAAATTCCTAATATGCTCCCTATTTATCTCCAGTCTGTGCATGATTCATGAAGGGTTCAAAACCTAGCTGTTGAGAGAGTTAAAATGTCCATTGATGCTCCAAATGTTGGTCTGCTCAGAGGCTCGGGATTGTTTCCTCCACAAACATGTATGCTCCTCTCCCTTTAAAAGTCAAATGTCATTTGTCTGCCTCTAAATGATAGCATTGCAGCTAACTTATTCCTACCAGAAAGCCTAAATTTAACAGAGCTCAGCCTAAAGATTTAACAGATACTGTTACTCTCTGCACATTTCTCAGATTTTTATTGTACATAACTTTTCAGAATCTTGAGCCTCCTGTGTAATATAACCTGTTAGAAACTCAGGTTATTACCAAAGTGGCAGCCTCAGGCTGGAGAGAAAATTGGCACGGAAAGACCCACACTTTCCTCATCCTTTTTTCCTGCCTTCTGGCTTTACCTTCAACTAATGTACCACAAACTTCCAGAACTCTGCTTTCTGAAATACATAGACTCCAATTGTTATCTTTGCTGTTACAAGTATGAATATTTTAAATGGGAAAAAAGTACTAAAACATCACTGTCTACACATATTTCTCTATAATTCAGTCTATCAATTTTTACATGAAATTGTAGCAGGCTGCCACCCCTAGAGCAACAGCTTAGCTTTCCAACCAGCTGCCTCAGTTGCCTTTTCCTGTTTTCTTTCAAATTATTTGTAACTTTGACTTTGTTTCTGTTCACAAACAACTCTTCAAACCTTCTCCCCTTCCCCAAAGGAACAATATGGCAATTTTATTTCCCTAAGGCACCGATTCAGTTTCTGCTGAAAATTGAAGTATCTTCACTCACTTCAGAAAGATCCAATATGGCCTGTTCAAAGACAAATTAAAAATCTCCTACTTGATAAAACTAAAAGCATATTAAAATGAGAATTTTTTTTCCTGTATTTTGGGCTGCTGAAGTATCCAGATTTTCATAAAAAGCCCTAAGAAAGTGTAATTTCTTGGTACCTAAGCCTCACCAGCTCTAAAGCTAGAAATAACCAAAGCTTAGTATCTATATTCCTCCTCTAGAACAAAAAAAAATGGAGCAAAAAGTTCTAATTCTGATAAAATGCCTTACATGAGTGGCTCACCTATGATATATGTTAGAATTAACTTTCTTTCTTTTCATCCATCATACAGAAGTAACTGGCCATGGTTCTATTCTAAGACTTCACACAACCACATTTTGCATTGCATTTATAGGTTTCCTGATCTTCTGAAGGCTATTTCTGATTTTGTTTGATGGATTGCAATGTTGAAATGCAATGTTGTTGCATTTTTACTTAAATCCTTCACTTCATCATTGTACTGAAAGAAAGTCATCCAAATACACCTGCAAGCTATTATAGTGCTTATGTGTTACTACTGTGAAAGAAAGATAGGGAGCTGAACATCTTCAGATTTGCTGAAGTAGTTCTGTGGTGTTGCTCACAGGTGGCTGGAGTTAAATTGACTAAGTGACTTCTCCAAGCACAGTAGCTGTCATATCTCGTCTCTTTTTCATAACTTCAAAGATATGAAAGTCATAAAACCAAGCCCAGAAAGGGTCAGAAGCCACATGCTCCTTTGATTGATGTTTTGTCATATTTTGGCTGATTACTTCACTAGAAACCTTCTCTGCTAAATTTCAGAATTTATGAACTCCCAGAAAATAAATATTATTAAAAAACTGGGTAAAAGGGTCATAGTGAATCTAACCAACATGCATGAATCAAACAATTAGACCTCCAAGATGACCTCAGAATAAGGAGATACAATAGAGATTACATTCAATGTATTTATTATCTATATCTTTGACCTTACAGCCACCTTAAAATGCTGAACCACTCTTGCCGAAGGAAATATTTTTTTGCTGCTGTGTACAGAAGTTTCTTTCTAATGAACACCACAGGGTTTACTGATCGCTCTTAATCAGTTAGGAACAAGTGTCCTGCAGGTAAATTGTCACATATTTTTAGAAATAAACCAATCAATGAAGGTGATGTATAGAATGATAGAGTTATCTGTACTTCTCCAAAAGAGAAAACAAATATATCAATGTCCTTAATGCTTTATATAAAAGACACTTAAGGAGCTGGCAAAAACTCTATTTAGACCTGTGTTTCAGCCCTTAAGAATCAATAACAGCAGTTAAACTGAAATTTAGGGGCTCTTACAAACATAACCAGGAACAATATTCAAAGGAATGAAGAAACAGAAGGTTGTCACAGGAGAAAAAAGTCTGATATTTTCACAGTGGCTCTGCACTTTCAGGAGGTGTCTTTTGGAAGAAATAGCTGTCTCTGAGTGTTACCGTAACATAGTCTTTTTTTACAAGGACCTTTCTGCTGTGTTTTGACAATTACTTTGACTACCTTACTAACATGTGCTGGATTTCAGCTATTCTGCTAGAATTCAACCAAGGAAATAATTTAGGTGCATCTTTTAGCAGACATATTTATATCTGAGTATATGTACCAGGATCTACATTTTAGGAAATGCACCTAATTCTATTGTGTTTGGTGCAAGGGAGATGCACACTTTTAAAACAATGTTTAATACATTTATATAATTAATTTTTATCCTTAAAGGCACATTTATGTCTTTGTACATTATTTGCATGTATGTGCTGCATACATAAAGATTGTTGTGTCCACTGCTGAAATGCAGGAGGCTTTGGCCATCAGCTTGCACTGCCTGATGCACAGGGAATGGGAACTACTGATGGATGGATTAGGGCAGTCCCTCGTGGAAGAGCCTTGTGCACATGCATGTCTGTTCTGCCAGTCACACCAGGTTTCTTCCAGGTTTGCAGTGTGGAATTCTCATGAGCTGAGAGTTCTATTTTCAGAATTTGAGGATGTGATGCTTACATAATAAACGGTCTGATGGAGCTTATATTTTTAAAAGTTTTAATCTGGGCCCTTACTCCATGCATGTCAAACACCTCTGGAGGAAGGATACATAATTGAGCTAACTCTAATAAACTTTCAACATAATTCTACCTATCTTGTATACAATACTTATTGCACAAACTCCCTTACTACTTAGACTTTTTACATGCAAAATGGAGAAATATGTTACTGTGAAGTGTTTTCAATATTTTACTTTTTTCATATGTAAATGTAATTTTGCTTAATTAGGTAATATAGCTGTTTAAAGATAGAAAATCAGGATTATTTTTTGTGTGAAAATGCAGTGTGTTACAGATCCCCGTGCAGCAAGACTTTTTTTATAAGCTTGACCATGATTTCTTCTGTCTTTACATGGAAGTTATGAAATTGGCTCTATCAAACAGATTAAGGCGATTCAGAGTATATAGCATAAACCCCAAATTATGTAATAAATACATAACTTGATGTGTTTTTGAGATTTTCTGTGTATATGTGAATTTATCTCTGTTTTCTTAATGTTGGGAGATCCTTATAACTTTTGGAAGAACAGGCTTCTGCACATGGCCAAGAGCTACATTTATTTATGCAAAAGTAAGGATTTGCATTAAATATTTATATATCTCATTTATTTGAAGCTGCCGCCCCATAAAGAACAGACTGCTTTGGGGTTGCTATTAACTGGCCAGGTTTTTCCGACCTCAGTTTAATTCTCAGACTGCTGTGCTTGAAATTGTCACCTTGTATGAAACAGTCCAAGAAAAAGACAACACTGTTTTGAAGTGTAGCTGAAGAGCACATGCTTGTCCTGCTCAGTGATCTCAGAACATCTTTTACATACTTGTACTTTTGTCCTCACTAGTCCAGTTCAAGAATTTAATTCTCACGCGAGAGTTGATCATTTTACCACCATTTAGGTGTCTTTAGGAATTTGCTTATTGCACAGATACTCATTTAGTACATTGCTATGAGTGACAGACGTTGGTTTCTGAGTAAGTCCTTGCTGGTTTGCTGTAAATATGATGTTCATCTGCCTGCATTCGCTGCTTTGTTGCCTGGGGAGAGGCAGTGTGGAAAATGTTATTTAAGGAAAAAGTATGTACAGCATGCTGCATGAAAAGTCCTTAGTATCAAAGCAGCAGGGGCTAGAGACATGGACTGCTCTTAATGACAGGCTTGTTATGGGTTTTTTAGATAATAATTTTGAATGCTGCTTGTAATTCAGTTTTCTGAATTCTGCTTTTTTTGTGGAAAAGGCTTTGCACTTTTGTAAAATTTTGCTGCTTTTGTTTTACTTTTGTTGGGTTGCAGAACATGACATTATTTTATTTACATCTCATAATTTTTAATCTATGTATACTTACCTGTACTTTTCTTTTTAAAATGATCTCCTGCACTGTGGAAGCACTCAGATTTTTGAAATACAAACAGTAAAATGTAGAGTTCATGATGCATCTGTGGAAGTTGGTGATCTGTACAAGCCAGAGGTATCGATACGTGCTTATATGTTTTGCTTCACAACAGATTAATGGGTTATTTTAGAGTAGCATGGCATTATTATCTTATTTGTATGTAGCAATTTTTTTGTTGAGTCTCCTTTGTAGCACATTTCAATTTCTATGTTATTCACCCACCTGTTTTTTCTACAGCCTGTAGAATATTATGGGTTCAGTTCAGAACAGAAGTTGACCTTATATCTGTAATTCAAATTAAACTCTGTTAATTTTGCTAAAGTTTACAGTGTATTTACAGCTCCATCTTGAAGATACCTATTCAAGTGAATTGTAATTGTACCTATAAAAGTATAACTGTAAATAATTAATATCAGTTGACCCAGTATTATCATTTGTTAAAGTTGATTTCACTTCTGGGAATAGAAATTCACCAAACCCAACTGGATTTTAAAACAAATAAGATGTTCAAAGACAACAGTAACTCATTGGCTGACCTGGAATCACGA
This sequence comes from Rhabdornis inornatus, assembly GCA_013397075.1. Taxonomy (NCBI): domain Eukaryota; kingdom Metazoa; phylum Chordata; class Aves; order Passeriformes; family Rhabdornithidae; genus Rhabdornis; species Rhabdornis inornatus. The sequence continues at coordinate 222,527 of VWZS01002702.1, forward strand.
CAAGATATGAGATATGAATCTTGTATTGTATTTAACCTGTATTTAAGCTGTAAGGTCAGAATTAGTGATGCACAGCCTTTGAATGTTTTTGTTATTTATAAAAGGCAAGAGCACAGAATTCTACCTAGAATTTTGTTTAGACTGTTTATTTGGGATATAAATACAATCTGATCATTAGAAAAGCTTGGAATGCTTGGAATTTTGAGGCCCATAAGGAAAAAAACCCTCTACTTTGAGTAGCTGTAGCTATGAAGAATATAGAAAAATTATATATTTTGTATTAAGACCATCACTTAGACTCATGAGCACTGAGAATGTACTTCTCTAACTTTTCAGTTTGTTTTGAAAGATAACCTAAGTAAGATTATTTTTTTATCTAATTTGCTTTTCTTGTCTCTAATGAGTCTGACTTGTAACTGTTTGAATTGTAGTTGGTGGCTCTATTTGATCTGTTAGCTCAAATATGCCATGTCACATCAAGGAACCCTTGATTTATTTCCACATCCCTTGCAGATGGATTTGCCAAGCAAACAATTTTCTTAGAATTAGTTAGATTATTTTTGGCCTTTTGTATTTAGTGAGAAAAGTGCAATAGATCACATTTTTATTAACATTTCTAAATGTGTGCATATTATACTGCATTCATCTACCCCCAAAATCAATATTGGTTGAAGCTTGTTAAGATGACTGACAGGCTGGTTATTACTTCTGCCCTCCAGTGACTGTCCACATGGATATTCCCAGCCATTCACTAACACTGGCTGATTTTGACTTAAAAATGAACTGGCTTGAGACTGATCCATAGATTTATAGATCGTGCTTCCTTTCCTCAAATTAGTGGTGTATAGATTATTTTACTTTCAAAACAATATTTGTTTTATAATTGAGACACATACAACACATATAAGAGTTTAGAGCTTTGTTTACTTAAAATAGATTCAGAAAAATTATGCCTTTATTAACAGTTGTGGTGAGAAAATAGAAATATTGGAAATACTTGAAATCTCACAGGAGAATTTATTTTCCTAACTCACCACATTAGCGAAACAAAAAATTTATTAAGAAACTTTAGAAGCTCTTTGAAATAATCCATAAAATGGATTAGGAAGTAAATATAATTTCAGTTAAACATGTTACTATTTACTGAGTCCTCAGTGGAGAAGTTGTGAAATATGAAAATCAGATTTAGAAAAAAAAGTCAACTGGCAAATTGAACAAAACTTTTTTTCTCCTGGAAAGGGCAGATCTGACAATAAGGTTATTTACATACACCAAAACAAAATCAATGAAGTAATTTTACTTTCTGTTTTCTCCTCTGCTGTATGCAGGTGTAATAAGTCATCTTGACTGGCTGAGCAAGGAGGGATCCTGGAGGCTTGGGTCTTTCTCTTTGTTTTTGAAGCTGTACATACAGCAGCTCATGAACAGACTCCTCCAGATTCATTTTCTGCAATCCTTTTTATGCTGAGTAGTTCATTAAAAAAAATATTAATCATAGCTTTCCTGAGATGCCCTTTTGCACAGCAGTTTCTGAATTTCTCTCTAATAGGCTCAGTAGAGCACAGTGACATTGGTCCCTCACCTTCTGATCACTGCTAAGCTTCACCAGTGGGGCTGACAGGCACGGTGTCCTAAACTGCCACAGGCTGTGGCTCGCTCCTTTCATGTGCACTGGAACTGCTCTGACAACTAAAGAGAAGGAGGCTCTGCCTTTCACTCAGGTGTCACAGAACTGTCCATCAAATAAGCAAAGGGGAGGGCAAATCTTCAGCAGTTCTTACTTTTGTTAATCAGGGAGGTTTGTAAAACGTTATTGGTGAAAGAATATTCTTAAATCGTAGAAATGAATTTGTGAACAAGTAAATGTTCTGAAAACAGAGCCTCCTCATGAGCTGCTTTCTGTGGGTGTTGCCAAAATACTGTTTTCCACAATCCCAAGTGAGTTTGTGAAATCCAGATTTTGGTATATTTCCCAATATACCATATTTAGCCAATTGTACAAAATTGAGTATTCACACAATTGTTAGGTTCTGCAGAGGCTTCTTACAGATATTCATTTCTTCAACCAGTCTGGAGACAGACCCATGTAACATCAGGCAGTATTCCTTTCAATACAAACATCCAGTGCAACAATATATACTTCTGGTTTTCAAGCACACTCATATTAAATGGAAATTAGGCCAAAGGGATGGATACTGAACCTACTTTGTCTTAATTGGAAAGAAATGATATTCTGTGAAGGGGTTAAATGATGTGCACTGGATCGGTGCTGTGGTCCTGCAGGAGGTAGAACTTGTTCAGCTGCCTGCAGGATGCTGAAGGAGATCATGAGGTTTCCCCACCTCTATTGATCATGTGCCAATTCTCTACAGGAAGCAGCTGTTTCAAAGAGATTTGGATGATGTCACAGGAAATAAAAGATTTCTCCTTTCCAACTGAAATGCTTTATATGCTGCAGGATACTTTAGTATCTTAACAGCACACAGTATGTATTTCATGATGTGCTCCATTTTTATGTGTAACTGTTAAAGAGCAGAGTTTAGTTATTTTTTTAGTTTTTTTTTTCTTTCTCTAAAAATTAATCTAATTTGCATGAAGTTTTTTTGGGGGGGTGGGGAGGGCAGGTTAATCAGTCTTACTAAGAGCTACAAACTTTGACTACAAAATAAATTCAGCAATGTACCTTACAACACACTAAAGCTTGATCATAAAAATAATGCAAAGGTAGCATTATCATTCCTTCCTTAGCTCTTTGAAGTTTTGATCTAAAATACTGCAAACTGCTAAGATTTATAAACTGTGCAGAATAAAATATCCTGTATTTCTGAATTGCCTGCTGGTGCTGAAAGTTATAGAGTTTCCCTCTACGTGTGGATGCTGAAAAAAGAAGCATTTCATGTGGGTAGCTGGAAGAACAATGCAAGTCATGCCTTTACAAATATATGGCACAGAAATATTTTTCTTTATTTGTTTACTTTTAAATTCGATGATATTAAATTGATAAAAAAACATCGGACACTTTCACTAAAAAGGACAATGTGTCAGAAAGTGGGCACTTTTTTTTTTCCTCTTCCACTTTATACTCACAGAATCAACACTAAATTGCAATTACAGAAGTTTACGTCTTTGCTTTCTCCAAAGAAAATCTGTATTTAATAACATTTCTCCATAGAGATCCCTGAATGTTTCAGTACTGCTCAATCCCCATTTTGAGAATTAAAATAGTGCTTTGATCCCATGCTTTGAACCTTTCAGAGGCACAAATCCTCACCCACTGTGAATCTGTGTCCCTCCCCTGTGCATTGTTTACTATTGTTGCCATTAGTGGTTCCAGAGCTACTTTGTGAGTATGGGACTGTTTCCTCAATGTGATTGTAAATCTTAATTTTTAATTTAATGTGGCTTGGGAACCAGTTTCCTTTATCAGAATCAGTTTAAAGAAAGTCCAGTGAAAGAGGAAGGAAGAAGAGGGGATAAATACTAAGGTTAGTCATATTTTAACTAAAAATATTGGTCTGCTTTGCCTGGGGAAGCTGTCAAGAACAAGGCTGATACTTTCATAATGACTTTTTTAAGGTAGCAAGAGTCATAGCTTCAGCCTTTTCCTTATGTTTTGTGAATCAGATGAAGTTGCCAATAGCCATTCCTCTATGTCAGACATTTTACTTATTCTGCAGTCTAAAAGCTGTTTGCTTTCATTATTTAGAAATCGGTGCTATTATCATCTTATATGTATTAGAATTATGGAGAGGATGCACGAGCACACAGTGCCTCATCTGCTTGATCTGCCACATCTGTTTTTCTGAAAACTGTTGAAAATCTGAAACGAAAACATTTCCTGTTCTTGCACCTACTGCTTATTATTATATATAGTCTCTTTACTTCTGAATGGTTTCTCAACACTGTTGGATAGATATGATGATCTACAAAGGAAAATAAATTCTCAGTTTAGGATGTTATATATAGCATACCAAGCAGAGAAAAAAGAAAGAAATGTATGATTCTTCTGAAACTTCAGAAGGGAGTCATTCACTGAAGATGATGTGCTGTTTGTTGGAAATGAGGAAACTCAAAGTACCTAAAGACACTTCTGGTTTTAATTCCTTTGGTTCTGGACTATCAATTATGTGGCACAGGAAGTTCGGTGCTCTGGAGGTTTTCTTAGATGCTGGCAGTGGTTTCAAGTAAACTTTTTATATGCTCAGAACTTCTGGAATTGGATGCTTAGTGTCTCAAATGGAGTAGCAGCACACTTTATAAATCAGCCTTCTGTGGGCACTGTCTAAAGGTTGTAAGGAAGATTTACCATGCAGTGTTCGTGGGATGCTTGGATATTAACTCTCTCATTGCACTTAATAAGAGGAGGAGATACCAATATAAGAATAAGGTTTCTAGCTTAACTGATTATTTTTCAGTAATCAGCTGTTTTTTTCAGTAGTTACTGAGAGAAAAGCTGTCCTACTGAATCAGTGTGGATTTCAAGGGGATCTGTTGCAGGGGAATTTTCTATTTGTTCCTTTTTATGGCAAGTATTATGATTCTTTAATTTGTGACATTGAACAGCAAATTAAAAAAAGAAAAAGGCACTGGAGTTTCTTACCTAGACAGCAAACATTTACAGTCCTGTTTAGCAAAGATGAAAACTGCAGCAGAAGTCTGAGAAACCAGGAAGTACCATACAGAGGGGAGTTGTGTCTTCAATCTGCTGGAACAAATTTTCTCTGGCATCGGATTCTAAGACTGGGCTGACTGAGACCTGAACAACTTCTTCACTGTAGGATCATGTACTGCCTGCTGAAGACAGTAACTTAACACCAAACACCAAACACAGTCTTATAAAATCAATGTGGTAGCTCTTCTTTTTGGACTGGATTTTGACTTTGGACTGTACAGGATAGTACCATTACTTTTAGAGTGACCAGAAGATCTGAGTCAGCCAGCAAATGAGCCAAGGTGAAATCCTCCAGGAGGCAGATACACTAGGGATATGACCAAAGAAAAAAGGACCTCATGTTGTAACTGATACTTTAAAACAGAGCTTTCCATCATTTGTCTCACTTGTTAGTTAGATAGAACATATAACCCAAAACACAGAGGTGGAAGCAAGAGAAATTGATGCCTTCTGTGTTTACTTGGCTGCTTTGGAAGTTTTCTACCTACCATTTCCACTGAACTCACCATATTTCTACAGAGTACAATGGGAGCAGAATTGAAAACTGTACTTTCTGTGATGAATGCATGGTTAATGCATAATCATTCTTGCTAGCATTAACTTAATTTTTTAAAATGGACTTAAGATCAACTGTGCTAGAAAATTTCTTATAAAACTATGGAAGGCTCTAGATGATAGAACTGTTTTTTTTTTACTCAAGAATGAATAAGCATTTCTGGAACATTGATAATCTAAAAATTGTTAGTTCTGATTTTTTCGTTTGAGGCTGTCTTAAAAATTGGCATCCTTGTGAACCTACCCTTGGCATGTGCCTCCTTCATAACATTTGAACTTGTTGACAAATTTTAAACAAATTTGGCATGGGTAAAAGTCACAGAGGTTGGATATGTTCACATTTCATGAAAATGAGGGTTAGGTACTGGAGAGAGGGAGAGAACTGTTGTCATATCCTTACCCAAGAAAGACAACAAAATTAATCTTTGGTTAGACATCAGAGATTCTTCATAAACTCACCCTTGAGACAGAAATCTCAACTATAATATTGGATTGTGATAGTTTTGAGGCTCAGAAAATAACCAGGTGTGGCTTGGGGACGTTTTTTTTCCCCTCTAGTTGAAAAGAGCATCCATACACTTTGAACTGGAATAACTTCAGACATTAAAAAAAAAAATAAAAATGCAATTAGAGCTTTGATGAGAGCACTCAGGTCTAATTTAGAATAACCTGGACTGAGCATGAAATGGCTCTAAAAATAGCAGGGCTCTTAAAAACCTGGAAGGGATGCATGGAGAAAATACAGATTTACATAGTTAAAAGACTGAATGAGTAAAGATGGAGATTTACTGCCAATATTTTTGTTGCCACTTCATCACCTAGAGAAGAAAGAGATGAGGACTTTACATATAGTTTGGAGTCTAAGGAATGATTTTTTATCCCTGAGTTACCATAGTATCTGGTTTCCCTGGTTACCAGTGACCATGGAAGGGACACTAGGGAAGCTGAAGGCTGGTTATATATTTATTTTTTGAGAAGGGAGAAGAGAGAGAGGGGTCAGAGAAGATTTTTGTGTGTGTGAGAACAGAATGTGAGAATAGTGCTGGAGGATAACAGTTGGGAACAAATTTTGTCTGAAATAGAATTTATAGATTTCAGAGCAAGGAGTTAAGTAGTTGAAAGAAAAAGGCTGGTGGTGAGAAACAGAAATTCTGATGAAAAAATGAGGAAAAGAAGAGCTCTAAGACTGTCTTCCTGAGATATTGGAGGTTGTGTCAATACAGGTGATAGAGGGTGTGATTTGACCAGATTTTCTCTTTACTATGGCAGCACTGGACTGGTCCTTTCTGTGCTTGGGGCTTTACAAACAGAGAACCAATTTACTTGTGTCATAGACAGCATGTTTCTTGTTAATCCAGAGGATTGTTTTGCTAATTCTTGTGGCTGAGACTGCTGAATGGTTCCCAGAATGGAAATTTAAGGAGATTCTTTAAGTGTCTCCTTATGGCCTGTTGAATTATTGTCAACAGATGAATAAATATGGCAGATTATAGCAAGGGGGGTTCTCAATGATTGTTTGTTTGCTGGTTTCAACAATAAGAACATTGCTGATTTTCCCTTTTGCTTTCAAACTTACCTATTTCATGATCAGAAAACCCTTTGAAAGATGCCACACAGTAACAGACATCCAATGCAACAAACACTCCTGGGCAGCTTTGGGTTTGATATTTTGTGGAAAGCAAAGGAAGCATGTAATTGCTTTCATCCTTTAGACTTGTTGACACTTAATCAGCTCAGATTTCCAGGGAGGAATTATTCAGGCTTGGGGAATTTTTTGACACCTCTACATTAGTAAAATATTTTTTTAGACATTTTAATATTCTTATTCCACAAGGACCTGCTCATGTCAGAGAATCTCTTACAGAAAATTCCCACTAATGCAAGAGTGGCTCTGCTGCACTAGTTCCAGTGTCTGAGGCAGCTTAAATGGAAAGATAATTCTGTTTTCTCCCCGTGTTTTATTAATAATATGCATTTCTTTGATTTCTTCATTTCTAAGGCAATTTACAGGTACTTGACTGGACCAACTTCTCCCTATCCTTAAATCAAAACAATGCAAAGGCTTAAATATAAGAATACTAAACTTCATCATGTGTAAACCCTTGTTTATGGCTGAAATGGTAAATCTCTGTCTATAATACGCTCTTTTATTTCTTTGCACACAGGCCAGATGGTAGGAAACAGATGATTTTACTAGTTGGATAATTTTAAGCACGTGATTAAAATGTTGTGAGTAAATACATCATTTTGCTATCTTTCATTACTGAGCTTGTTGATGTTCCATTCAAAACTTATTTAGTAAGTTTTGTTTTTCATAGTTTTTCTTAGTAATTTTATTTTCAAGATGATTTAAAATACCAAAAAACCACTTCATTGTATGTCTTCTAAGGCAGAGATTTTTAGGAAAAAAAACAAAAGAAAGACAACACTGTGTATGAGCCTTTAAATTAATTGAGGCAAATGGGCTCTGGATTTGACCCTTAAATTCAAGGTTTCAGACTATTAGTAACTATGATGTGATCATGATTTAATCATCCTGAGCATTTCAGTAGCCTACAGAATACCTTAATTCACCAGAAGGCTTCTGTAGTACTGTAATAGTACTCTGAGCTTATTCATAACTAATAAATTAAGAACTACCATTAATTTAGATTAGTAATTCTGGTGTAGATTTAGTATTTAGTAGATTTAGAGTATATGAAGGTAGAAAGAGGATTCACATTTAGATTCTTCAGATTTATTGTCCTCCCTTTTATTTGTCAGTATAACTCAAAATATTTGTTTCCAAATCTGAGTTCAGATTCCAAAGTTCTCTCAGTTTTTCCTATTTATTGTATTTTTCCTTTTGATTGCATTTTTGCCTCTGTTTTTAAAAGGATATCTCTGTTTTGATCCTGATTTGCATGAGTGCAATGTCAAATGTACACATGCAAATGGGGTGGTTACATCTGCATACCACCATGCTTGCAGTCCCTCTTTGCATTGGCAGGTAGGTAAGAGCTAAAATGCAAATACAAGTTAGTCTCAGTATTGTCACGATTCTCATTCATGTGACAGCAAAGGAGAATTTTGTAAATGGGTTGGAGGAAGGTGTTTAAGGGGAGCCTTCCCAGCCTAATAGGCTTGAAGCAGCATCATGGGCCAATTAAGTGAAAGAAGCTATTGGTCCTATGCACTGTCTCATTATTCCCATAAAGCATTTTTTTTGTCTGCAGGAACAAATTGGATCCCTCATAGAAACTTCTTTCTCAGTAGTATTTCCACTTTGACACGAGACAAGATTTCCAGACAGTGCATCTCTGCAAAGTTTACACCTTGGTGGCCACAGCCCCAGCTCAGTTCAGCACGTCCACCCGGGGGCTGAAGAGGTCCAAGTGCCACCTTGGAGTGGCAGAATTGGGCCCTAGTGCCAGGGCCACTCCTTGGGTGAGCCCAGGCTCGTGGAGCAGCCTGGGCTGGGTCTGTAGGAGAGGGCAAAGCCACTCCTCCCACTCATCCCTAGCGTGACAGGTGACACACACAATGTCCTCCTTTACCCAACAATGGGAAATGCCAGTGATCCTCCTGTGCTGGAGTCTCACTCTTTCCAGCCAGGTGGTATCCTCTGATCAGAGGTAGGAAGGTTTCAGCAATGAGATTCCCTCCCCCACCCTGACATTTAAGGTAAAATCTCCCTTTCCTCAGGCACAAACACTTGTGTCTGGCTTTGTTGATGGGCTCCAGATAGCTTTCAGTTAATACATAAAATACATGTTCTAACCACCTTTTTAAAAAACATATAGCAACATTTTAGCTATTTTTTAGCAACATTTAGCTAGTTTTCCTGAAACATGACTGTCTTGTTAAATATTATTCTTCTTATGCTGCTGAAATATATTTTATTCAAAATATTACTTATTTAACAGCTAATATGCCTAGATTATAATTTCCTCGGTAGAAAGCTTTTTCCCTTTATTTTTCTATCAATGTTCAGCTACAAGTGAAAAAAATCCAGAAAATCCTCCAAACCTCCAACTACAGTTGCCTAACTCCAAGACCAGCACAGCAGACAATTTTGAGGAAAATCTGCCATGAAAAAAAAAATAGAACATGTATTGGAAAGGACAGAATTCAGTTAAAAGGTTGCCACTGTACACATTTTGTTACTTGTCCATAAATAGTAATTTAATTCTCTGTTCCGTTTTGCTGACATATTCCAAAAATCTCTATCAGAAGGTGCTTTGTTGACCTTACCCTTACTTGCTAAATTTTACAAGCACAGTGGTAGTCGTTTCCCTCAAAAAAGATGTTGTTGCCAGTAATCATTGCTAAGTGTAACCCTATCTATCCCATATGTGACAATAAAATCAGCCTTTAAAAAAAAAATGAAAAAAGAAGCGAGGGAAGAAAAAAAAAGACACTGATACTCTGAATCTCACAGTTTAGCAGAGGAGAACAACATTTTTAAAAACTCTACCCCAAAACTCCACCTGCAGCTTGTTAAATAAATGCCTGGTGAAGACACCACCCCCAAACCACCACAAGGATGCAGGTGTTGGCTATTTGTGCTAACGATTTGTAAGTGAATCCCATCAAAAGGGTGGCTCAGCAGTTTAAAAAGAACGTATTTGAAGAAGCTTGGGAGGCAGGATGCTGGGCGTCTCCTTTCCTGCTACAGCACATTTGCCCAGAAGGTTGCTAATTGCTGTGCAAAATTTCTCCAGAGATTTAGAAGGTATTGGTAGAAAGATATTAATTTGCTTTCTGGGGTGAGATGTCTTCTGAGGTGAGAAGTAAGTTTTATTTAACAGGAGCAAAGATTAAGTAAAAGCTAGAGGGATGTGAGGGAGAGACTCCTAGGAAAGTGTGATGTAATAACATTTTTATTGTTTTCCCTGCAAATAGGTAGGAAAGTTTTACTAATGATTTACTAGAAACGCTTTAATGTTTCTTGCTGTGCACAGTTACCTTGTGAGGTTTGTTTTTTGTGTTCCAGGAGGCTGTAGAGGGTTATGTGCCTATACAATTTCACGTCGATTACTAGTCCTGTACAGAAAGTTGGTCTTACAATTTTTTTAGAGATGTCCTAAATGCTTATATTAAAAACTAAGACTAATTCAGTTAAAGATATGTTTTGGATGCATATTTCTGCATTCCTAAAAGATAAGCTCTTTCTAAAGTAAAAATGTCATTAAATGAAGGTGGCAAGTCAGCACAACCCTGTTGCAGTAGTATCTTCAGAGCTGCTTTGTTTTACGCTGTCTCTCCTGAGGAGATCAATAATGGATGGCTGACATAATTCTTTCACCACTCAGAAATGAGAAAGCCTAAATGCATTTCTTTAGGGCAGGCATGTTTTTCATCCTGAGCTGAAAAGCCTGTAATTGAGTGAGGTTTATAAGTATGATTGCTATTGGTGTGTGTTCCAATCTGATGTGCCTCTGAAAGGTTCCACTGGCATTTACCTGACTCTTAGGAATGTTGACCTCATCTCCCAGGCTGGCCAGGATGTGAAATGTCTGTGCTGGGAGACACATATACAGAATAAATCTCAGAACCATTGAGGTTCAGGTTATGATTGTGTTGGTAACTTCCTCAAAGTTTGTTAATTCTGCCTAATTTGCATATACTGTAACTTTAAAAAGAAAGCAGAGCTGAGAACAGGGATACATCCCTTGCAATATTGATTTATATTTGTATCTTCCTGGTGAAGTGATTGGAAAGACATCAAGCTTCCCATTGGTAAGAACGTGGGGAAAACTGGAGGGCTTCCTTGACTGGACTGTTCTGCTGCATTCACAGGTCTAAAAAATTGGGAGGAATGTGTGCCTCTGAAAAGATGTGTCAGTATGGACATACTTATAGCACAAGACTCTACAGTTCTTATTACTTGTCAATACCAGCAGCTTTTAGGTCTCCAATCATTTATATAAATGAAAATGTACCCAAAGGAAAGCAACAGGAACAAAGAATTACAGGTTCAGCGTGAATCCAGAGTCATGACTGTACCCCAGATAACTCTCTCACGGAAGCTGTCCTTTTTTAACCACTCTAAATACCTTCCTTTTTTAACCACTCTAAATACCTTCCCTTTCTCCAGGAAGCTCCTGTGGCACAGCTCCTACCAAATGGGCACTCTTTTCCAGGGCCAGGCAGACTCTGCTCTTCTGCTTTTGCCTGAGGGGATTTTATTTTGTTTTATCTTTGGAAGGCTTTTTTTGTAGTATATTGGCAATATATTCTCCAGAATGGTTCAGGTATATGGAGGCATCACTATGGCAGTAAGACAGACTAATACCATTGAAGACTTCATCCTATCTGCTGATTTTACCAATCTGTTAAATCAGATTAGCAGTCTGCTTTGCATTGTGTTCATCCCAGAAGTTTCTTGGAAAAAACCGACAGGATCCTGTAATTTAATGTATTACTGTTTTCATCTGTTATTTTGGAAGGCTGTGGGTAAGACAGATTGGTTTACAGCACATGTGAAATGCTGTTGAAATATGGAACACAGATGCACCAGGGCAAAACAGTTCTTTTCACAATTAATTACTATTGCTGAGAGAAAGATAAATTCAACTTTGATTAGCATTTTTGAGGGGCTGGTTGGGTTTTCGGTTGTTTGTGGAAGGAAGGAGTGATTCTGGGGGGTGTCATGGGAGTCCTGGCTGCTGTCACAGGGGTGGTTTCTGTGGCTCAGAGGGGGACTGCCAGGTGCAAAATGATGTTGAGGGTCCTGTGGGTCCCAGGTATTGCTGTGGGGTCTCATGGGCAGCTGGAGCTACCCCAGCACAGGGCACAGCTGAGCCCCTCAACAACACCAGTGGTGCCTCTGTGGGGATGTGTTTAGAAGAGCAGAAAATGCTGGACAGATGCAGGAGGGAGGAGGAAAGCAGGGAAAGAGCAGAAGGAGCACCACTAAGGTGCATGCCATCATCATGTACTTCTGTGATTGAAGGTGATGTGTTGCTGTTAGTTGCACATATAGAACTTTATCTCCAGAAATAAAATAACCCCCTAAATGCTGTAAATCAGTGCCACTTGTGAAATCTACAGTACGTCTTCCTTGCTGTGTGAACTCAGTTCTATTGGAAGCAGTATTCCCATGTTTGTTTTGATACACAGTGGAAATAAAATACTAGTTCTCTTACCCACAAATATGCTATGTGTTTGTGAATTGAGTTTCAAACTCTTTTATCAACACTGATTGCTGCCTGGGGGAATGATTCCAATATATCAAAGCCTGAGAGAAAAGAAAGCCAAGGGTAGCTGGATATTTCAAAGCAGAATAAAAAATGAGCATTAGAATTCATGACAAGTAAAAGCAATTTGTACTACAGAGGTAGGCATTGTATTAAATAAATGCATTTAAAATATTGCATGTAAATGAAGTAGATGTCTGAATTTAAGAAGGAAGAACAAGTGCTATGCATCAGTGCTTAATCAGGTATTTGTAAGTAGTAAGATACTTAATTTAAAAATAGGATTACCTGTAATTCACTCTGAATACTTAAATTCTTTTCTTTATCAGACTGAGTCACATTTACTCCTATTGAGCAATATTTTATTCTTAAAGTAGATTTCTTCATTTGCTCTACCTATAACATAAAATAGTATTCAGTGCTAGAAACAGTGGGAAAATATTCCTAGGAGCAAGATATTTAGAGACAGAAAAAGGGGTATCATTCACTTTCTTCATTATGGTATGACAAGGACAGCCTCCTAGAAGGGGTGAAAAGTACTTTGAGTGCCAAATTGAATGACACTCACCATTTAATTTTTTTCCTCAAGCATTTATTTTCAGCTCATGAGTAAATCTATTTTTTTTTCCTGTTTTCCAATGGAGATGTGGCAATGTCATGAAAAAGGCATTTCTGAACAACCTTAGTTCTCAGTGTCAATTAGATAATTTTGGAAGTATGGGTTTGTCTTATATAACGGTAAAACAGCAACAAATGAGGCAAAATACAGATAAGTAACCCTTTATAAAAATAACTTAAATTAGTATATTTCTTGCACAATTTTAGGATGTGAATAGACTATGTTCCTGTTTTGTTTTATACATTTTGGATGTTTAGAAGGACAAGAGCTGAGTCTGATTCTTTCACCGTGTTTAACATATTCACTAGCAAGGAAAATGCTTTATCTTTGGATGTTTTTTGGATGTTTTTTATTTACAAGACATTAGTTACTTGCTGATCTTGAGACAGCAGCCACATTATCATCAAAGTCGTTGCTATTTGGGATATGGTCACCACTTATTAGATTCTAGTGTTGAACTTTATTTAACTGAGAACCCTGGGGTTTGCTTGGTGACATACAAGTGTGTGTACATGCCTGTGTGTGAGATTTGAACAGGCAGCCACTTTCCCTTTTCAGAGGACGTCCATAACAGCAATGTGAAGCATTGCATTCAGTCCTTGTTTCCAGGGTTCAAACCTCTGTATGCAATTGAAACAATTTTGGTATCGCTCCCCAGCTGGCATTTCCATTTTGGCAAACTCTCTTCAGGTTACTCAAAGAGCACACCTGTCAAAACTACACATTTTGGTGGAAAAAAGGTTTTGAAGCAGAGAATCTTTTGTGGTTTGGATGATTCCCCAGCTTTAAAGCCCAGCAACACAACATGAAGCACGCTAGCATTAGAATAGTTTACAAGCTGATTTCGACCAGACTGTACAACACATACTTAATTTTTTTAAGTTCCCTCTCAGCAATTCTGAAAGCTTTCATTTTAATGGTGTGAAAGTACAGATGTCTTAACTGCCTTGAAAATAGGAGCAAAGTAAGGCAGACTTGGGTCCTATTTCAGTCAATATGGCAGTGATCCTGTGGACCTCGGATTCATTGTTTAATATAAAAATGCAAATAAAATTATTAATCACTGATACTTTTTTTAAAAAAATCATGTTGGTAACTTAAACATTAAGCAGTACTGTCAGATAGATGTAGCTGTGTGATGCTATGACTTCAATGTGTTCTGGAGAACCTTTCCTGCTGCTTTAATGGTTGAGTTGTAAAGCTGACAACTTTCAGTGTCTTATTCCAATCAGATTTGATCCTCAGATGCTCTTATAAACGCAGCTCATCTGTTACCTGGACTTTATAATTTTGTCTGGTCTCAACTTACTGCATGTTTGTATGACACATGGCATTCACTTGTGAATATTCTTTTTTTTCAGATGAACAGCAAGTTGATAACAAGTTTGTGGTGGAAGTTACAACACTTGAAAGGACATATAATGTGCTGTGCTTTTCAAAATCCCCAAATAGGTAAGATATAATCAAATTTGATTCTAGATGCAGTTTTGCCAGTCAGGCACCATTATAATTTGACAGGAATGATGTGACACAATGAAATTTGAATGACATAACCTACTGTGACATATCTGATAGGCCAATGTAGAAATTTAATAAACATTTCCAATAAGTTTCCTGTACTTGGCCTGTTGTGTCCCCAGCCATGCCTCAGTGTTCTGCCAATCTTTAGGTCAGGAATTTTGTCTTAGACATCACAAAATATAACAGTTTTCTTATTCATGAGATGTTCCATAGGTGTTTCCATGTACCTTTCCTGGATATTCTGGATCCGAATAATGTTGCAACAGTATAATTATTCCAACATAGGCACGTGTAAATCATTGTACGTGGTCAATAGAGAAGATGCTGAATATATGGAATCACTTAACCTACTTACATATAATTTACCTAACACTGATATACTGTGTTGTGGCTAGCTATGACCTAGTTGGCTTCTTTCTGAAGTTCTTAGGTGTTGGAAAAAAAAGACACTGCTGCAGGGTTTCTTTCCTATAATTTATCATGACAGTGGCTTACTCAAAGAATTAAAAGCAAGGTATCTCCTCATCTACTCCTTTGGATTTGCATTCCTGCTGCCATGAGAGGATTCTCTTCTAATTCAATGAAAACCAGTTGGTGCAGCTAAACTCCCAAACCTCCTAAAGTGGCATTTAATACATAAAATTAACAGAACATAAAATACCTTTTAAAAAAGAATTCCTCACACAAACCCTTCAGCCAGTTATCAGTTATGCCTTGGTCCCTTTTCCAACTACTTAAAATTAATGATTTGGAATCCAGAGTTTTTATGCTTCTAGAGTAATCTGATTCTTGTGGTTTCAGTGGGAATTGGCAGGCTCGCAATTAGAATGTATTTATCATATCTGCATTACCTTCTTATTATATAGAAAACAATATAAATTTTTCTAAGTATTTGCAAATATTATTTCTAATAACTTTATCTAAAAGCCTTGTAACAAGCTGAGTTCTTTTAAACAACAAACAATGTGATTTACAACACTTAGGAAATAATTGCTTTTACAGCCTGGGAAAAAGGCTGCTACATGATCTATTCCAAACTAGCCCTTGTAAGTATTTGCTGAAAATGGACTGGGCTATGGAAACCAGAAAGAAATTTTCATGTATTACTTACTTTTCCATTTGAAATATGAAGCAAAGAATCACTATAAATTAATATGCTTATGTCATCTTCTGCCAAAAAACTTGTATATGTAAACCACTGTCAAAAATGTCACAGCAAAGTATGACATGAATACACCAGGTTGTTCTGTAAAAAGAAGAAAATTATCTTCAAGTGATTCCAACTTTAAAGGTGACTTATGCTTTCAAAATAAGTGTCCACAGAGTCACTCTGCATTCATATTCCATTTGAAATTCTTGCGCTTTATTATGGAATAACTTCATTGATGAAGGGCATTCAAATAACTAAAGTCCTGAAACGTGCTGGTTAAAGACAGGGATAAACTGTCCCCTGCTCCTGTATAGTAAGAACACTGCAACTGTTCAGCCTCACAAGCCTGACATATCTGGAATATCAAACCTCCATGCTTATCTCTGCACAGACCAGGGACAGCAGAGGTGAGCACTGTCACCTTTATTGCAAGCAGCCAGATGGTCCTGTTATTTCAGTCTCCTGAATAGATAATAGGTAGCTCAGGAAAGAAGTTCTTGTTGTTAGCTGAGGTGTACTAGGTTCTGGACACAGAATATCACTGTTTATATCTGTTCTTATTGTTTTAGTTGCTATGTAAAATAATTTTCTTAGGCACACTAGATTGTAGAAGCTAAGTGTAAATAAAAATATTGTATGGTATTGGATCATGGGGATTCTAACAGTCTGTGTTCTTCAGGAAATGATTCTCAGGTACAAGTGTTGTGATCTGGTGTTATATTTAATGTAGCTATTTGTCATTATGCAGCATTTCTGAGATATTTTACTTGACAAGCAAGCTATGCTTGCTTAAATTACTTAAATTTCAGTAAATTTGACATATAAATTAATAGGGAAGAAGAAATAAAGACAGAATGTAGGTAACAATAGGCTCCAAAAGAGTTTTGGGGATATATGTTACTAAAGAATACAAGTCTTTGTAGGTTATACTGAATGGTTGCATTCAGCAAGTCCAAAAATGTTTTATTTTGAAATCTGTAGCTGTATTCATCTGTTTCACATCTCTAGCTGTGTTTTTGTCCATTTTCTACCTATCTGTTCCCTATTGTACTTGTGTTTTTATGGCTTAGCCCCATGAGGATATCCAGAGGTAGTGCTGCGGCAGACCCTGTGAAACCTCTACCCGCTCACTGATGATCACTTGTTTTAATTTCTTCTTTCTTCCTCTCACCTTTCAAATCTTTGCTCAACAAGTAATCCAGAGATGCCTTGCTAGTTACTTTGTATTAGATGTACTGACTACCATCAAAATGAAAAAGTGGTTTTTACTAAAAAGGAATTATGTAAGTTAAATTAGGATTTAACTGGTCAAGAATGGGACAAACTCCTAGAATGGATTGACTTGGAAGAGACCCTTAAGATCATTTAGTTCCACCTCCTGCCATGGACATTCATTCTGAAAGTAGCTTCTCTAGAGCTGCCCAGCCCTTGAGCTGCTCAGTTTCCAACTCCTCCTTTACTCATAGAAACAGACAGTTTTACAGTGCTGTTTTGATGAATAGAAACCTCCTGAAAACACAGTTAAGGTGCTGTAATCCTACAGCAAGATGTTTAATTTTGTGCATGTAGCAATACAGTACTTCAGAGGCTGCTTGTGTTTAGGAACTACTCTGTCTGAAAGGAGACATATAAGAGACACTCACTGACTGGAATGATGGGATAATTGCACAGTGCAGGAGGATTTGCTATAGTTCAGAAACAAATCCAGTATTATTGCCACTGGCAAGAGACTTGAGATACTTGAGAGAGAAATGTATAGCTTCATACCATTTCAAGAATAGATTTGTGCTCGTGGTGCTGAATTGTACTTCGGATATGTTCCCTCTCCTTTTTTCACTCCAGAAGGAAAAAACGTGGAATATTCCATGCATTACATGCATTTCTTTTTCTGAGGAAAGTATTTCTTATTTTCCCTCTCTTCTGTGGAAAATTCAGTGAATTGGCAACAGAATGAATCCTTGGTAATGATGAATTGCTTACATGTTTTTTCCCAGATTTGCTAAGGATTTGTCAGTGCTCTATTCTGATTTCACTTAATATGTGTACTCCTAGAGAAAAAGGTATTATGTTAAAGGTGCTTTACACATCTAGAAAATTCATCTTTCCTTGGAAGTACAACCTTTGGTTACTCAGCAGAGTTTATGCAGTTGTTGCAAGCCTCATCTTCAAGGGTGTGCATTCACACTGTGCTTGCTACACTGCCTTTCACATAGCTGTGAAAGGAGCTCTTTTCCTCCATCCAGCCTCAATATAAACAAGATCTAAGTTATGAATGTGATAATTAACTATACATTACAATTCATTAAATAGTCCGAATTCTAGTGGGGGAATAAATGAAATTCATCATTAGCAATTGAGCTTGAGTGAGTGTGTGAGTGCATGGGAATACGTATGCTAGAAGAAATTTATGCAGATTAAATCTGTTGGAAATTTTTTGCACACCTCATTAGGCAAAATATCAAGTCCTACTTAGCTCTTCTACTGCTCTCATTAGACAATTTAAACTATACTGTTCAATACCATGGTAAGAATAAACCAATCCCTGGTGTGGTGTCCCACAAGTCAATTCTCAATTCACAGCTGTCATACCAGCTCCTTGAGCTCATCATGTTTCCTCAGTGTACTGTGGTGTTGCTCAGTCTGCTGAGAGAGCCTGGCAGCCCTAGAGGGGCTCTCTGGAAAACAAGTGGTTTTTACTTCTTCTCACAGCACTGTCCAGGCTCTCTGGCACTGTAAGTGGTTTAAAGCATGTATGCAGCTCTGTGCTGTGTTGAAAATACTTCCCAGTGATGATTGTTTCAAAAAGTTGCTCTGTCACTTCTCTTGTCAGAAAATACAGAATTATCAAAAAATTGAAGTTTTCTTTCTGAGGATGTCACTCTTGTTAGATTTCTTAATGGACTAATTTATTGGGTTGATGTTGAGATATCTGGTGTGGCTACAGCTGTGTCAGAGGCCATGGGTTAACCATAATTTTAAGTCAGTTTAAGTCAATTCCACTGCTTTGGAAAGTGTTCCCAACCTGCCCTGACCCACAGCTCATTCCTGTCCTCCTTCATATGCTTATGCTGGCATAGAAATGGACAAGAAAGGTGGACAAATTGGCTTAATTATCCTGGCAAAATAGGGCTGAATTAATTTTGATACAGCTAGGTTTGCTGAGCTGCCTCACCATCAAACCTTGCAAATACTCCATCACAAAAGAAGGAAAGAAGGTACAGGCTGAGACTGGAGAGAGGGAGGACAGAAAAGTACTTCATTTAACTGTACTTACAGCAGTTAAGGTTTCTGTGATACTGTGGTAATAATATAGCTGGTAGTTCAAAGAAAGCTCTGTAATGCTAAGTTGAACAAAAGTAGGTGGAAAACATTAAAGGGAATTTGATAGCAAAAGTTTATAATTATTTTTGCAGGAAAGGAGGAAGAAATGGGGTTTCCTCTTGTTAATTCATTTACACGCAGCAAGAGGTATGAAAGAAAGTATAAGCTAATATTATAACAGCCTATTCTGAGAGAAAGTCTAAAAAGTATGGAGAGACTTTCTTTTAATGCCTTCTCTTCCTGTTATTTGACTACTTTTTCCGATTTTGAGCCTGAAAAGTGCTAAACATTTTTCATTCCATGCCCAAACCATTTTGTGCAATGCAAGCTTGCACAGTTTAAAAGCATAGGGCTTTCTTAACTAGAAGATAGCAGAGTGAGAGGAAAAATTCTCAGCCAAGTACTCATGGTTGAGGTCCAATTAACTTTTCTTTCTTATTTGAGTGGAAATGCAGTAGAATCAGAAAACAGAAACAAAGGCACTTACTTCCTCTCCATATAAAGTATTGGAACAGTATTTAACTTTCAAACTAGGTTAACAGTATTTTTAGCTTCTGTCCTCTCCTTACTTCTTGCAAATGCTGGAGCAGGTAGAATTTCCATTTTTACCTCACACTGGAAGCAGCAGTGTATAAGAGAGCAGCTGAATTCTTGCAGCACCACATGTAGTTCTTTGCTGCCTCTGATCATTTGTCATTTTGATCATTACAGTTTGAACAAAGTAGTTAATTGATCCTTTCTCATTGCCTCCTTCATGTCCTGCCTGCTATCAGCTTTGGTCATTTCCTTTATGTTCAAAAACGTACAGGAAATAGTCCTGCAGGTTTTAGCACAAGTGGGTGTGTCTGTCGTTGTGCTGCGAAAGGAGTGTTCCTGGCACCTGGCTCACTTGGTCAGGAATGCTTTGGAGCCTCACCAGGGTGTAGCTTGTACCTCATTATGCTTTCTATAGCCAGTAGGTGCATCTCTCATGCTGAGAAGAAGGGCCAGAAGAAGGAATTGGCAGACAGGAAGATTTTGAACAAAAGCTCCTGAAGCCTATATCCTCTGTTCAGTCCCACAAAAGCAGATCCCATGTGGGATGTATGAAAGTGGCCAAGTAGAGGTTCATGCTCTTATTGGCTTTGTGTAGACTTATGAAGGTTATGGTTCCCAGGTATCCTAGTGAAACTGGGACAGTCTGGACAAAGTGGAAGCAATTCCAGTAATTTCTGTATGAGTACAGCTTGTACTGTCCCCACCCCACATAAGGGAAAGGGGCTGCTGGCTGCTTCTGACAGTGTGGGCCACTGCCACATAGGCTGGAAAATATATCGGCCCTCTGAAGAGATTTAAAGAATGGAGTTTAACCTTCTAAACAGACTAATTTTCTTGTGTTTTCTTCTGTGTCATCTGACAATCCAAACAGGGTAAGAATTTCCCTCAGCTGTTGCATGCTCTCTAGTTTCCTTGGCCTTACCAAAGGAAGGGAGTTCTGTCAGACAGTGCCATCTGAGCAAGTGCTCATAGTGTGGGAGAGCTCATGGCACAGAACAGGCCCTCCCCAGTTACATTTGAGTCTGGGGATGGAAAAGGAGAGAGGAGGAAGAAGTAATCTCTCTCTGTGTCAGGATTGCCTTGCCTTCCACACCATAACCCGTTCCAAATCCCTTTGTTAAACCATGAATACATTGTATGCTATGCAAATAATTTCTCCTATTATACTTTACATGCAATTCTTCAGATTCAAAGGTCACCAGCCAGACATGTAAAATGACTTCATGAATGACTTCAGCTCGTTAATCATGCCTCAGTGTTGCAGTGCCTCTCCGCTGTTCATTAGAATAACATTTCTTTGCACTTTATGGCAAACCATCATTATAATACAGAACAAGGACAACAGAGTGTGAAAGACTTTTTTTTAATGAGACTTCATAGCTGCTCATGGTGGGACTCCTCATCCTGTTTGCTCTTGAAAGAGCTGTCTGACAAAGGTTCAGGATTTTACCTGATGAAGAGAGCCGGAAAGAGTTTCACAGGGAAATCTGTCAATGAGCTTACAGAAAACTGCATCAACTTGGCTGCCTTGTCAGCGGAGCTGTCAGTCTTCAAACAAATGCAGAGAGAAAATCTTTAATTATACTCACCATACACAAGACATTTTCTGCTGTATCATTGCCATTTGCAGCTGTTCTTAACTTACAGAGAAAAAGTAGCAGCTCATGATCCCCAGGATCTTGAGTGGACTCTGGACTTAAAAAGGGGAAACTCTATACTTTAATAATTACCAGTCATTGAGGAAAATAAACTTAATCAGAACTTCTAACATTCAGTTGCATCATCAATGCTCTTGCTGTTTTTTAAATATTATTTTAGTCCTTACCTTGGATATTCCAAAGAAATGGAATCGCTACAATAGTGTTGGACTCAGACAGCTAATTTAAATCTCCCTTAATAAATATTTTAAGGGATGTTAATAATATTTTAGAATCTTTCTTCTTTAGCTGGAATAATGAAATTGCAAAAATGGCTTATAAAGTTTTGTGGCTGTTCATTTTTAATTAAAATGTTCTTCCCTGTTTTCCCTCAGGAGTGGAGCGACCTTAAGCACTAGAAAAGGATACGGAGGTTCCTCAGAAAAAGTACCAGACTGCCTATTTCCCACATTCATTTCCTGTCTGAGGCCAGTCCAGGTGCTTCCAACAGAAAACAAATACTTACAAATCCGGGCTCTAATCTTGTCCTCATGACAAATTTTCAACTTCTTTTGAAGGCAAATGCAGTTTTAATTCATATGGGAGGCAGCATCAGAACAGTTCTGCAATATGCAGATAGAGGAGTAATAATGATGAGATATACTTATTTTATTGCCAGCCTCAAGAGATAAAATTGAACTTTACAAACAATGGATTTGTGAGGTGTTTGAAAATAATTGTTCTTTCCCCCTGCCATCTGTTTGTTCCTTATTGCCTATCTCCATTATTTTTTATATACTATAGATGTTATTTTTGCAATATACCTTTCATCTCCTATATTTAGGTTAATTTCTATGTGTAATTTCCTAATACTTTTTTCTTCATCCCTGAGTCTGTTTCATACCTGTTAGCTCAGTAAGTGCCCCTAGTTACTAGATCCTGAAGCAAGTTTCACCCTAGGTTTCAACAGCTTTACCCCCAGCTTTGCTGCTATCTTGTCCCTGCAATTCCCTTGAAGTTCTGTATGTCCGTCTTTCTCTTCTTCACTGGCCAAGGTCTCTTTCACATGGGTGCTGCCTGGGCCAAAGGTAAAAAAACCTGTTTTTTCAAGCCTGGAGTCAGGAAGTTCATTGTTCCCACAAAAATTTCTGTCATCAATGGGTGAAGCACAGAGGTATTGAAATAAAACAACCTGTTTAAAGTATAAAGTATGGTTACAAAAATGTTCATGAGCTTCTTTCTTCAGCTGCTCTCTTCTCCAAACCATCAGGCTCCTTTTTGCTGCATCTTTTAGGCTATTTTCCATCTTTCTCTCTGATAGGCCAAGAAAAGGCTCTTTTTTTACCTTGTAATCGCTAGTCCTCTTTCCCTTGTGTTGCTCTGATCTGCTTTGTCAAGTGATCAAAGTCCCTGTACAGGTGAGCTGTTGCTTAGTTACCACCTGCTTGGAATTCACTCTTGAAAAATTGCTTTGTCTTGAGAAGTAGCCATATCTTTGTTCCTTGGTGCTCCATTTAAATGGATGATCAAAGTTTATCAGCCTGCTCTATTAGCTCTGTGTTCTGTGCAAAACTTTTTCTTGTCACTTCTATGGATTTTAGGTCAATCTGGAGAAAAGAGATGGAAGAGAAGGCAAGAATGCTCTGCGGTTCAGAGGGAGTGTTTTTGCCAGGAGGCAATATTGCAGAGAAACAAAGTACATAGTTTCCAGCACCAAACAGTCTGAACACAGCCAAATAAATCCAAAAGACAGTGAAGGTATTTTAGTGCTGGGTGGCTGCTGACTGTCTGAGGGGTGAAGAGTAATGACTGCCATTGCATGGGAATTTCTTTTGGGAAGTGTAGGAGCCTGGAGGAGGTGACTGAGCTGATCCTGGAGAAGGATTTAGCAAGTGCTGCATATTTCTTTCTCAACTAAACCAGCAAGAAGCAAATTCTCTGTACTATTGCTCAGGTCCAGAGCTGTATTTTCACTGTTTAGGAAATATGAATACTGATTTATGTGACTGATAAATTAATCTGATATCTGAATAGAGAATATGTGCTTTTCTTGCACTTCTTTTGTAGAAGAGAGCTATATTTTGTGAGCTAGAACAAATTTCCCAAGTGGCACTTAAATATTTAACTTCAACTAACACACTTCATAATGCCAGTAAGTTCAAATACTTGTGTTCACTAAGGCTGTTTTTATGTTGGTTACATCTATATCAAGTTCCTAAAATCACAGCACTTGCTGTATTAACTGCTGTATCAACTATTCCTGGAAACAGAAACATACACAACTAAAATTGTAGAGAAGTTAAGGCTGAAAGGGGCCTTGGGAGAGTCAACCTCCCCTGCTCAAAGCAGATATTTAGGGATGTATCCAGTGGAGTTTTAAATAGATCCAATAAGGAAGAATCCACAAACAATCTGGACAATTAATTTCAATTTTTGTTTATATTCATAGTTAGAAAACAATTTTTTTTAAAGTGGAATTTTCAGTTTGTCTCTTGCCTCTGATCTTTCCCTGTGCACTGGCTCAATCTCCTTCCCATTAGTAATTTACGCATGCTGCTAAAATTTGAATAAATGCCAATCAAGGGGATGATTCTGAGGGCCAGTAAAATGTGCAGTGGATATATGGAAGAGATTGCAGGGAAATGAAAGAAGAAGAAGCATGGGAGAAAACCAGTTGCATATGAGATTTGACCAATCTCAGTACACTTGATTCTTGTGCAGCTGAGTGAGATTCTTTCTTTGCTGTCTAGATAAATTTTTGGGGGGGAAAGAGATTGTAGAGTTTTCACTGCAGTGTTAGCATCATAGCTTTTGTTGTTCAATATCCAGTACTGTTCACTTTTTTTTATGATGTTAAATTTTGCTAACAATGAGGTACTATTAAGTATTTTTGTTGTTCATTCTTTTGCACAGGTACAATGTCAGCATAAAAACAGCTACTGGGGAGATCAAAGCTGGAAAGGATCAAACATTGGGAACATAGCTTTTATATTTCTGACAATTTGTCAAAAATTACTAGGGTCTGTGTCATATAAAGGCATTACAGATTTTTGAAGAACAAACAGTTTTGAAGAAGTATTAAAAGAGATTTAAGTTAGAAGCAAGATTATTGATTTGATATGCAAGGTGGCTTGGATATAGGATGGAAAGCAGGTGTGAAAAAATGAATAAAAATGAGAACAGTTCATGAAACCTAAGTATGTAGAAATTCAGATAAAGGGCCTGATCCTGTGTCAAGGACCAAATGGTGGTGGTACTGCTGATTTAAAAAGCACACTGAAGAATGAGGTCCTCTTCTGTTTAAAATAGCAGGGAAAGCTCTATTTTCTTCTGTAGTACTGCTTTTCTTTCTGTCTCATACAGAGGCTCTTAGAACAAGTGTCAAGGCAAGCTTTCACATGGTTTCTATATTAAATTTAGTTTTTATGAAGCAGCTAGGTTCTATTTATGTTCCATATCCCATAATATGGGATAGTTTTTGTTAATTGCTAGTCTGTGAATTCTTTGACTAACCAACCCAAATACTTCCATTTTTAACTTATGAAAATAATAGAAAGATACTTTTTGACTCCTGCTATTTTTGTTGCTGATAGCTGAGAACCTTGCAGAGTTCAAAAATATCAAACCTGGAACAGATTTTCTCTGAAGAAGCTCTAAGTCATGCTGATGTTTGCTAGATTTAAGAACAACAACAAAACTTCCAACCCTGAAGTTAAATATGTATTTAGTAAACATTTTTATAACCTGTTGTTATCATTGCATTTTGTGTGATATGTCAATGTACATGCTAAAACTGTGAGTTTAACTAAGGAAAAGCCTTTCCAACTTCTGGCAGAAAGTGTAACCCCTCTTTTCCGGAATCTGCAATGTGCCAAAGAGACAGGGCCTTGATATTTTATGCAAGCAGAGTTCTGACTGCCTGGGCCTGGAGACAGGTATGCCATACCTGGGATAAAATCCATCTTTTGTGGAGTAGTATGGGTGGGACTGAGGAGCTTCCTGGGGGGGTATTTCCCATGCTCTTGCATTGGTATCCAGCCCACTGAGTAGTCCCATTTTGTGTTCCATTCTGCCAATTCCAGTTGGCTGCACATCTACTAGAGCTACATAATTTTTCAATTTTTTCCCTGGTCACAGAGCTTTGTAACTAGAGACAAGTAAAAGTAGTGAAGTGCTCAAACAGCAAGAGAATGGGATTTTTTTTTTAATTTAGTATGGATGTGCTTGCTTTTCTTCTCTGTAAGTTAAAGACTATTTATCATTCACTTCCCTCAGCTTTCTCCCTGACTTGAAAGTATAAATGGGCAAGACCTGTGTGCATTTAAATGTATGTAACCTCACACTGTCAGCCTCTCAGAAAAGAAGAAATTAAACAGAAAAAAAAAATTTCTGATGATTAACCGTTGCTATCTTTAGTGATTCACTTCTGATGACAAAGGATGAAGCAGTTTGGTTTCCTGGGTTTTACTTCCACTGTCCACCAGGTAATTGCCTTCCCAATGAAGGTAGCTGAGTTCCAAGACCTAATTCCCTTCAATTTCCTGCCAGGTTCTGAAAAACCTGGTCTTCAGAAATTATCATTGAGCACCAGGTTGCAGGACTTACAGATGCACTGGTTTACAGAAACAAAGGTAGTTCTTGTGCTCAAATACTGGGTGACAGTGCAAAATTATTCATAGGAAGCTACTGTGATTTCATATCAGAGCCACAGGAACTCAAAGGATATTGTCCAACATCCAGCTTTGTCCATACACACGGTAAAAGCATGAGAAAATGCTTTTATTCAAAAATCATGAGAAAATGATCGTATTCAATCAGTAATTACCAGGATAATTTTTTCATTACAAGTTTTGTGGGTCATTAAATGTTTTGTGCGCTTCAGATTAAGGACTGATGTGTACATTATTATCTTCAGAATGTTTTTGGCAAAACAGGTTTTATTAGATATTTAAATATTGTTAATAATTTTCAGCAGAAGAATTGAGTACGTCTCATCCAATGTAATACTAAAAGTAATTTTGTTGACAGTTTATTCTTATATCAGGTTATGCACTGTGATATTTTTGCGAACATAAAATCTAACAACAGCTTCAAAGCAAAAAGTATGTTTGTTTGGACTTTTTTTTGTCTACACTCTAAGAATTATTTCACAAAACGTGACAGCCCAATATGCCAAGTTACAAAAAAAGAGATAATGCTGAAGATAATGCATATTTTGTTTATACATGGGACCTGTAGTTCTGAGTATGGGATTCTGCATAGAAATCTTGTGTTTATATGAACCCCAGGGATGCATGCACACATCAGATGGGCTGTTTCCTTTTTCCCAGAAATAGTGCACAGACTCATGACTGATGTCCTACAAATCCAGGACTGAATACTGTACATTAAACTATACTTATAACAGTGATTTGCAGAGGCAGAGTCATAAATGCAGATCCTGAGTTTCTGAGCTAATTTACAAGATCTACACAAACCAGAGGTGAGAACTTCTCTTGAAGGAATTACTGACTTTGTGCTGAATCTATGGTTGTTCTGCTCTCAGCACAAGTTAGAGGGATCTGTCAAGCTGAGAATTGATAAAGCAGAGCTGCAAAACTCTTTTCTGCCTTACCAGTGATCTCCCCTCCTTGGCTGCCTCTGCAGCTCATGGGGGTGTGAGCTGGTCCATTTGTATGCCAATGGGAAGATTCCACCCCCAGGGAGTGGAAGAAATCCATGAGTTGTCTTTTGGCTCTTCACACTACTCAAGAGCAGAATTTCAAATACAAAAGAATGCTGCTTACTTTTAGTAGGACTAGCAAATAAATGTCTGGATTGTAATTTTGTTTTTTCCACAAAAGTGTTGAAATTTCACATAAGCGCAAGAAAAGGGTTCTAATGCTTTTCCCTTCTGACAACTCTCTACAGGTTATACTGGGGCTGTGAACATAAATATATAGATTTATAATCCAATTTCTAGAAAGCCTATGAATAGGGAAAATTGAAGTGTTGATATCACCTGTTTCAGTGTATTGAGTCTGATATATCTCTGGTTTTGTATTTTTTTTTCTGAAGAAGCCTCGTAAGGATGATTTCTTGGTGCCTGTGCTTTGCACACAAAAAAGGCAGTTATCAAGCACAGAATAATTATCTGGGGCCTGTTACAATGCTGACTCCCAATTTTGAAAGTAAGTGTATTCATGAACAATTGACTGAAGACTCCCTTGCTCTGTTGAACCAGCAGAAAGAGCAGGAGAAGCCATAAAAATAATACCAAAAAAAAAAAAAAGGAATCACTTTCTGTTCTATCATCAAGTTTTCCATCCTTAGTGTGGAGGAGATTGCAGAGACAGGAGAGCTCAGTTTCCAGGCCCACTGTCCTCTTAGTGTCTGATAGCATGGATCCCAATTAATGTCAGTTCTGAACATGACTTTTAAGATGAGAATTGTTTTCCACCCAAAGCTGCATATAATATAATATTATATTCTTTCATATAGGTCATCTAAACAGCTGTTGAATTGTTGAAGCTTCCAGCCACTGCTGATCTGAGTCAGTCTGAACTGATGACCTGCTGATGAAAAGCTAGAGTCAGATTTCAATCCCCTGAGTCATTTAGACTGCCTGCAAATGCATAATTAACATTTAAGATGCAAGTCTTTTTTTAGTAGCAGGAGATGAGGGATGAAGGTAGCCAGTGTTTAATAATCCAGACCATCCTGATATAACACTATGGAGAAAATGTCTGTACAGCTGGAAAGTGCAAACTTTGATAGAAAGGAAAACTACTGAGCTACAAGTCAATCAGTGTTTCACTGAAATAAATTTCAACACTTCATTTTCACTGTTTGTTAAAGGATTAGAAGAGAGAGCCCTGGGGTAGGACAGTCATCTGAAGTATTGGAAATTCACTTACTTCAACAAAGTCCCCCCAATATCTTAGGAAAGGCCTTGCAAACACTCTTACATTCTGTGTAAGAGACTAGGAGACAATTCTCCTACGTAGGTGTCTCTTTTCAAAAGATTGAGTTCATCCTTGTGTTGAATGGTACTTTTGGTTCCAGTTAAGGGTATATTTGCAGGAGGACAACTAAGCTTATATTGTTTATGAGCAATGATGTACTGTAGTGAGTTTGCCAATGTCCTTCCAAAATAGTGTTCACTGCATC
Organism: Rhabdornis inornatus; assembly: GCA_013397075.1. Classification (NCBI taxonomy): domain Eukaryota; kingdom Metazoa; phylum Chordata; class Aves; order Passeriformes; family Rhabdornithidae; genus Rhabdornis; species Rhabdornis inornatus. The sequence goes on from VWZS01002702.1 coordinate 250,869, forward strand.
AAGCTAAGTTCACTTTCAAATTTGCAGTGATGGAATTCCCATAACATGTTTTGGGAGACTTTCTGATGGACTAACAGATTTAAGTGTCTCTGAGTTTTTGCTGATAAACACAGTATCTATATTTTCTCTTACTCAGGAGTCATAGGATAATATTATATACACCCAGCCTTTTGCCCTATTTTTTAAAAATATATTTACAGACTTCTATACCTGCAGATTTTCATCACGAATCACCAACAGTAATGGCCATCAACAGAGACAAAGGCAAAAGAAAGTATAATCCAATTTTACACAGAAAGAAATGTATAGAAATGTGTGAGGATAAATGAGAGACTGTTTACACTGCTCAAGCCCCTCCAAATCCAAAAAGGACTGCCTGCTTTGTCAGCTTATTTTAGTTAAAATTTTTCAGGTTGAAGTTGTAATTAAACTGGAAAGGTCCTTCAGCAGGGATATGTTTTTGAGTGAAGTTGTGTCTGTCAGGCTGTAGTTCCCAGCTGGCAAGGTGCTGTGTTTGTGATGAGCCTGTGCAAATGAACTCTGCTTGCTCTTACTTGACTTCATGAAGAGGTAGATTTGCAGTCCTGCAACATTACTGAATTGAGAATGCTGGGCTGAGTGTTGGAAAGGCACCTGATTGCTTCTGAAGGGAGTTGGGTGAGATTATTCCACCTGTTGAATATGGCAGTAGAGCTGCTGTCAGTGGATGGAAATATCTGTTCCCCAGGAAAGAGGTCAAGGAAGAAAATGAGCTGTAAGGTGGGGTAGGAATGAAAAATTTGATCTAGTGAAATGCTAGCATTACCTGAATGTTTTGCAACTTGATTTGCAAAGACTAGGAGGAGGTAGTTTTTTATAAAAGGTTTTCTTGAGGTGAACCCTTTGATTTAGCTGATGTTATTTGTGTAGGGCCTTGCCCAGGTAACAGACTCATTCCTGGCTCTGTGAGTGATGAGTAGGGCACAAAAATAAGGCATCATTGCAAGTGGCTTCCTCTCTGCTTCAGTTATTGAAAAGCCCTTTTCTAATTTTTGGCTTGAATTTATTCACAATGTCTTTGCTTGCATTTTGTCCTTTGGCACCATTGTTCATTAACTTAGAGTGCTCTTCTCTCAGTGATGCTTTTCTCCCCTCATATGTAGAGAGAGTCATCAACTTCCCCTCAGCCTTCATTTTGCTGGAGTGAGTGAGATGAGTTCCTTTATTAACCTCTTTCAAGCTCTCCATTCACCTTCTCAGTCTAATGCCCTTTCTGACACGTTTCCATCTGAAGTTCAACTTTTTAAACAAAGGTCAGGATCAGTATTATAGATAATATTCCAGATAAGACTTTATTTTCCTTTCTCTCACAAAAAGGATTATTCACTTTATAGTCTGACAGTAGTCTCACTGAGAATGTCAGGATTTCACACAGGTCAGAGAGAAGTGTCCCTACTTATTAGAGCTTTAGCTATTCCCTCCTTCATTTTGTCTCTTGATTTCAGTTACTTGTGATAATATGCACAAATATTTTTTCCACTTACAGGAACAAAGGCAAAATAAAAATTATTAATTTGTGAAGGATCATTCTTTCCTATCTTTTATCATAAATACTATGCAAGATTAAAAACACATGTACTTTTGTTCTTAATAAAAAATAGAAATTAGCTATCCATGATCAATAATTAACAAAGCAAACAGAAACTTATTGAAAAACAATTTTAAAATTATTTCAACATTTTAAGCACATATTACAAAGTTTTCAGTTCATTGTTTTCTACATGGGCAAATGTTAATTTTTCACAATAATCTGTTTTTAGTAAAATAATTTTATTTATTAAGACATATGTGACTTAATGACGTACCTAGAATTAAGAAGACTACAGCTTATAAGGGCATGGTATATTACTTTCATAATGTCCTATTTTCCTATGAAAGATAAAGAAATATAGCTCCCTACTTTATTTTGTTATATGTCATACTAGTGGAGGTAAATCATATGGAAATGAGTAAAAAATAACTGTAGAAATTAATAGAATTACTTGTGATGTAAAATACTGAGTGATGTTCTACCTCTATTGAAATCTATGGGGTTTTCCCCTGACAAGACAAGAGAGATTTTTCAACTTAAGTGTATCATAATTGAGGTCTATGGCTGCTTGCTGTGACAGGCGAAGTCAATACATTTAATTTACTTACCTTTTATTAAAAAAAAAAAAATCCTCTCCTCATTTACATGCCTAACCAAGAACAGTTAAGATTTGCATGAAAGAGAGACAAATACAGCATGAACAGTGTAGCAAAGAGAACAGTCCTACCAGGATGCACATGGAAAAATGCTGAATTGGAAAGTAAAGGTGCAATTACATGGATGGCTAATGTAATTCTTACTTACACAGTAAGGAAGTCAATAAATAATAATATTTAATAATAATCTCCAGATGGATTGTTAATGAATTACTAACTATTTGCAACAGCAGTGGAATATTTTTAATGTGTCTGCTCCCGAGAAGTCATGCCCAGGGCAGACCAGCACTGAGTCTTTGCATCACTCTCATCTTTAAGGAAAAGGCTTTGGCAAACAGGGGTAAGTAGGGAAGGGGTTTTGGGTTGTGCCAATGTTCTGGGAGCTGTACTTCTGTGGGGGTACTGATGCTTTGCTGTGTCTCATTGTAGTCACAGCAGTAAGAATGAAACGTGTTCTGATTGTTTTTATTTTTTTCCTCTGATGGTGGAAGCTTTCTTCTTTCTCTTAATTATATGATGTTTCATTATATATTCCACTTGTGAGGGAGAGGTCTGGACAGTAAATTAATGTAGAGGGAAAAGATTTAGGCCACACAACATAATTTGTATAAATTGAAAAATTTCAGTTAATACCAGGCTTTTTCAAGGCAATATTTACATTGTATCAATCATTCCTATCAAAGACAGAGTGAAGTGATTTCAGGTATATTTGCAAGTGCATCCTTCTTTTTTGCCAACCAGTCTCATGTCGCTCTAGATTGTCTCTGAAGTGAAGCCTAAACTACAGAATACAAGAAAAGTATCCTTCTGTTCTTATCCTTTCTAGAAAAAGACCAGCATCTGAGAATCTTTAATGCTTATTAATAGGAAAAGATATTAAATATAGTCTTCACCTTCATGTCCTGACTGCAATGGAAAAAGGTCAGTGCTGAGCTGCAGAGCTGACACAGCATATTACACCATTATGGTGTAAACAACTACACACAGGTTTACTTGAAAATTGTAGTACTTAGTTTGCTACTTGAAGGAGAAAATATAATGCCAGTAAGAAGAAGGAGACACCAGGTAGCAATTTCTTCTATTTGCTCTTTTTTATTACTGGATGTGTTTCCCCCATCCCCATATTTCAAATAGCAGTAGAAGGAACTATAGGTAGAAAAACATGGACATCATGTCCCTTCCAGGTTACACCTAAATATTTGTGTACAAGATGAAAGGGCCAAAGAGGGAGTGATCACTGGTTTTCTACAGTTAACTTCATTTACAATGAAGCTATCCTGTACAGAGAAAAGCTCACCTAACACTGAAAAACCATTTCTCCTAGAAATAAAATACCTCTGGGTCTTTTAAAAGTACTTTTGGCTAATGAAAACCACTATCAAAGAATTGGACTAGATGTGAATTAGACTGTAAATATAATTTCAAGAAATAAATGGAAAAAATAAAGAAATAATACCCAATAACCTTGTCACTTTCTAGAGGATGTTTAAAGTAAACTCTCTGCCAAGATTTCTTGCAAAATTTGTGCAGCCGATGCAATACCACTGGTTTCAGCAATGGTGAAACACTAGTGCTGTCTGAATCATCTAAATTGCTTTGCAGGACTGTAGGAAACTACTGATTAAGCCCTTACAGGCTTTCAGCATTGGCTTTGCTCTAGCTGGTGGAATTAACAGATACAATAGGTTGTAGAAAATGTAGTCTGGTGCAGCTTTTTAGTGTTAAAGCAATTTTGTACAAGACAAACACTGGTGTCTAGGCAAGGAGTTTAATGCATCAGTTGTGCCGGCCAGCCAAGAGAAAGAAAAGTAATGATTTCTGGGCTGCACGTACATGCTGCCAGGTCCTGCTGAGCTTTTTATACTCCTACACCTCCATGTCCTTCTCCTCAGGGCTGCTCCCAACCCTTTCTCTGCCCTGCCTGTACCTGTGGCTTGGCATGGCCTGAGCCCAGGTGCAGGACCCTGGCCTTGTTGAATTGCATGAGGGTCTCCCAGGCGCACCTCTCAGTGCCCTGGCTGGCATCCCCTCCCTCCAGTGTTCCACCTGCACTGCACAGCTGGCTGTGGCTGGCTCTGGGTGCCAGGAAGATCCCTGCTCTGCAGGTGTGTGCATGTCTCTAGCTCCTCTTGTTTATTCCCTGTGCCACATTTGCATATGCATTTGCATAGTCATTTAAGTTGGGCCCCTGATGAAGCTGACCTACTGGCTGGAGTTGGAATTCCCTTGTGCTGTCCTTCACAAGCTCTCCTGTTGATCTGCAATGCCTATCCAGGCTCTGGGCATCTATTGCTGGAATTGGCATCAGACTGGTGGAAGTTGGATGGATCGAGGTTCTCGTCAATTTCAAAATTCAGTTTCCTTCTAGAGAGGTTTAAATTTAGCTGTCAATCCACTGTTGCTTGAGTTAATATAGTCCACCAGAAACTACAAATGATTTCTCTACCAAATAAAGATATATTGAGGATATGGCACAGATTTGCCCAGTCTGAGCAAGGAGGTGCCAGGCCCTTGGAATTAGGATAGGATATGTGGGCTGCTCTATGTATGCAGCCTATAGGCTGGGATTTAGGTTGCAGCACATCTTAGAAGTTCATTATTTATCCAGGCTATAAGTTCTGCCTGTAGTTATGGGAGAGAAGTAAGTGCTTGCAGAAGGTAATTAACATCACCTTGGCAGAAAGATCTCCAGTAGAATACTTGACTCTGGAGGTCTTTCTCTTGTTCTGTTTCACTCTGTTCCCCTCTCTGTTAACTTTTGGGGTAACTAAAAAAACCTAAGCAAGCTCAGATTCCTAAATCTCAGTCAAATTAAATTATCTGACGTGTAGCTTTAGAGAACTTAGAATTTAGTATGTATATCATCAATCACTTCTTGAATATAGTGTCTTGGGATCAACTGAATAGAAATTTTTACTTTTCCTGGAGTTATGTGAGATTTTTGCCATAACTTTTAAGAATTCTTTCCTCCCTTGAGCATTTCCTTTTATTAAAGATTGCCCACCAAACTACTAGTTGGACTATATTTAATTTGTTTAGCTTATTCTTGTATGGACATATTGATATCAACAAAATTTGCTCCACTATTCAAATTTGCATAACAATGCATGCATGAGATTTGTAAGGCTATTATGCAATAATCAGCTTTGTATTTCCATAATTATGTCATAAGCAATTCTGCCATGAGTAGTGTCAGTGAAGTCAAATAGGAATGACATTACAGTCATAAAACATGAGAAAAACACTTGTCTGCAATAATATTAGTAATGACCTTACAGCTTCTGATGCCCCAGCTGCAAGTGGGTTATTGCAAACTGCATAGTTTTATGTGTGGTGTAAGTGGGTTTATTAAAGTGAATTTTTGATCACAAGTATTCCATAAACACCAGAGCAAAACAACAAGTTCATCCTTTTATTGAAACCTCTGGACAAAATTGGAGGCAGCTGGAAGTTTCTGTGATGTGTCAGCCCAGATCATGATATCCTGAGCTATTGTGAGGAAGATGGGATGAAATTTAGAAGTGGGTTTTTTTTTATTATTTGTTTTGTTTTTTTTTTCTTGTGTTTTTTTTCCTAGCTGAATTTTCTCTCTCTGATACATAAAACATTACCTGTATCTCTTCCTCCTCCCCTTTTTCACTTTTTGCTACTTTACAGAAGCCTAGTTGGAAAATGGGGTTTGTATTCTTTGTGCTAGACCCATTAGTAATTTTTAAGAAGTTGTACAGGCAGTGCTGCTAGGCCTGTATATGTTTTTATCTTCTTGGAATATGAGAATGCTCTCTTCTTTAGCTCAAAGGTTGGCTTAAATGAAATAAATCAGAATGCCAATGTTACTGTTTTTTTCTTTTATTGTTTTCTTTTTAGCCTTTTTTTATAAACACCAGAAAAATAGAAATGTGGAGGCTCTGCTAGCAGTCAACAGGTTTTAGAGAGAGAAGGTGAAGGGAGCAGGAAATGTTTCATAAGAATTCATAGCTGAATAAGCAGCTGACCTACACATCTGAGTGCTTCTTTCACACAGGTAATGCAGGCAGATTATTTTAAATATCAGATCATTGCTTGCATAAGCATTTTTTATTATTTAATTAATTTTTCTATAGCATTTTTGTTTATACTTCTGTACTTTATTTCAGTGTTCACACAGAATAATAATTTGTAGTCATGAATCAGTAGCATTTGAAGGTCATTTTAAGGTGCTGGTATGTTAACTAATGCAACAAAATAGAAACTAATTTTTAGTCAAGCTTATCTTAATTGTGCATTTTCATTTACTTGTCTGTAAATCATTACCCTAGTTTTGAATCTTGTGCTGTATTTTTATCTTTAATAGACCATCTTTCATTATCAAATGAACATTTGAATATTATAACAATGACAATCCCAGAAATTTTATAATGAAAAGCAAGTGCGATAGAGCACACACTAGTCAGATGTTACTGAAAAAGTCAGTAATGTTGATGCTGTTTAGATAGATGTTCCTGTTCAAAGAATTTAAAAGTATCAGAGAAATCTTCTGAGCTTTATTATCACCACTTGTAATTTAATCTAAACAAAGATATAGAAAACAAATAATGCAATAAAAGGACCAGTCCCTTTGAGATTGTAACAAATATATCTAGGCATGTCTACGTTGCACAAACATGAGAATTAACAAATTTGTATGTTCACATGTGCATTAATCTCAACAGAAACAAAATTGTTCATGCAACTGATTATGTAATTTTTTTACTTTGTTATGGTCATTTATTTCTACACATGAAATTAGTTATGCTGACTGAAAAAAATGCCATTTATCCACGCACTTATGTCTATTGTCTGATTTTACCTGTAAGGAACAATCTATGTTTTTAAAGAAATGACAAATTGGAACTAAGTGCACATTTCTCTCAATGTTCCAATAAAAGCTTTTTGAACCAAGGGCACAGACTGCCTGACCAGTGAGCCGTGTGATAAAGCACAAACAGTGCAGGAAATGAAAACCCTGGGAGTAGCAGATGATGTGGGCAGGAGGCACAGGTATTTCACTCAACTCTATCTGGTTCACTCCCCAGGCTCTCAAAGAAAACTTAAACATTATTTACTCAACCATGTGCTAGTTAAAACCAATATCTCTAGACCATCTGTTCAGGAAGATGACCTCATGCAACTTTCTGCCCCAGCATTACGTCAATGTAATTCTGACTAATCAATCTCTGCTTGATCACATTGTCTTACCTATAGAGAAGAAAAAGGTCGACTTAGATTTAGCTGGGTATTTCAGCATCATTTTGTGAAAAGCAGTAAGATCCTTAGTTATGATAAAGTATCTTGGCTCTCCTGGATGATGGGAGCTTCTCTGAAATATGCCAGATGAAGGGCTTGGCCATGTATATTCAATATATCAAACTATAATTTTGCGATTTTTCACTATGAAATGTGTTCCTTTTCAAAACATTCTTCAGAGATATCAATATTGTTTGGATCTTCAGGATTTTCTCATATCTAACTATCTATTTTATTCCAATTATATCCTCATATTTAGGTGGGGTTGCTTCCACGATAAACTATTGTACTGTGAAATGGCTAAAATACTTCTGCATACTACTAACTTCTCAGTGTGAAGTGCAGTTTTGCATTGTGGACCTTGCATGTCAAAATGGCTGTTGGTTATAACCAAAGAATCTTGCAAATAAATAAATTACAAAGTACCAAAACAGTTCATAGTGTCAGCCTAGGAGTTCCTGAATGGAAAGAAGTGCAAGTAATGATCAATGGTTTTTCAAATTCAGTGTGTGAGTACCTGGGTTTCCAGGAGTTTAGCACCAAAATGGATACCTGATGAGCACCTAGAATTATGCCAGGAGTTTTGATCAATTGTGCTTCATCTAATCAGGTTAGTGTTGAGTATTTAATCTGTGGATGTACTCAGTGTCTAAACTGAGGAGAAAATATTCATTAATTTGCCTTTTCTCCATACTTTATATTCTGCTTGTTTTTTCAGATCCAGTTTAAATGTATGTGCATGAATCTTACTTTAATGGTGGGGAGGATTTGGTTCAATGTTCACCTTGAAATGTTGTGAAAGCCTGGTTAGACATTCTAACACTGAACATGGTTTTACTGAGCATTTTCACATGTTCCTGTCACTTCTGTTTATTCATTCACACCTTTGCTCCTTTCTGATATAGTTCCTGTTTGTTGCCAGGCAACTCTGGCTGTATTATGCAGGATCTGCAGTACACCCAGAACTAAATTGCAGCGCACTGTAAAGCAATAAGCGATGGTAGGCTGTACTTTTTTCTTAATCACACCATACCTTTGTTTTCCAACTCTTTGTTTTCAATTATTGGTCATCTGAAGGTTGGAAACTTCCCAGAAATGTACTCAACAGAGAAAGATTGATCAGGAACACAATGAAATGTGGAAAAAAATTGAAAAGCATATTTATGTTTAATCCTGATTCTTCTAAAATACCTTTGGGATGTGCCATTGTCTTTTGAGGCATCGCTGTTTTGATGTGTGTTTTCACACTTCTCAGCCTAACTGTGTTACATCAGATTGTTAGTGAGCATCAGCACTACCTAGAGACAGGCAGAGATACCATGGAGTTGAATAACTTCTTTTTATTTACATTGTTGTGGAACTTCAGGCACAAAGAGGTTGTGTGTGTGCATTTTTATGGCACTGTGATATGTGGAGCTGGTGGCTGGGGTTGTTCTATCCAATAGAGCTATAAACTTCTTTAATCAGTGTGGATGGGGCATTGGAGGGAAAACGTTTTGTATAAGATCCTGGAAAGTCTTTCTAAAAAGACAAATAAGAAAGGAAATTTACAGTTGCTTCAACAAATACATGTCTAATGCTGAGGAGAATAAATCTCACACATGGGGATTCATCTACATGCTATTAAAGTTGACGTGTTAATATCAAAGCATTAAAATATGTAAATAGCATAAGCATGCACAAAATCCTAATTACGGCTTTACATTATCAACTCATTTACTCCCTGATATTTTATGACTATTCAGCTGTGTCAGCAAGCAATTATAAAAATCTACTACAACTTGATGGTAATGCATTTTTGTGTATTTCCTTTTCTTTCCAAAAACATTCTCCCAGTCCTGCAAGAGAACAGCATGGAAAAAACTCATATTGCTGAGTTTTTGCATGAACAACATATGCTTTGAGTTTCTAGCGGTTCAGTGGTCTTTCTTTTATACTGCTTACCAAAAAAGGCAGATTTATATGCAGGCTAATGAGAAGTGACATTTCTTACGCTCTCTGCTACAGTTACAGTGCAAATTTAATCCATTGCAGGTGTTATATCATTACAAAATAAGCTGGAGGCATATGAGCACTGAGGAAAAACTTAACAGTTATTATCATGGAAAAAGATGCTTCATTTTATAAAGTATTGTACCTTTTCAGTCATAAAGTCTTTACAGCAGGGAAGAAATTTGTCATAAAATCTGTACTGCCAACCTGTAATAAGACAGTCTCTTTTTTCCCTCCCAATAACTTCAAACAGCTATTGAAAGCAGACAGCAGTGATGTGATATTTCTTGATTTCACTAAGTGTCTGAATTTTGATCATGCTTTAAATTAAATGGAAACTTCTTTGGCAATGTAATATTGCTATTGTGATGAGCCTCTTGATTTATAAAAAGAAACATTTCATGTCACAGCAACTTGAGAGATATCAGGTTCTGTTCTGTCAGTTCTTTAGTGATATTAAAGAGATGTTGCATAGAAAAAAAACTAAATCACAGAATTATAGCATGGCTTTTGTTGGAAGGGACCCCAAAATCATCCAGTACCAGACCCCCTGCCATGAGCAGGGACACCTTCCACTATATCAGGTTGCTTCAGGCCCTGTCCAACCTGACCTTGGACACTTCCAGGGATGGGGCAGCCACAGCTTCTCTGGGAACCTGTGCCAGAGCCTCCCCACCCTTACAGGGAAGGGTTTCTACCTAACACCTAATCCAAACCTCCTCTCTGTCAGTGGGAAGTCCTTACAGCTTGTCCTGTCACTCCGTGCTCCTGTAAGAAGTCTCACTCCATCTTTCCTGTCCTATTCCCTTCAGTAACTATAAAGCTGCAGTTAGGTCACACCAAACCTCTTCTTTTCCAGGCTGAACAATCCTAATTTGCTCAGCTTTTACTTATAGGAGGGATGTCCCCATTCCTCTGATCATCTTGATAGTTTCCTCTGAACTTGTTGCAAGTTCCTTCCTGCAGTTCCTAGACTTTGCATAGAAAACATTTCTGTTCCATTATAACTAGAGTTTTATATGTATTAGAAAACTGAGTGGAACCCTTATTGAAAAATTTACTTCTAATTTAATTGGGAAAAGTACTTTTTTTATTAAAAGGTGTTCTGAAATTATTTTAATTATCACTTGGTTATAGGGGGTCTCTGTAAACTGTTCAGTTCTTTTTGCTTTCCTCTGAGTAAATATGAAGGGAGCCAAACTCTGGAGGATTAAAGCTGTGATCTGAGCCTATGGTATTGCTGTGGAACTGATGTGGTAAAGAAAATAAAAGGGAGCTAAGAGATTGACAGAAAGAACTTCTGTTAAAGAGGAAGTTAGAGACAAAAGGCTCCCACAAAACTATTTTAAGCCAAGGGCAGATGACACAAGATTCAGAATTTAATGAGCCTTAAATGCCATAGAATGTGCCACATGTGCAGTTATAACATGAAACTTGTACAGTTGCACATCTCCATTTTAAAAAAAGCTCACACAAGCATAAATTTAGTCATGAGGAGTTCAGAAATCAAGCCCAAACCATTTCACGTTGTAGCCATCATCTCTTCCAGGTTAGATTTCATTTTAACTGTGGCAGTTCCAAGTTCAGTTTTCCTAACAGCACAGATCACTTCTAAGGAATATCATTTTGCATCCCCTCAGTGGCAGGGTCCGGAGGGTGACACCCAGGTGGCCCCAGCAGTAGCCAAGTCTCTGTGAGCTGTGTAAACTTCTCCATGCTGTGCCTTGGAAATTCCCTCTCCAGCCTGTGAGTGCCTCTTGGCCAGTGCTCCCTCTCTTTGCCCTCCTCAGTTGCTGGCTTCCTCTGCAGAGATTTTGATCAGGCACCGTTTCCACTGATGTGTTATTTTGGTTTCTCTGTGTGTTTGTGTTAGGGCTGCATTCAGGTCTCCAAGTAACAGTTCTGTGCCATTTTTGTGCTTAAGTGCCAGAGAGTTGAGACTGATTTAGATGCTTGCTCTCAGTTTTGGTAGACCTTGTGGGCCAGTGCAGATGATGGAGACAGAATGATGGTTTATATTCAGACCCCTGGAATGCAGTCATGCCCTATGATCTCTAGTAATTGTCTTTGTGGGTCTTTTAAATTTATGTTGTATTGGAGACACTAACATCCATCCTGTTTCTGACAGCAGTATTCCAAAAAAGCTTATTCCTATTTTAGATCATCTGAAAGTACTGACTTTGAGATATACAATAATCTATTATTGCAATAAATTAGTTTATAATAATTTTTCAAAGAATGCTATTTCAATGGGATGAAATTCTCTACTCACTACAGGCTGAGCTTGACAAGCCATTACAGCTGCAATGAGAAAGAAGACAAATACTGAAATTTTCTTGCACTACTTTTCAAACCTTTTGATTTTAAAATTCAACATTACCTTTTCAATTCCAAATTGATACAATTTACAGAATAAGTGTAGGAAAATAATAATTATTTTAAACCAGCCATTTCACTTCAGGGAAAAGGAAAGATTTCTGATAATCGGAATTCATTTTCTATTTTGTGCTTCAACAGCTGAGCCAAAATGTATATCATCTGCTCCACTTCTTTATGCTTCTAATTTTTACATTTTGCCTTGAAGTAATACCCTGATCTAGTCTGAAATGTATATTGTACCCAAGGTAAAGGACTGCATACTTCTGTAACAGAATAGAAATAAGAGATATTCAAGGTTCTGCTTTTACTGTAAACTAAGGGGTTCCTGATGACATCACAGTACTTGACAAAAATACCTGCTGCTCTGAGTGTCAGTGCTGCTGGGGCAGCTCCTGTGCTGGCCCTGCCTGGGCTGCAGAGAGGATCTGTGGCTGCTCCCTTGGAGCCATCTGGCAGCCAGTGTGTGCCCAGTGCCAGCACGGGGCCATGCTGCTCCTCCTGGCCCGGGATCCTGTGCTTTCCCTGGCCTGGGCAGCAGGGAGGAAATTCCTGCCATCCGTCCCTCTCTCTGCTCTGCCACTGTGCATTCTGGAGAGCCAGCAGGGTGTGGCCTCTGGATATCAGCTACTTGTAATGGAAATAATTGTGGCTGGGTTTTGGTGTGGATGAAATGAGAATTTTTCCTTTTGTCCTTCAAGAGTGGAATAGAAGCTCATTAGTTAATTCAGAATATATGTTTCAGTACCCAAAATGAGGGGAACTCATTGCAAACATGTAGAAATCTGTTTTGGGGAAAGGTATAGATTATTGGCTATATATATACACATACAATGGTCTTCCACACAGGTCTCAGACTAACAAAAAACGAGTGCCAGAGTGGGGATGAAAGGGGACAAAAAGTGATGATGAGGTTGAAAGATGGGTCATTTTATGCCCTAAATGTGTGTTCCCAGCTGTACATACATCAAAAAGAGTGAAACATCAAGACTGTAACTTAAATACGTGGGAAGCACAAACTTGAGACGTACTGGTCAGAGCTAAGGAAGGGAAGAGAAATGAGAAGTCCTTTATTTGCTTACTTTAAAATGGGGAGCACAAAGGTTTGTCTACTAGTAATATTTCCCCTCCCAGCTTCCTTAGTTCAATTTGCATACAGGAATAATAAATTGGAGTTTTGGTATTTGTTTACACACAGACCTTTCTTCTCCCCTTTTAAAACCCTCACATATTGTTAAATAGAAAGCTACTTTTGCCTGTGTGCACTCTGCCATTATTTTGAGGGGTCGTGGTTTTCTGTAATAATATCCAGATAGAAAGTGTGTGACTTCTGTAATAAATAATCCAAATGAGGTGCTACCATAAGAAAAAAACGCCTGGAAACTGGGAAAAAAAAAGACATCTTGCAATCTCCCCTGAAGTCATACAGTTATGAAAACAAATTTTCTCCACAAATAAATGAATTATAGATAGCATTTGAATCTTTGCTGTAGTGGTTTTGGCTTTTCTTACCTCATCTCAACATCTCATATTAACAAGTGCCCATCTGTGTATAGTTAGCTGTGTAAATGTATACCTGGACTAGAAGAATTATCATGAGCAGATGGAATTTCTCATATAATCTTGTGCACATCTCACGTTGCACTCTGGTCATCCATTCCAAACTAGATACCATTATTCTAAGAGGGCAGTTTTGCCGTCTCATTTTGTTTTATAATTCAACCCTGAAATTTTGTGTGTTTGTTCTCTGGGGCATCAACTGAGTTTGTGGAAAGGCAAACAAGTCCCCTAACTTTTGTAGTGTGTAATACTTGCAATGCACTTTGCTGATAGCAACTAATTAATTACCTGGTTTTGAGATTAAGATGGGATTATTATTTATCTGCAATGGATATTGGGCCATAGAGAAACAGAGAGCTGACTGAAGCTACATGATGATTCTATGATACAAAAAAGATTAAATTTGCAGGGCCTTTGTCTCCAGTTCTGTGAGAAACTTGTGCACATTCTAAACTTTAGGTACCCATTTATGTCCTTGCCTGTTCAGTAGGCTATGAAATCCTGTACTGTGAGCACTGTGTATCTCATCATACTCACTGTCTGCTATTAAAAAAAAAAAGAAGTTCTGAAAGAAAACCAAGGTAAAATCTTCAGAATTGTTGTACTGGGTGTGTTAGGAGCAAATCCCCTCTGACAGTGCTTCATTGTTTGACCTTGCTAAATTTTTTGCCTACAACTCAAAAATAGGTGCACTGTGAGCTCCATTTTGGCCTTTATCTCACAGAATTTCTCTATGGATTTGCTTGAATTCAGCTCAAAGGTTAGTTCTGAGTGGATTGTAACACAGATAAATACAATTTAATGAAAAAGAAGTTAATCTTTAGTAATAAATTAGCAACATGTCTTGATATTAGTGGGTGAAGTATTGCACATAAGTACATGATGCTTACTAGGAGAAAATTAAAATAACTTGTGTATTACTGAGTGTCCAGCTGAGTGTTTCTTCTGATGCTGGGTTAGTGTTGCATTTTTTTTTTTAGCAGGTAAAATAAAAGACCAGGTTATGAAATTAATTTAACTGAAATTGAATAAAGAAACAAATTTATTTTTAAGTTCTAAACTATCAAAAATACATGATTGTTATTAATAAGTGTGTTTGTGTTGTTCTAAGAAAGAAATTGAAATTATAACTCCTAGTTCTGCCACCATATACCCTGAGATTTTAAAGGGAATTCTCCATTCGTTTCCTGCTATTTGTTTAGCAATATTACCATGTGCTTGAGAAGAATGACAAACAAAGAGAGATTTAAATATTTGTATGACCTAGGCTTACTATGTGGTGTTTATCTTTTTAACTTAACCTGAAGATACTGAAAAATTCTTCTCTTGCTGTTGTGGTTAGAAGTCCTGCCAGGGCTCGGTGGTAGGATATTATCCTGGCTACTCCCAAATGGCTGTTGACACAATCTGTTGCCAAATGCATTAAAAAACCTGCTTATGTATAAAACCAGATTAGGTGATATGAGCAAGGATGTAGATAAAAAATCGGCAGGTGAAAATATTAATAAAAATGTGGTGGGCTGAGTTACTGCCCTCAGTGGAGTTACTTACTTTCTTTTTCCTGGATAATTTGACAGTTTTTATACGGGAGCAGATATGGCAGGAGATCTTGTTGCTCTTCAGTATATGAGAAATTGTATAACAGAACTCAATGTCTTGATGCAAAGGGTTTTTTCACTGACAAAATTAAAAAATTTTACATAACTGTGGCCTTGAAACTTGTCTTTGTCTAACAGTTATCTTCTCTGTGTAGTTACAATTTGATGTAGAAATAACATCAGAAAAAACACATGGAATAATTTGATGTGGGAAAAACAGTTCCAATCCTTTTGTGAATTTTTCTTTTTATTTTAAAGTATAGTTTAACTTTATATTTGAGAGGTTTGTGCATATCTGGAGGTTGGTCAGACTTCCAATGAACTTCTGAAATTTTGGTCGTTCAGTTGTGTTTTGCTTTCACTTATAATTTGTGTGAGAAGGCTAGACTAATTCTGTCTAAAATATGTGTAATAATTCTGGGGAAAAAAATCAATGTAAGATATTGTACCACACAGTTTCATGTGTGTTTTCTGTGGTAAAAATCTTTCCTTGATATATGGAAATTTTTAGCTAAAATCAGAAGACATTTAGGTCTGCCAGTGAAGCAAATGTGCATAATGTCCAGTTGTATTCAGTTCCTAAAGCTTACTGAAATTTTTCAAAGTGGTGAAGTGAACATAGAATTTTATATATTTTGTAAAAACTCACTGAAATATAATTTGGAATGTATTTCCTCATTTTGCTGTAAGAGTGTAAACCTTTGCAATGGTTTATAATCATAAAATCATGATCAGCATTCATGAAAATTCTCACAGACTGCTGTGTGATGATTTTATCCTGTTCTAAATTGCTTTCTCCCATAACTCATCATTTGTTCCAGTTCAAAGGTAAATTACAACTAATATCTTCTGTCTGCCCTAAAGTGTAGCATTTTTATGCCCTGAAGCAGCAGAATTCTGAATTTTGAATTCCAGTGGTGCTCAGGAGCAGGATTTCTGATTTACTGGTGAATCAACAGTACCGATTGTTTAATATGCAATTGAAAAAACCCATTAAACTTGGCTTTTATTTTTTTAACAGCATGCTAAACCTATAGCCACGTACAGACTATAAATAATACATATTTTTCTTAGTTAATGCAGTAAAAATGCCCAAATACTATTTTTTTCCAAACCCCCTGGTGCCTGGCTGGTCACAGCCTGTACCTTATTGGATTGTTTGATACATAAACATCACACTGGATGGCCTTGAGAGCAAAGCTTCCCTCTTTCCCTGGGTGCTCCCACTCTGAGGCCAAATAGTGCAGGCATGAGGTTTTAACCAGCATGGCAAATGAACTGTTTTATAAAAAATATTATAATAATAATATGAAAAAATCTGTTTCTGGGAACCTACAGATGTTTTAACTGGTTTAGAAATAGTCAGAAGCATCTATTTTTGCTTGTCCATGACTTTAACTAGGCATGAGGGTGCTCAGATTTCTTTATGAACAAATCTTGGGTTTTATATATCAGCTTTAGTTTTCTGGGGCCACTGGTTGCAGTATTGCTGAAAAGGCAATGTTTTCTCAGGCACTGATGCTAGTAGAAGCACCAACATTTAGATAACTGCAACCAGACCATGGTCATTGTTAAATTGTCTTTTTTGCTGTTGGCCTTAGAACAACATTCTGTATGAAAACTCAGTCTTTGCTAGTGATACGTGAACTTTTAGGGTAAAAACCAAAGAATCTATAAAACACTTTCATACTAATCAAACTGTGATGAATCCTGACAAAATTTGCAATCTGGTCTTTGAATTCTGCATTTGAATATTTATATTCAATATTATTAGTGCCACTCACTAGTAGGCCAAGTTAAGTTCATGAGTATGGAGTGGATCTCTTACCTAAATGTGCAAGTAATTATTTTGTGACAGAAATTGTTAAGATCACACAAGGAAAGACAAAGATTGCTTTTACTCTCACTTCATCTTTGCTGACTTTATCTCTGCTGGGTGTTTCTTTCTGCTTTTCCGCAGTTTCAAAAGGTCTTTATTATTTGCAGATTTAGTTAGAACAGCCTCTCTGGTCATAAATCCGCATACCACTAAACAAGTTGTAAATGTAAGTAACCATGAAGGAGGGAAGAAGCCTGGAACTCTAGAAGTTAGTTGTGTTTTAATACTCTGTTGGCATTCTGCCTATTGACTTGTGCTGCAAACAGCTTGCCAGGAGTTGAAGGGGCTGATCCTCTGCTAATTTGTAGAAAAATTTTTCATACAACTCATCTCAAATTATTAGTAAAACAAGAAAATTTGTTAAGAGTTAAATACGTCATGAGAAATTATGTGACAAAAGCAAAGTTAGAAAACATTAAAATTGTTGAAAGAGAAGAAAAATGTTTTCTGTTGATTTACTACAGAAGCATGAACAGATGTGGTAGTCCTAATGGCCTTCTGTAGAATATAAAAACTAAACTGCCTTTTGTTCTGATGATTTTTAAAGCATTGTGAACTGTGTTTAGGGATACCAAGAAGCAGATGAAAGAACTTCAGCTGGAGGTGGTTTAGAGAACAGTTCCAATCCAGCTGTGTGTCTCAAGGTAGAGGCACAGAAAGTATAACTGGTGCTCTCAGTATTCTGAAGAGCTGGGGCTTCCTCTGATTACTGCTTTCCTTATCTGGAACTTCTGCTATAAAAGTGCTGATCGTTAACCTTGTTTCTATTAAATAAAAATGATCACTTGCACTGAGTGCAGCTCAGAATGCATCTGCCAGCCCTTTTAACTGAGCAAGTACTTAATCACATTACAACAACATTGCTCTGAAAGATGCTGAGATGCTCTGCTTATCATGGCTTGAGTGGATTTAGGAATCAAGAAGTAATTTTGACAATACTTTCTCTGAAACATTTCCTGAATGCTCTACCTGGTCCCACTTTGTAGAAACGAAGAACAGTTTTGGAAACCGTATCTGTTCTTTTAGATTATTTAGTAGCTTAAATACAGCTTCTCTCAGACACCTGATTGTGGACACTGGGTTCAGTTTGTCTTTTTGAGAGCATCTCATGGTGGCAAGGTACTACATTTTGTATTTCTTTGTCTTGGGTTTCATTTTCTCTTAGGTTCTCCAGATAAAGTGCCGTTTGTGAGCAGACAGAGCAGCAGAAGCTAAGCACTGTTTGCTTTGGGAGTTCAGAATACATAGAGACAAGGACAATAGCTGGGAAGACCTTTATAAGAATCTGGGGAAGTGTTATTGCTCTCGAGCATTCTCTGGACTTTGGTGGCAAATCCTCCAACAGATGTATTTCTGGAAGGAAGTTTGTGTCCAAAAATTTTATTTACACACCTCCAACTTGTCTCTAAGCCTGCTTTGAGCATGAATTATACCTTCCTACCCCTTCTTCCTGCCTATCATCTCATTCCCCACTGATGTTTGCCTTTGGCAGCATGCTCTGCCCAATAAGCCACCAACCTGTACAATCTCTTTTGCTTTAAAGGCCACCATCAAGACAATCTGACCTAAAAAAAATTCAACTTCCTGAACCCTGAAATACCAAAGAACAGAAACTCAATCAGCTCTTTAACTTCTGTTCCTTTGTAAATGAAACTAAACATTGTGGTTGTGTGGTAATGCCTTTCCTGTAGACCTTACCTTATGGATTTTGTGAGACTTACTGTGAAGTGGGCCTGGTGACTTCTTTATTCTTTTTTGGGTGTTTTTTTTGGAATGAAGTGTTGATTTCATAGGGTTGACTTTCAGTCCATGGATTTTTCTGGCCAGAAAGTAGCCACACTTTCAGACATGAATTTCTGCTTTTGTGAGCATTGTTAACTTTGACTTGAAAGTTATACCAGAATGATCCTTAGTTCAGGCACAGTTTAGTAAAAGTTTCATTAAGGGGGGAAAAAAAAAAAAAGAAAGAAATAGGAAGAAGAAAGGGCTGGCTGGTGTCCTTACAATCATGCAGTGTCCATGGCTGGAAGCAGTGGCTCAGCCACAGTTTGGCAGCTGAACTGCAGAGCCTTGTTGGACTGAGGCTGCCTTTGCTGCACTACAAAAGACCAGTCTTAATTTATTTCTTCATATTCCAAAGCAAATTCTTTGTCTTCAGTGGTGTCCCAGGAATGTGTGCATTTGTTCCCAAACTGTAGCCCTGACACACTTACCTAGTTAGGTGATAGCTTTGAATGGAGTCATACAAAACTGAAACAGAATAATTTTCAATTTTATTTATTTGACACTGTTTGATATCACTGTAGTTGTTCTTTCTATTCCTCTACTGCAATAAAACTGTAGACAATACCCTACAGGAAACTTTTATACATTGTGAAAGGGCTTTTATTTTTAGAAGACTATAGCTCTCCACTTGGTGGTCTGCCTGTTAAAAGCAAACAGTTTAGAATACTGTTCAAACTAAACATTGAATACTGGCTATGCCACTCTTGATTCAGGGGCAATTGGTTTCTGCAGTCTAATCTGCTACATTGCACAGGGAAAAACTGTTATCATCTTTTATATATATAATATATTTTTAAATAGTAATTCTGCTGAACATAATGGTAAATAAAATATTCCCTCACAGGGTTGAACAGCCACTGGGTCTTAGCATAAAATCAGTCTGCATGTCTTCTGAAGACAGTTAACTACTTGGTCTGCCAATGTTCTTACCTGGCTGGGTGCAATGGAGGGAGATGGGATAGCAGCAAACCCAGAAGAAACACTTCTCCAGAGGTGGAGGGTACAGGTTCATTGTGGTGTTAACATGGGTTTATCAACTTGGCTCAGATGAAATGGGAGAGAAGAGAAGAGAAGAGAACATTGTGTTGAAGTATGAAATACTGCACTGGTATATTTGGAGATGAAGTGGTGAAGGAAAAAGTGAAAGCCTTGACACTTAAAACAGGGAAAGAGACATTGGGTGAGAGAATGTAGAGTGGTGGCACATCCCCTGCAAGCAAAGCACTGCTGCTGTTTCACCCACATGTTGAGAACACAGTGCCTTGGGTCTAGGTCTCAGAAATATTTTTTTTTAAACAATTTTTTGCTCATCAGTCATGTGCTTTGGGCAAGTGTGTAGTGTTTCCTGCTGGAGAGCCAGCTAGCAGTATTAGTAGTTTTGTATGCCAGGCACTTTGGGGACTTTGGTATCTGTCATCTTAAAAGAAGTGAATATGCAAAAACCATGGGCTGCTCTGACCACTAAAATTCAATTTTTCCTATATCTTATTGCAGACTATATAATTTCATATGGTCTCTTAATCCAGTAAAATAAAATCTATGCCATCATAAGACAGTTTCTGTTCTGACAAGATAAGAAATGTAGATGTTAAGTTGAATTCAAGAACTCAAAAAAGCCATGTTTTTTTAATTTAAAAAATTAATTTCAGTATTTTTACCAAGGAAACACAATTTACAAATTTCTAAGTTTACAGTTAATAAGCTATTTCTGAAAAATTACCACATATATATACACACACATTATATATAGAAAAGCTTTTTTATATATAAAAGATGAAAGGCTGCTTAATAAAATAATTATATTTATCTCCTTTCATTATATTTAATTACCAAATTTTAAAGGCTTTATTCTGTTTTGACTGTAAGCTGTAGATTAATTTAGCCACGAAAATGTAGTATATTTATTTTTAAACTCTGTAAATTGTACAATTTTTTCATGCATCAGAGCATTATATAATATATAATTATTAGATACTTATAATGCATGAGATTTTATTTTTTACTATGTCTACAAATTTCTAAATTCCTATGTCATGATACTTTAGATTATCTTTGCATATATAAATTTAAGGATTTGTAGACATAATGATACTATATTATGACAGCAATATTTCTGTTTGCTTCTTCCGTCTCAAAACAGAAATCCAAAGCCAGAATTCCTAATCCCATTTCCATGTTTGGGTGTGTAGTCAGTGAGAGACAGTATATCATGGATTCAGGATGAGCTTTTCTATAGTATGAAATTATGGGTTTGTTCAATGCCTTCCTCTAGAAAAGGAACCCTTGATATGGGGGGTTAGTCCAGCACTTTAAATAAGCACTTAATAAAACCTGCTTTTGCTGTTCAAAGGAACATACAGTGCAGGGTATTTTTAGAGCAGATCTGTGTTTCTGAAAATAATTTAGGTGAAGTCAAGACAAAATACATGGGTGTATTTTATGGTGCCTTTTTTCTATTTCTCCTGGTTTTTTTCTATTGTATATCACACGGTAATACAGGATTCCACCATTTCCTCTGTGACACCTACGGCATCCAGTCTCGTGCTTCCCCTACTATGTGGCTTGCAAAGCAGCACAGTTCACTGGAAATTTTGTTTTAATTGTTTGCTTCTACCAGTGACAGAGGGTAAGATGTAGATCTAGGTCTGAAAAAATGTCAGACTGTTTTGTGGAATTGATTGTGGTGAAAGGAGGTAAAGAGCACAGGAAACTGAACTTGAAAACACTTTGGATGTAGAACAGTTCATTGCAGGGCACAGCCTTCCCAGTGGAAGGCTGGACTCCTGGGCATTGCCATTTGGGGTGCAAAATAATTCATAAACACCCACTAAATACAAGAGGAAAAAGGGAATTTTCCAATCCTTTGTTCTCCTTTGTGGCATTTTACTTTGTCATAATGTCCATACTTCAAGTTGTAATGGTAAATGTTAAAAATATTCACATTGGAGCTATTTTGGTGGATGCCTTCACTGTCCTGAATTTTGCTAAATCAAATACATGAATATTTAGTATTCCTAAATGTTTCTACAAAGCCTATAGCCACTTCCAGGGTAAAATTCAATTGCCTCTGGCTTACACTGAAGAGAAGCTTCCTTTTGAAACAGCTATTCTTAGAAAACAGTGCTATAGAGCACGGAGCAGTGGAATTGCTATGCATAATGTTAGGGCAATTTCTTTTTGCCTTTAGGTGATATGACCAGCTGACATTTCAACACAAGGATCCTTCAGAGCAATATAGAGAATTTGATGTGACAGTGTCTCTGAGTCAAGCACTGAACTTAAAAAAGTATTCATTATATATACAATATATGTACTAGCCTCTCATGTAGTCAAAGAGTTTTCTCTGGCTTGTTTCCACATGTAGTTGTCTCTTTTTTTGTCCTCATTTTTATTTTGACTGATGCATACTTAAATGATCACACTTCCCATGCACACCACCCCCTGTGCCTGCACTTTGCAGGAGATGCCTCGTGCATTGCCATTTCTGCTTCCCCACCTCTCGTGTTCCAGTCACATTGATTCTCTTGCCAGGAGTGTCAGCTGGGGCAATACTGTAAGTGCAGGAGAGCTAGCAGCTCCTTGCTTCTGAGAGGGTGAGAGCAGGAAATGTCACAGCCTGTCCTCATCAGTTTGGATTAAAGCTGGATGGAATATTTGGGCAATGAACTAAAGACAAAGCAGAGCATGTGAGAAACCTGCAGTTTGAACAGTTACATCGGCAAAGGAACTGGCAAATAAGTATGAAGAAAATAATTAGACAACCTGAGTTTGACTCCCCCTAAATAAAAATACATTTTGCTTTGGTGGGGTTTTTAAAGTAATCTTTAGGATGTTGGATTTCAAAATTTCTTTCAATGAATGGGAATGAGAAACATCATTTCTCCACAATGAAATCTTACCCTATTGCTCACTTGAGTTCATGGTTTGTTATTTCCAAGTCTCTCTTTGGTTTATTTGAGAAACTTGATGGGTTCTTCTGCTTTCCCAGAGCAACAAACAGTTTTTCTGACTGGTGCAGGGCAGAAAAGATGCAAACCCAGGGCAGTTACTGAAAAGCATGGATGTCCTCCTTTATGGTTTGGCAATCTTCATTCAGGTCAACCTTGCAGTATCTGGGTGAGAAGGAGCCCTTCAGTGATTGGAGTTGGTTTCCCTTTGCTTCTCTGAACACCAGAATAGCACACAGGTGACTTCAAGTGCCAATCCCTGTAGGAGAACATGCAACTGCTGTGACCTTCTAGTCAGCTCCAACTGTGTCACTGATCCACTTTGATTACAGTGTTATCCATTTTCCACATTAAATAATTTATGTGTTATTTTTGTGTTGCATTGTAACAAAGCCACTGCTTTTTGATCTCTAAGGTGGATGGTGCTGCTGTTCCTAGAAGCAGAAAGTCTGAAAGCCATAAATGATCACGAGGTGTAACAATGCTCTACTGTACAGATGTTTTACAATAAACCAATGGGACAGAGCATTCTGTAAATTTAATGGCACATCACTTAAAACATCATATAATTATGGGATGTAAATTGGAATAAAAATTACACCTTTGCAGGTTAAGTAAAGAATGGCTAATAAAATTGTAACAGACATACATTATACAGCATGGGGTTCGTAATGAATAATTGGTAGGTTATTAGTGCTTAACAGATTAAGGGTACTTCCATTTATTACTGTGCTCCACTAAGGATGAACATTAATTTTTTTTCAAAGCAAATTCACTGGAAACAGACAGTTTAAAATTTATGCTTGTAATGATTGCTACATGGTCCATTAAGACCACCTCTAAGTGAGCTTAATTTGTAGCAGACAAATGTACATGTCTACATATTTTTCAACGTAGTTTATGGTGCATCCTGCACAGCTGTGCCCAACTGATTAAATCCTCACAAAATTTAAATAGGAAACCCATTACATAGACAGTATTATATCAATTTATCATACACACATTTTCAATTTAACTCTCTAAGTCTTTGTGCAGGATATTTTCACTGTTTCATTAAATATGTATAGCAAGGCCATTTTCTCTTCTAGTTTGTTTTGCGTTTTTGTTTTCTGGGTTTGTTTGGATCCTCCTTTTCAGTTCTATCATCAAATAATTAGGAATTTCAGCAAATTGAACATCATCTACAACAATTATCTCAGTAATGATCCTAGATGTGACAGTCACTTAAAATCCTAAATCAAGAGAGCTCTTACCTAGGGAAAACAAGCAGGGCTGTAACCACGATGTATGGAAAGGTGATTGGTACTAATACCCTCACTTGTCTGTCTGAACGGATGCTGGACTATGGATATGTCTGGAGAGATAAACATGCTAGATGCTGATAAATGTTGTGATTACAGATGTTTCTCTCCTTTCTTCTGCATTTCCCATTAGTGAACTCTGGGCATCTCCTGATTTTGTTAAAATCCTTTCTAGAATTCAGAATCTCATTCTGATCTGTCCAGCTTTATCTTGTCTTTAGGTGTTTTCAGTGTCATATAAACCATAGTTTTGACTTATAGAAATAGGATTAGAAGCATTTGTCCAATTTTAGAGAGAATTTTTTACAGATCAAATTTAGCTGCTCTGAATTATTTGGAATCCCTCTTATGGTCATAGACTATAGGTTAAAGCTGTTAACTTCACTTGCCCTGAACCCTATGTAAAATAGATGGTATGAACTCCCTATCAGTCAAATACTGCTCCACTTGGTTCAGACCCACAGAATTTTCTCTGGATCTGGTAAAAGTCTTGTTCAACACATTCTGTGGTCTGCTAAAGTAAGCCTCTACATCAGGGCTCGTGTTTATTAAGGTCACTAGAGCCTGCACTGATGGAACACTGCAAAATAAGGGGCAACTTTTGTTTAAGGTGTAGGACTATCTTTGTTTATCTGAGAATTACAATAGGGAAACAAGATTTTAAAAGAACAAGAATAAATAATTCTTGTTCATTCATGTCTGCATTCCCCTAATTAAATGCCGGAGACAGATTCTGTGCTCTTCTACAAACTGAATGAACAAACAGAGCCACAAGGAAGAGCTGACCTCCAAAATCTTCAAGAATTGTCAATTTATTATTAAAAGAAATGGCTGTTTAAGTACTGCGTTTTTGGTAGGTGGCTCTGTTTTCTTGGTATGTGTATAAAATCAAATCATATGGCCATTTTTTAGCAAACATAGGTATTTTAGAGAGAAATTTAAAAGATTTGCTAATTTTGCTTTTCTCAGTGGTACAAACAGTAACAGTGACTTATTACCACCTTGTTTTTAATCTATCTTTGAAGCCATTAAATTATTTTTTCCTCCCCAAAGTTGACTGTCTGTCCCTGTTCCACAGAAATACCAAATCTGGTGGGCACATGAATTAGTTTAAAAACCTTTCAGATGACAGAAACTATTTTATATTCTTGTATTTTGAAATTTGTTTCAGTGTGCTAGAATTTTGATTGTACATTAACAAAGGAAATGATTGATCTTTTTTTTTCCCCTATTAAGATGAAAATGCTGGTAACACTTTGCCTACTTGCATGATTTTTCCATAGGATTTTAATGTGGGTTAGAGCTAGTCCTGATGTTTTTCAGAGCTTTTCACACACTTGCTTTGCTCAAGCCCCTTGC
The DNA here is from genome assembly GCA_013397075.1 of Rhabdornis inornatus. Classification (NCBI taxonomy): domain Eukaryota; kingdom Metazoa; phylum Chordata; class Aves; order Passeriformes; family Rhabdornithidae; genus Rhabdornis; species Rhabdornis inornatus. The sequence goes on from VWZS01002702.1 coordinate 276,157, forward strand.
TTGGACTTCTCATTTCACTTATTTTCCTTCTAAAAGGCCAAGTAATCTCTGGGAAGGAAAAATCTGGGGAGGATTCCCAAGTAAGAACACGAAGACAGTGCCCATCTGTTCTTCCAAACATCAGCTTTGGCATAAATACAAGAGCAGGCAGAGCTACATCATCCTTGGAATGTAGTGGGGAATAAACTTCCCAAATCTTGGGGGGAGAGAGGAAATGTTTTAGGACATTTTAAGAGAAAGGAAGACGTCTTTCAAGTGAGAATGTGGAGTAAGAAGAAAACATTGTTTAAATGCTGAGGAATTATTTCATTATTGCAAGCACTCAGGTGCTCTGGGGGCAGACCCCACACCTACAGTCAGTGCTGCTGCCTTTGGGTGGGGATTAAAAATACTGGGGGAGCCACATCTCTCTTGTAAAATAGGAAAGTGCATCTCTGAATAAGGCCTATGAATGTGAAACTATGGACTTACTGTCTTAGAAGATTAGAGAAATGCTTAGGAACAGAGAAGTCAACCCATGGGAAAAAATGTCCTAGTTATTAGTTTCTGTTCAAACATCACACAGATAAAGAAGCTGGCTGAGCTGGACAGCTCTTGAACAAGCCATAGGCAAGGTCAGTTTGTAGAGACCTCTGTGAGGATTTGAACATCAAGATGTGTGCCCCAGTTCATTCAGAGACAGCTGTTACAGAGTTCAGTTTTGTCAGTAGGAATCAGTTGTGACCAGTAAAGTGCTGTCTCCGTGGTCTGGGCCATAGGTGGGTTCCTCAAAACATTAAAACAATTGTCATCACAGGTGTGGGAATAATTTTGCAATTGTATGTGATATTAGTTCTATATTTCAGGGAGAGAATGTTTTAAAGGATAAAGAATTATAGGCAATAAATTGCTTTCAAGTAGAGTCTAAAAGAGGAATATTAACCAGGAATATTAGTGACTATCCAGTATCCAGTGATATTTTTTTTTCATGGAAGCACAAAATTATTTCTTTCAGCTTGGCATGATTTTTTTTTGAGCCTTGCTTGTGATGTCAAGGAATTGTTATCTATGAGATTCTAGTGTATATATACTCACTCACTTCATCTGCATAAAAAAGATATTTGTGCTTGTGAAGAAACTGTTCTTTGCATGCTTAATGGGTAAACATTTCAGCAGAAGCGTTTATTCAAAAAGGCAAAACGGTGCAACTGTATGAACCTGAGGAGGTTTGTGTCACAATCTGTTATCTTGAAACCCTACCAAGACAAACTTACTTCAGGGGAGTCTGTTTTATTTTGCTGCTGGCTGCAGAATGATTAGTTGCAGTATAATCTTATAGAGAGCTGGTTGCTGATTAAAATAAAATTAGACTTCTCCCTTTCAGAGTAATCTTCTTCACATTTTAATTTTTGAGGAATAGCTAAAGTATTAATACAATATTGATAAATAACCATTACACTTGAAATTATTAAGGTAGCTAATTATAGGTATCTAAGAATCTACCAGCCCTTTAGTCTAAGGTTAACTTTTTGCAATAAATAGATGTATGAAAAAGACAAGCTAGCTGCCTATGAGAACACAGAGGACTATAGAATGATTTCTGGAGTATTTCCAGAGCAATGGAAGAATAATTGGTAACTGGTTTGCAAGCAGGAAAGTGACCCTTAATCTAGTGGAGATATTGAATGCAAAAACATTTTGGATACAAATTATGTTAAGTGCTTAAATATTTCAATTCTTGGGTGCTCGGCTGAACCATAGCCCCAATTCCAGCTTAGCTCAACCTTTATAGTTTAAATAAATTTATCAAAGTATGGCCAATTCAGAATGCAGTTTAAGGTGAGACTGCAGCCCCAGCAGAATCAGAGGTAGGACCCTGCCTTAAAGCTGAGCTGAACAGTTCAAGCAAATTCAGTAAACTAGAAAAAATTTATGTGCCAATTAAAATAAATATAGAAAATATTTCTGCGAGAGAAAGGGACAAATGCAGTTAACAGTAGTTCTTAACAGGTTTTTTCAATAGGGATATTTTTTATCCTCCAAATGAAAACCAATTAAAATATATTCACGACAGAAGCTGACCTTCCTGAAAATACATTTTGTCCTCAGAAGCAGGAGGTTTGATAATCATATACTTACCACAGCACACATAAAATACCTGGCTTGGAAAGCCCAATGAATCATGTTTAATTAAACTTTGCTTCAATTGAGTTGACTTGTAGTCAAATTGGAAAGGATTTTCATGTTTTAACAACAACAGAAAAAGTCTTCAAATTATAGAAATATGCAAATATTGCATCACTGCTCTAGAGGAGCTTCATGAAGCTGTGATTAGGACTATTTAAGATTTTGGTGGCTTTGTAGTTCTTTATGGTATATGCTAATGTTTGTGGTTTATAGCATATTGCATTAACTGGAGGTGTCATGAGTTGTATTCTTTGGGCCCCCTGTGTGTCACATGACTTCTGATTATTCTACAGTTTTTCTTTTCCTTTCAAAGTATATTTATCTTTTTTAAACCACAACTAATACATTATGTGCCCAAACATTTCAAGTACTGCTCACATATGGGAAATATGAAATGTTTTCACATTTCACTCTGCAATGTGATACTAAACAGATTTAACACAGATTTAATACAAATGTAATAAAACTAAGTTCCTCTAAATGTAAGTCTCCATAGAATATGAATTATTTTTATTTAGATTGAAAACTGAAAAAAGTCACAGTTTTTTCTGTATTGCTCAGCTGTTCTCTGTTTGTTTCCAAATCCTTCTTTAGAAGCCTTTTTTTTTTGCCCTGAGACTTAGTGATTGTCTCTCCTTTGATTTATTTCTTTCTTAATCATTGTCCCACATTGTGTGTGCCTGCAAGTATTAGTGAGCTGCTTGGAGTGGATCCCCGTCTGTCTCTTTTAGGGGCTCTTTACCACTGTGTGCCAACTGTTTTGCCCTCTGTTTTGGCCTTGTGTAAAAAGCACAATGCAGAAAATACTTTGGATATGCAGTGTGCATAAACACAGTGCATAAACAGGGCTGAAGAAGGTGATCCATGATACCTCTCTGGCTGAGCAGGGAGCTGTCCCACTGGGAGTAATTTTGTGATGTTGCCATGCTCTGGAGGATGTTTCTCTTTCTTTACAAGTTCTTGGGTCACAAAAAAATGCACAGAGCCGGTGGGTTGCTGTGCAAGACAAAGCAGAAGGGAGAAGAATGAAGTGTTGGCTGGGTGGCAGTGGAAGGGAAATGCTTACAGGTCCTAAACTTGTGAATTATTTACATTTGGACAAAAACCACCACTCAGTGTTAAAGGTCTGGTTCCAATATTGCCCTTTGAATTTATCAGCTTCCATTTCCTAATTTCCAGTGACTGTGAGCTGTGGAAGTTTATGGACTTAGATGCTGGCACTTACAGACCCCAGCAACTTCTGGACACCTGCCAGCTGCTGGGCAGGTTCTGTTCTGAATAAGTGAATCCATGCAGTGGAGCAGAGCAGAGGGGCTGGTTCTGCCTGCTCCATTGGTGCAGGCACACCCAGACACATCCAATCAAAAAATGTTCACTGCTGAAGTCCCTTGTGGCCAGTGTCATCTTCTAAAGGCTTCTCAGGAGAAGCATATTCTTACCAAGTTCCCTTTGGCAATATGAGCAATTTTTTTCTGCTATGTTTTGTGTCTCATCCTTTGAATCATCCTTTAAGGATATGCTCTGAGCTGAAATCCTATTTGCACTATTAACTTTTATTCTGTAATAATTTGTTTAAAAACATCAGATAGTCTCTAAATAGATGTTTTTTAATGTTTTGTAAAAAATAATAAATTCTGTTCCTATTAAGTCAGGATTCTGCAGCCTCTGCAACGTAACCTTGACATTTCAAAACTGTTTAAAAGACCTTGCAGAGCCTTCCTGATAGATTGAAGAGTTTATTGTTTTATCAAAGGATACACTCAGAGGAACTGCTGATTTTTTATTCAAGTGCTAATGTCTTAACCCTACTTGCACCTCAGATGTGAGTTCTGTATAAATGTATAATAAATAGATAGTGTATATAACTATATTTATATTCTTCAGAAACAAAAATGGCTTGTAAAATCTAATTAGCTTTTTCTTTTCATTCTGCCTGATTAGTTTCAATTATTTGATTTTGAATCCATTGTTTTCGCTGATTAATTTTGTAGTGTAAGTATTGAAGTCTAATGTAGTTGTCTGAATAAGCAATCTGTTTGGAAGTGGAAGGTCACTGATACTGCTTAGTCGGGCTATTTTCTGTATGCAGTTCAGATGGCACCCAGGGTAGTGAAAAGTTAATGAAAGCACCCAAAATCTTATGAGAAGAGCTCAAATGAATTTGTGCTGGCATATATGAGCTTGTTAGCCCATGGACAGACTCAGTCCTTCAGCTCAGTATTTATTTAATCCAGACAGAAATCACACTGCCTGTGGAACTTAGCAAGGAGGAGGCATTTTTCTCAATTTCCTTTTACCTGGGTATATGGCATTTCTATCTTTTCTACCAAACACAAATTTAGCTTGTTATAACACCCTCCATGAGCAGTGATGGAGCCCCACTAAAATATATCTTCTGACTCAAAGTTTAACACTCTGCTTCTACTGCTGTAGCCAATATGTTGCTGTGAAAACTCTTGGTGAGTACTTATCCAGAATTATTGAAGGACTCGACCTTCTTCTGTGAAGTATTAGCAGCATTACTGAGTTCTTTTTTAATAGTGTTTTTTGTTATCTCTGCCCTTCTAAGTCACTTCTTCCAAATGTTATAGCTTGTTAGTTTATATATTATTTCCATTGCAATTATGGCAAGAACAGGAAAGGATTTTTACCATTTTAGCACATTGTCACCATGCATCATTTTTAGATCCTCATTTCTCCTTATTAGAGGTTCTTTAAGCCCTCAGCTCTCACTGAGTATCAAAGCATGCTTATGATACAAAGTACCTAAAGTTTATGGAAGGTTGATGTTGTGTTGGTGACAGTCTGCAGTGTTTTATTGGGGTTTGTACGTGTGTGATCTCTTAGATTGGTTAAGTGTAACATAAATGTACATAAATATCAGACACCTTGCACAGCCTCTGCTGAAAGGACCTCTGCTGGAATGGCTGTGCCAGAATATGTGAGATTTCTGCCTGGTATCCCTCACCTCCAGTGTGGTGCCACTTTTTACTGGAGTTTTCTTCCCCTGGCACAGAACAAATAGGACATAATGGAATGTGTGAGGTGAGTTGCCTTGGTTGTCTGAGGAGAACTTGGGGATCTTTAAAAACCCCCAAACTATTGGAAGATAAAATGATGAAAATTATTGACGGAGCCCTGAGAAGATTATCCTAAAGAAAACAGTGTGATTTTCCTCATTTATTTCAATTTTCATTTTACTTATGTTCTGCTTGGTGGCTGTGTGGTCTCTGTGTGTATTACCCAAGCATATCAAAATCACAATAATTGAAATAAGGTCAGCTGGCCAGAGGATAAATCAGCCTTTGCAAAGCATTGACAGGAACCTGGTCCCTACAAGCGTTCATGTGGCTTCAATGTTCTTGGAGCTGATGTGACATCATTTTTAGTCTGAAAGAAAGACATATGGATTAAAATTGTAAACTCAAACATTAGGAGAGACTGGTTCAGGATGTGTGGTTTCAGAGCCCTCTAGAGCAATCTGTGATACAAAATATCTTTCTATACTATTCAATCATATTTAGTTTTCAAAAATGCTATAGTGGTTCATTTACATTTTAGGACATTTAAAATGTTTTGAAAATATTATAAAATTTAAATATAAAATAAGTATAATAAAAGTTGATTACTGTCACTCTGGACCAATTCTGTCCAATTTCCCTGAAAAAGATGTCCATAGGCCATTGTCAGTGGATTTCCTGGTATATAATTAAAAGCAAAATGTGGCCATTGAATTCCCCAAACAGCAATAAAAATAGTGAACTCTGAAGAGTATGTATTTGGGGTATGAATAGTTGATTTTTCTTTTCAATTGGGTTTATAAGACTGTTGTTAGTAGTGTCATTTCTTTTTTCACTGCATCCTTGAGAGAGTGGGTGTTTGCAGATGCACTATTACGAGAGCTACTTATTGTAATATCCTTTCTGAGTAAAGGCAGGCAGCCTGTGCTAATTGCTTTACAGAGACACTCTGCAATGTAATATAAAACGTCACTTCAGCCCTGTTCATAAAGACCTGAGTTTCCAAATGTTCAGTGCATTACAATAAGTTTTGGGTTGGGCTAAATTGCACTATTGATTTTTTTGTAATTAGGTTTTAATGAATTGTATTCACTGAAGTTTACATTTGTCGAGGGACTTCAAAGATTGGATTGTGATCATTTAATTCCCTTTATTTATTTTTTTGTGTGTATCTAACCGTAGAGACCTCCTGGAAATATTTTCTAGGTATCAGTAGTTTTGTGTTACCTTCTTTAAAGTCCAGCATCTACTTTTCTGCAGTATAGTATTAATAAAATATGTAAGATTATAGGAATTTGGTTTTTCCATGAGCTGTTGAAGTATTCCACATCTTAGAAATTTATGTTTTCTCACTGTTTGCTCCCCTGCATCTTTTGGATTAAACTGCTTGACTGAAACTGGTCAATAGGGGTTTTGTTGGACTTTTGTTCTTTTATGGTAGCTTCTATTTGGATTAATCTTTATCACTGGGCACTGAAAAGCTGTTTTTCCTTGTTAATACTTAATCAAATAGCATGGCAGCAGATAATCCCCTGTTCTGATTTAGTAACACACACTGTGTTCCAGGAGATTTTCTTATGCTGTTTTATTAAATTATGTGCTTTTGTAAGAGAAACACATGTTCTACACCAGTCCCAAAATGCTGATTTAATGATGCTGATACAGCCTCGTTTATTCTTGAAGGGTCAGGGTCTCTGCTGTAACTTTGCATTTATGATCAATTTCACCCTCCTTTTATCTGAAGTAGTTAGGCAGTTTAAAACTCCCTAAATGATTAGGGATTAGGAAATTAGAGATTCTGTATACCAATATGTGAGAGTTTCCTTTCTCTTCCTTATGCTAATTACTGGATTTCTCCCATGCTGGACAGTGGTCCTGAATAATTTTGCTGAGTGTAGTCGTGGTTCAGGAGGGTTTTCCTGTGGGCTGAGGCCAGGCTGGATGGGTCAGTGATCCCTTCAGGGCAGGACAGGACAGGACAGCATCACCTCTGCTCTTTGTCAGGGGTGTGGGCACTTTGACTGGGCCTTCTCTCATCATGTGATTACAGCTTATCCCAAACGCTTGTTCTTCCAGCTGCAGCACCAGTTCTCTGCCCATGAAATAACATTATTCAGCCATCCATGTGTCCTGTCTGCCAGCTCCAAGTAGAGGTGCTGCTCTCGGTCTGCCCAGCCCAGGAGCAGCCTGGCAGTGTTAGGGATAAAGCAAAGCTAAAGCATCCTGAAGGGATGTGACATATTAGCTTGACTTAGCTCCATACCTTTTGGATTGGAATTTTGGGATGTAAAACTGGTTTGCAATACAGAGAAATTGATGTACAAGTGGCTGGGTAGAAGGACCTTCATGATTTCTTTGATGCTGACCTACTCTGTGACATTGAGTAAATAAGTCACTAAATCTTGCTTTTGTTCTTCTTATATACCCTTATTCTACATCTTATATTCAATTAATATTCAATATTTGAATCTTTCACACCAAAAAAGCAAATATTTCTTAAAAGACAAAAAGAAAAAAGATTCCAGATTGTGTTTTATTCTGTATGATTTGCACTTGCTTACGTAAGAATAAGTCAAATTAGACACAAAAACATTCACAATAATTCTAGATTGATGAAATTCGCAATTTAATTTCAATAGACATGTTAATCTAGAGGATTTTTATCTTTCAAACTAAGTCCTATACATACTTTCAGTTTCTTTTTAGACTTAGCCATCCTCCTGGTGAATTTATGCTGCTCTCCTTAGCTGGGAATCTATTAAGTCTTCCAGAGCTATTTGGACCTAAGAGCCTGAATTAGACAATCAAAAAAGACACAGAGCTTTTACAACTGTGCCTAAATACTACTTCTAAATTTGTGCACAGCCATTTCCACATAGAAATTTGTGCTTTGCACGTGTGACTGCGCAGATTAAAGCCAACAATTTAGGTTTATGGTATGAGTGCACCTGCATGTAAGCTTTTATTTTAAAATTTGGTCATGCACAACTTTGCTTTTTAATTATGTTTTCTTTTTTCCTATTTGATGAAGATTTGCATATGCACATATTTGTATATTTTGTGTCTATTTTTAGAAAGTGTGACTGTAAATTGAACTTAAAGAATGGTAGGATACAGTTTGGATGTGTCAAAGTATGTAACTTATGTAAATAAAAACAAGGATAAGTGTCCCAAAGTGAAACCCAGGTCTGGCTAAAACGTGGAAAATTTCTTTGCCCTTTGGCTAAGGATGAAAAGAAATTTCAGATCATGAGAATGTGTTCTTTGTGCTTCCTCATGTTTTCCTCTGGAATACCTTTTCTTTAAATTACAGCTAATCTTGTTATAACTATCAGAATGTTTAATACTTATGTTAATTTCCTCTCTGGCTATGGAGTAGTTTTGCCAGTAATATTGGTTGCAATCATGGCATGAGAGGCATTTGAACAAAATAGTGATAGACTTTTTATTTGTTGATATATTAGCAGCTGTTTACAAGGAGTGCTGGTAGCAGTGATTTTTGTTCTTTAGATCATTTTAGTACAATGTTAGCAAGGGTATTTATGAGTCTCTGGGGCAGGAGATGGAGAGAAGAGGAAATATTTGGAGACGAAAGCAGATATTTTCAGATGAGCAGCTTCCTTCTTCTTTCTTCTTTGAAATATATCTTTCTATTTTTATAAATTTTCTTTACAGATTCCTTTCCCTGTGACAGCCTCCTTCAGTTTAAATTCATGCAGTCTAGCAAAGCAATACCAATTAGCTAAAGTCAAGTGAATGGGCTATTTAGAGAAAAAAACAAAATTACAGATAAACAACTCATTCTTCTCAGTTGCTAAATGAATTTCCAAACAGGCTAACCTTGAGTTTGTATACATATAACTTTTAAACTCCTGAAAACTATAAAAATCTGGTGTCTTCAATGAAGTGAAATATGTCAGAATGAAATTGAAGGAAGGATGGAAGTGACAGGAAAACAATGCAACAACAAAAAAGTATGAAGAAAACCATAATTTTCCAGCAAATAAAATCTAGACATCATAGAATTTAAAAAGTTCTAAATAAGCAAAGTTTACTTACATCATTACCTTGTGTGTTCCTATGTTAATACAGAAAAATTATTTACAGCAAATTTCTAAGTGTTTAATCCTTTTAAAAATACCCTAAATGACAGCATTCCACAAGGATGCTTACAAGACTCTTACATGGTCAGATACATCTAATTATCAGTATCTCCTTTCCAAATTCAGCCTTTGCTCTGTTGCATCCTATTATTCCTATCCCTTGAGCCACATTAAATAGGTTTTTCTCCCTTTCTTGGGATGTTTGGGCTTAAGACACTTAAGGATACCTATCACTCATCCTTTAGCCTAGTTAAGAAGAGAAAAAGCTGCTCCAGTAGTAGAAGATGCAGAGATACAGCATTTTTAAACCACTGGATATAGGTTTCCTATACTGCACTGCCATGCTTTTGAATAGTATGTGGTATTAAAATATGCCCTGTTTTCCTCCTTAATTCTTGATTTAAGTGGATTTTTTAAAATTTGATCTTTTCAATTAACTTATGTTACAATGTTTGGATCAGGCTGGGGATTTTCAAAATGTACAAGTTGCCCTGCTTTGTAGGTTAAATATCCTCTTAACTGGTTGGTCATTTCTGCTTGATCCAGTGTCTCCAGGGGACCAGGTCCACCTCATTTCCAAGCAGCAGATACTAAAATGGTTTTCCGTGAGAAGTGCTGCAGTTATTTACAGCACACACACACTGCTTTGTTGAGGGTATAATTTTCCTGCCATCAGTGGTTTTTCTTTTTTTCTTTTTCTACCTTCTAGTTATCAGTGCTGCTATTTGTCTTGGAACTGCGGTTTTCTGTGAAAGAAAGCCTGGTTTAGTCAAGATAAGCAACCAAAACCATACTAGATTGTCAGCATTCTTGAGGTAAGAAGGTTGCTTTTATCTTTGACACTTGCTGATGCTCTTCTCTACTTATGTGTTTATACTCCATGGTGAATTGTCCTTGAGGCCCTCTCCTGTATGAGGACAAGTTCTGCAACTGAAGGCAAACAGCTTCTGCATCACACACATGTGCAGGGATTCCACCTCCCTGCCACAGTAAATTGCCATGTGTGAATCAAAAGGTTTTCAAAATGACCTTTGCAGGCTGCCCAGATTCTTGTGGAATCTCCTTCCCTGGAGATATTCAAAAGCCAACCAGACACAGTCCTGACTAATGTGCTCTACAGCACCCTGCCCAAGCTGGGAGGTTGGACCAGAGGACCTCCAGTGATATTTTCAAACCTCACCCATTTTTGATCCCGTTCTGCAGCAAGAAAGAACCAATGTCCTTTTTGATAATATTATTATAATTGTTATTATCATTATAAACATTGCCTACTTTTAGAGTATGATTTCACATAGTATTTAGAAAATACAGTCTGAGGGAGTTGTATATTGGCATTATATCTGCAAACATAAAGCAATTTACTGCTCCAGCATGGTTTATATTTAATATATTAATTATATTTGCATACATCAGGTGTACACATGGAGACCTCAAAGTCATTTCTGTCAGATTTCATGAATCTGTGAGTCAGGTAAACATCTGCAGCCAGTACAAAAAGTGTGCTTAGTCAGGCGATTTATCAGGGCCAGGATAAAACTGCTTCTCACAACCCTTCCTTGCTAATTGAGCCAGGACATAAAATAGCATCTGCAAATGTTTGACTCTTGATCCCAAACCAAGGAACCATTGTCAGGCTGTTTGCAGAGTATACCTCAAATGCAATATGTTAAAAAAAGCAGTAGGGCAGACATTTGAATACAACTTTTTCAAATACTAGAGGTAAGGCCGACTGATTAAAGTCCATCTTAAATGTTATCATTGGTAAATCCAGCTTTATCCTCAGTAAAATATATATGGCTGCTGCAGAAAGCAATGTTATACTGGCACTAAAAATCAGTGTCTCTCCAAGGTTGTCTGCAAAAGCCTTCTCTTTTCACATTGATTGGTTTTTGTCTTGATAAAATTAATGGTGATCGTTAATGATTTTCATAGTCACTACTGTAAACCAGAGCTTAAGTTCTATGAAGATAAGGAAGTTTATAAAAGTAAATATGATTTCAGAGAATCTTCACCTGCGCCTAAGCACATTCCCCCTTTTAGAAAATTGTTCTCAAGCTGCTTGTGGCTCAACCACTCTTTACTGTTTGCCAGTTACATCCTTGGGCAGTGCCACAAAGCATTAAAAACCTGCTCTGGAGTTGCAAGAGGCCACAGAGATCTGAGCAGGCAAAACACACTGTACAGTGGCTTTTTCATTTTAGTCAAAACCTGAAATATTCCAGTGCTAAAAACTGAACATTTGTCAGGATGAAAGTTTTGCCTAAGCAAATTACATTTCTACTAACAAACATGTTCTAGAAGCTGCATATTAACTGTAGGAAAGATTGGTGCAGGCAAATAATTTGAACATTATATGGGGTGAAATTTCCTCATGTTTTGCTGGGTCCTTAGACAAATTAATGTGAACTGCTTGTATAGGCTTGCTGAGCTATCAAGGACAGTGATCTAGACAGTATATTCATAACATAATTAAAACATCTATTTCGGGAATCCCCCAGCAAGTCCCAACAGGCAATATCATTATCACTTGAACTAACTTTGCTACTTAATAAGTTTTATGTGATGAGCTCATGATCTTGAGCTCATGGTCATGTCTGATTGGCTGAACATCTATAAGCATTTCACATGAAAATGGGCTTGTACTTACTCATAGAATGTAATTGTGACAAATATTAAACCTGTAATGGTAATCAGACAGTAAACTAAAGAGAAGGGTTTAAAAATTCATCCTTAGATACAGAATGCAAATGATGGAGAAAGCATCTGGTTTTGAAAGTCATATTCCTTATATATGAATATGACTGCTGTAGCTATCAATTCTTCTTAGGTTTCTGAATTATAAAATATATCTGTTTTTCCTGTTTCATTGATCAGCAGAGATGATAAGCATCCCTTCTCTCATCATCTATCTCTTCTTGTTTATCACATTTTATAGACTACACTTCTATTACTTTCTTGTTTTTCTATGAGGTTGAAAGAGAAATTCAAACAAGTCTGGAGATAAGTAGTCAAGTCTTCTTTACACTGACTTTTGTTCATCAGTTGAGTTGCTGCTTCATAGACAAGACATTCTAATTAGGTACAGAAAACATCATCCAGGAATAAGGTACTAACCTGCAATTTTAATGAAGTATTATGGGAGTCTTAGTTTTAAACACTTCATTTGCCATTGTTATGACAAACAAGCTAGGGCAATAAATGGTTCATCTGGATCAGCATTTTTAGGAAGTTTCTTTTTGAGAAAGAAAATTATTTTCGAATTTTCAAAAGCAGTATTCACAGCAAAATAAAAATTCATTTTTTATGAATTGTTCTCAAGCTGCTTGTGCCTCAACCACTTTCTGTGTTTGAAAAAACACAGAAATTCCCAGAACATTTAAAAAGTAGCTCTGTCTAATCAATAGATATTATTTCTTAGGACTGGGAACACTTCTATCTCATTCCAGCTAGATGGGACTCTACATGAACTACTGGAGCTGTTTGTGTTTGAGGGCCTGAGGGAATGGCCTGGAACTGTCTCGGAGAGGTTGAGGTTGGATTTCAGGAAAAGGTTCAGAGGGTGGCTGGGCAGTGACCAGGCTCCCCAGGGCAGTGGGCACAGCACCAGCCTGACAGAGCTCAGGAAGAGTTTGAACAACACTCAGGCACATGGGGGATGCCGGGGTGTCTGTGAGGGATCAGGAGTTGAGCTTCAAAGGTCTTTGTGGATCCCTTCCAACTTGGGATATTTTTGTGTGTGTAAAAAATCTGTACCTTCCTTCTTCTGACTTTGTGGTGCTGTTTATTTTAAATTGCCACTTGGAAAAGCTCTGTTTTAAATCTCCAAAATTCACTTGAAGGGAAAAAATGCAAGTTCAGACGTTCACTGAAATCAGTGTGTGTGACCTTTGGCTTTACCTGGAGCTCGTGAAATACTTACTTTTGGGATGCATTGGTTTGCCATATCCCAAATAAAGATGTTATTATATGTCACAGAAATTGACCTCTAGAAATGCCCATTCCTTTCCATTGCCTGTAAAGTGATTCCAGGGAGCTACTCAGATACAGATGTCTGTTCAGACACCCAGCAGACAAGTGAAAATCCCCCTTTTATGCTACCCTTCCCATGTTTATGTCTTGATTTCAGGACTGGGCTCTAATCTTTTATCCTCAATTAATGCAAGAATGAAAACATGATTTTCATTTGCTTTCCACTTGTATTTTAAGAAAGGAAACAATGGTTTTGAGGGTAATCTGGAGTTGGTTTATTTTAGTGCTCAATTACATATTATTTAGCTGAGGGTAAATATTAGGATTTCAGACTTCAGGACAAGAATAATAGATTTTTCTTTCTTTAAGGAAAATAGCCTATTTGCTTTGCTGCCAAGCATTGACTCTTTCAGTATGTTCAAGCCTAGAAGGCTGAAAACAACGAGACAGATGTGATTCACATAGGGCTCACCAGCATGGTGCTTCAGTGTTCTGGCTTGTTGGAAAGCTTCCAGGGGATTTAGGAAAAGAACATGCTGAAGAAACAGAAACCATTATTTTGCCAATTAGTTGGAAAGATGTGGTTTTTTCAGCATGATTCAAATTTGCTTTGTTAATTTTTATTTGCTTTCATCAAAATTTCCCCACGCAGAACAAAATATTTAGTCACAGACCTTTTATCTGTGTACCTGTTATAGTTAAAATGGTTATGTATCAGTCAAAAAAATTTTAGAATATCCTGTTTATTAAGGGGCTTATGTGTCTCCTAGGTGATTGTAGGAACAAAGTGGCAGTATACTGTATCACAGCAAGGTAAATTCATTATTATTTTAGGAATGTAGTTGTTGGAGTCTAGTTTGCGTTTTGTACAGGGAGTTTATTTGACTATTTTAAACCTGTCAATTCTATTCACAAGACTATATGTAATAGGTTCTTCTTTTTCTGGAACATGATTACTTAACATATTGGCTTTGTGGAGTGGTGAAAAGGACTGTAGGAAAATACTCTCAGTGATGCTGTTCTCCTTGCCTGGTGTCCCAAAGAAGTGGTGTCACCAAAACACAGATCGATGTGGAGGCATTTTTAAAAAGTGTAGTTAAGTCGTCTCGGTTTATGTAAGATTAAGACATATTAAATTTTTCTCAATCTTTAGATGAATCTATTGCAGATGCAAAAATTTTCAGATCAAAATCAGGAGTGGTTTTACAGGGAGGACCTTCCAGGCTTTCCACATAGTAATAAAATATGATACAAAGCAGCACGGTGTCAATAAATCTACAGGATAAAGGTCAGGTTTACATCGATGGACAAAGCCAGCAAATACATTTGTTCCTGCAATGTCTGTGTTTTAAATGCCACCCTCTGATGAACCTGGTGCAGAAATACACTTCTGGGTTTGATGAGATGTCAGTTTTGTTCAGTGCTGATCAAATAAGATGAATGAAAGTGAAACAAGAGCAAAAATATTACTTCTGTCATTTATTTTTTATGCATTACAGGAAGTGGGTCAGTCAGTGAGATTTCTCTTAAACAAATAGCAATCACTGCACAATATCACCCATTGATCTATTTCACAGCAGGCAATGGCCTTTTTGTCAGAAAGGACACACAATTCAAATACCACAGAAGACACAGAAATGCCCATGACAGGTTTAAAAAGTGTCTTCCCCTTCTTTTACTTGCCAAGCCATTCTCCACAAATCAATCTTGGCTGTAGAGGCAGGCCATTGCAAAAATGCTTCCATATCTATAGGAAAGGCAGATATTCTAAAAAAAAAAAAATAAATTGTAATGTAAATATTGTCTAAGGTAAAGGAAAGCACCATTTAGCAAAAAATAACTTGTTTTCTATGACACATTCATTAAAAAAAAAAAGACCCTGGCAAATTGCAATTGCATGAGTCATTTTGTGTAACTGTAGCAATTTGAAGACCCAGTACTTAGGATGAGTGATGTATCCTATCATTAATTCATCTTCAGAAAATCAAATGTGAGAGCCTCTATATCCTGTAGGACTCTAAATATTTGTTCAGAAAGAATAATTTGTGGATAGACTGTTCTGAAAATGTGATACTTCCCTTTACACTTAATTTGCTTGTGAAACGATTTTAAATCATTTAAGTGCAATATCTGGCTTTGAATAATTCCAAACAACTTTCATGTGCCTGAAATGATGCAACTAAATTCCAATATCATCATCTAAATAAATAAATTACTTGAGTTCCTAGGAATTTATGACCTGCATGGAGGTAAATATTATTTCCAGTTTATCACCTGTGTCACCACAGCTGAAAGGCAAGACAAGAAATTCTCTAATAGTATTATAAAGTCAAATGTGGAAGGTCTCCTTTATAGGAGTTATTTATTCAAATAACTGAATTATTTCACTTTGCTTGACAAGTTGCCTTGGTTGACCATTATATCTTCTTCTGAAGATGTGTATTTTAATGCCATTGCACCCATAAGCAGAATTGTTTTGATTTAATTATAAAGACTTTTGTCTGTTGCTTTGGTATAATATTTATGGGGGGCAAATAATAAAACCTGTAAAACATAATGGCTGTATGAAATAGCCTTCCTCTACAAATGAACCAAAATGTGTGCAAAATCCTGAGAACTTCTCACATCCAACTGAAGTCTGGGTTTACAGAAAGCCCACAATCTTCACTTTATCATTTTTCTTTTTAGAGGCAAAAATAACTCTCACTTTCCTCTTCAAAAGAGGGGAGGAGAATAACATCACTAAAGAAAGGGAAAGAGGGTTGTAGAAGAAAGTTAAAATGAGGAGAAAGAAACCTACATTTGTGTGGCTGATTTCTTCCTGCTCTGTCCACTTGTTGGAGTATAAACAGATATTTAACTGTTTACCATTCAATATGAAAGGCCTGCAGACCTTAACCATGGTAACCATTCTATTACTTGCTATTTAATATACCTGTGTTATTCTTGCAATTTCCAGCAAGGCAATTAAAAGCATATGTTCATGTCTTCAAAATGTGATTATATTGTATAAGGTTTTCAGGAAAAAAAAATCCAGATATAATACATTTTACATTCTCAATAGCTCTGCAACTTTTCAGAATCTTTTTAAAACTTGAGGCAGCCATAACAAGAGAAAATCTGAGAATGGTTCTCATTGTGGCAAATCTTGAGCCCATGAGAATGAGTTCTTTTACTCTTTCTCTCCACTGTATTGTAAGAACATAGCATCATTTTTATTATATCTTAATCAATAAAAATTAAATAACATTGGTACTTGAGGAATTTTGTTCTGCTTTCCATTATGACTCTTTATATGGCACCAGATAGTATCTTTACTTAAGTGATATACTGTTATGAGATTAAATTGTTAACGAGTATAAATTTGTAACATTTTAGGCCAATGGTACAAGATATGTATTATTATAGACACTTGCATTAAATAATGAGATAATACAAAAGTAAAGCAAAACCAAGACTCTTTTAAAGACCAGATAGGGATCTCTGAGATACATACCAGATATTCTAGTATAAAATCCTTCCTGTGGAGGGAGGATAGCTGCATTTCCCTCAGTAAGTCCCTGTTTTTATCTCTCAGATCTGTGAAAGCACCTTCCTTACCATCACCATATATAATTGACCTTTTACAGTGAGGGGGGACAGAGAGGGTGTGTCCAGGGAACTTTCTATATCCACACAGAGACTTTTGGCTGTGTCCTCTTTTACCTTTCCAGAGAAAGTGGCTGAGAGTGTTGCAGTGACAATGAACTTGGTGGCTGTCTTTGGGACATATTAATAGTTTTGAATATTTTGAAGACAGCCAACATTTGATAAGCATGCAGTGGGATATCCCATGGGATTTCTTCTTGCAGTGGAAAATAATTTAACTCACCTTTGCTGACTAAGCAGTTGTTTTTATATATGGTTTCCAGTAGTACCTTATAAATGACTTTAATTTACAGTGCATTACTTGTCTATGCCTCTAAATCCCCATGCAATAATTTGTATCCTTTTCCTTGATAGTTTAATTGTTTGTAATTTTTTTAATGGTAACTTCTTGATAATCCAATCCAAGAACTTCTTTCCATTGCTTTTGAATAATAAATCTTTAGGCATTTTTTATTCAAATTATCATAGGTACTTATTTTATAACTCTTTTTAATGTGGGTAACACAAATAGTATTATTCTTACACTTCCTTGGGGAAAAAATGCACCACAAAAATGTATTTCTTTACATTAATACAAAATAGAACATCTAATTAGATTTGCTAGTGTAGCTGACAAATGATCTGCATGTACTATAAATGGGGCACATATATCACAGCTGCTTGCACTTTAGTTAGAGCTTTGCAGTGCCTTTATGCTGCATAAATATCTGTGTAAAAAAGGGTTTAGTTCAAAATAATACAGCTTTATCTTACTCAAATTTTCCATGGGTTTTTAGTATTCAAAACTGTGCAATAGGATCCCTGGGACCTGAGATTCATGAGAGAGTATTTGTGTAAAGGAAACTCTGTGGAAGAACCCAAAAGGAGCACATCTAAAGGAAAGGTTAGAAAAGAATTACAAGCGCTATGATGGTCATGTTTTATGAAGAAACTTTCTCTTCACGACATCATTACAGAACTCATACTAAACCATTTCACATAATGGGCATGGAACTTCAAATATATTTATAATGTAATAAAATATATTTGAAGGATAAGGCAATCTTCCAATTTGTTAATGGATTTTTTTTTACATCTAATTTTCTACACCTGACTCTAATGTAATTTCCTATCACTTCAAAGATGAAAAAGTACATGTAATAGTTGCTTTGCCCTCACTACTTGATGAAAGGGAGGTTTTTTAAATTAGAATATTCACTAACACATACTAAATGCTTTCTAGCTGTTAGTGTGGTAGGGAATTTTTGAAAAATCTACTTTGTTTGAGAAGAATTATGAAAGTCCTGTATGTATATATCCAAATGCAGGCCAACTTCATTATAGTCTTTTAAGCCTTGTGAAATGAATCTACTGTTTTGCATAGCTGCTAAATACCAGATATATTAAGCTCATGCCATATCTTAAATCTTCTATTAAAATCTTCACAAAGCCATAAAATGAAATTAATGAAACAGATTAATGGGCATAACTCAGTCCATTAAATTTGCCCTTTTACCCTGTGTAAATAGAAGTTTGCCAATTTTTATGGCAGTAGTTTCTAAACCCTTATGGGTGGATGTAACCTCTTTGTAATAGTTGACATTTTATGTATTCAACTGTTTTACCCTTCTTTCTTTTATTGCTGTAGTGACTTTTCCCATGTTCTAGCTATCATTGGAATATGAAATTTCTTTCTGAATTACCCTACTATCTTCAAAGCATGTAATTCTGAGTGCAGAAAGTTCTTTCTTTATCAGTGCAAGCAGAAATGGAGCAGAAGTTTATGGCTACTTCTGTAAGGTCATCAGCACACTAAAGTTCAGAGCATGTGAGCATACATCCTAATAAACATGGAAGGTTTAAATGAGGGAGACAGTTTTTGTAGGATGTTAATAGTCCCTTAGAGGCAGGTTTTTTTCCATTTTTGTCCCTCCCAAAGCAAGGCCTGGCATCCAGAAATTTGTTTAAGGCCTTTCAGTTCTCTAAATACTTGGCATTTTTCCATGTTTGGTTTCAGATTTTAGAATGTGAAAAAGGTAGGCCTGTTATGATCACCAATAAGTGGCAACTTCTGTGACCTTGACTTTTGAATATTGTGGATAGTAAAAAATTCAAAAGTAATTATGGGAAAATTTGATTCATCATTTACACTCCCTACATGCCAAGTCATCATAAATAGGTAGGGACGGGAAAGAAAAATATGCAGAAGGTCAATTAAAACATCACTGTGTCAGAATAAATTATGATCATAAGGAATTTTATTAAAAATAAATTTTAGGATAGTAGTGTTTCCTAAATTTCTGGCAATATAGTTTCCTGATATTTTGTCTCTCTTCTTTTGGTGTCCCAGGTCTTTTGTAATGTTTCCTTATGTGCTGTTTAATTTGTTCTTACTTTCTTAAAGAACTGTCCTGATTCCCTATAAACAGGTGTCACAGGTGATAATTGAAAATTGACAAGAAGTTGGACATTTTACCAGTCATCTACTCTCACTTTGTTTTTTGGATGGCTTTACTCATTATCCTTCAAAAAAGGCCACAGGATCTTACTGGCTGTAATCAGTTATGGCAATACTCATTGGGACAGTTTTTCCAAATTCTTACTGGTTTTTGCATTCCTCATATAAATACAGATGCGCCTATATATGCTTGCAGGATTGGTTCTTGCTGAGATGTAATAAACGGGAAAATTTCTGTCCAGGTAGGATTTGTCTTTTCTCTAGTGATGTCACATCACTTTAAACTAGGTTAGTGACCCTGGGAATAGGAAAGGAAAGTTCAGTTTGTATCTGTTTTCTCTTCTGAGTCTACTGAAAGTGCTCTCCTAGCAATGTGGGTATTCTCTCTGGTCAGTTCATCAGAAGTAGCTGAGTCAGATACCATAAAATAACTAACCCACATATACTTGCTAAAAGCTCAGGCACATCATATTCATTGTTTAATTTCTTTAATAGCTACAGGTTTATTGTAGCAATATAATATGCTGTAGCTGTAGCATGTCAATTCAAAACCACCATTCCTACTTTGTAAAGAGCTATTCAGAGATTATCAAAGTACCACTCAAGAAATTAGATGACTGTGTTAGTGAAAGACTGAGAGTTTTCATCTAGAGCCGCAGAATTTATCCTGGAGAAATTTGTGGTTCAGAGAGCTGAATGTATGTATCTACATTTTAATTAAAAGTTAAGAAGTTAGAGTCCTGGCTCCACTGAAATTGGAACAGATACAGCTGATGTCAATAGTCATTTTCAAACTCTGCTGAATCTGAAGGAGGGTGAGAGATTAGTGTTGAGTGAGAAGTTACTAATGTAACCCTCCTGGGCATAGCTGAGAATGTTGGCGCTGAAGGAGTGGATCACAAAAGAAAATGGTTCTCAGACAAAGTGTTTATGATTACTGAGGACAGAAATGGAACCCAAAGAAAATGCTAAATAAAAAAATTTGAAAGTGGTCATCCAAAATCAAGAGAGCAAGTCAGAATAGAAGATGGCACCAGAGAGAGGAGTCGCTCAGGAGAGATGTCTGGGAAAGAATCTTATTGATGGGAGATTTTCGCTGCCAGCTAAGGTTATTAAATCAGAAATCCTGAGAGAAGAAAAGCATGTGATTGATGTGAGTAAAAATATTTTGAAGAAAATAAAACACTGTGCAACACCAACAAGAAATGGGAATGGAAGGTAAAGGTGTCAGGGGTGCAGCTCTGCTTTGAGTGGTACAGTTCTGCTCCTACAGGGGTGAGTTTATCTTAAGGACTCTCTTACAGGAAAGCATAATAGGTTAAAAGGCAGTGATCTCCAGTAGTTTGTTGTGTGCCAGTTCTTCAGTGCTGCACTAAGTTTTGGGGCATTGTTTCAGTGCTGAGATGGTGACCTAGAGAAGACTACAGCCATCCCAGATGGCAATGCTTGTCTGTCTGGTACCTTCCCCAAATGTGTTTCTTTAAGTTATTTGCCGTGTTTCTGCTCAAAATGCTGAGTTTTCCACGGCATGTTTGACCAGCAAATGCTTGTTTTCTCAGATTTCCAAAGCCTGCCTTTTGAGCTGTGCTGTGGAATCAGCTGAACATATGTTCCCCAGCTGAAGCTCTTTATAGTGGGGCTGTGTGTGCCTGTGCAGCGGGAACAGGCAGAGCTGGTGGCACAGCTCATTCCAGGTGAGGGGAGGAAAGTGTCTGATCTCAGCTCTTGTCTGGGAAGCACGTCCTGGGAGGCGCAGAACAGCTCCCTGTGTGCTCTCAGCTTGACTTTGTTGTGTAGGTTCACTCTACCCTGCGTGTGCTCAGCAGCCCCCTCTGTTCTGGCACTCCTGACACACTGGTGGCCTTTTCCTTGTGCTGCACTTTGGGGTGGAGACCTTGCAGCTTTGCAAAACAGAGCAGTGGAGTTACCAGAACAGACCCGTGTGAGCCTCCAGCTGGCACTGGAGCGCCAGTGTCCCGTTAAGGGAGGAGCAAGGATGGCTCTCCATGCTTGACTCTGATCCTTTTCGATTGATAGAATCTTAAAATTACTTCTGTTTCTTCATCTAATTTTCCTGGTTGCTTATATTGCACATCTGATGACCTTTTGAATTTATTCTGTGATTACAGTTCCTTTCTATCTGAAATATACTCTACTCCTTTCGTGGGTTATTCCTTATTTTATGAAAAATACTAACAATATATATTTTCCATGTGCTGTTATTTTTGTTAAATTCAGTTTACTAATCATGCTAATCACTGGTCACACAGAGACCTCAAAGAAAATGACAAAAAGCAGCAAAATGGGAATTTATGCTGTGAATATATCAGCTGCTATAATTTAGAATACTACACAAGCACCAAGAAGCTTCAGCCATTTTTAAACCTGGTCTTTACAAAAACTTCTTTTCCTAAGTTTTGAATTTTTAGGATTTGTTGTTGTTGTAATAATTTTTTGTTGTTGATTTGTTGTTTTCTTGACGGTAGAACTGAAATATTATAAAAAATCTTTTTCTTCAAGATTTCAGTCCCAGTCATAAAAACTGAGTATTTTATCATTTATCTTATAAATTTAATGGACTTTGTGATTCCATCCTCTCTTTTTAGGCACATTTTACCTGACTTCCACTAATAACTCACATTTCCTTCTACTTCTTTATAGAGGATCTGCATAAAATCTTGTCTTAACCAGACTCTGAAGCCCTGGGCCCATAAATACTGAGAACTTTTTAGAAGGCTAATTCCTTCATTTCTCCCATGTCATAATTGCTTTGCTCATTAAGAGATTGCTGCATTAAATTTATATTTGTATTTTTTTACATCTTATATTTGAAAACATGAATTTATAATGTCTCCCTGGAACTCTGCACCATTAGGATGAAAGATATAAGTGGAGTCTAAGACAGACATGTTTAATTAGTGAGAAAACTTGACATTTTCAGTGTTTAGATTAGACAGGGAAAAAGCCAAGAGCAAAGAAGTGGTTTGGGGTGATTTTTTTAGATTGCTGACAGAAAATAATTGTTTGAACACAAATCAAAATAAAAATTTCCGTTTTGTAGTGTATCAAAGGCCGTTAGAATTAAGATTCAATGCTTAATCACAAATCTAAATATTCCAATTCCTACCTAAGTAGGAGGAAATACTATATAATTTTTGAGTGATAACCACTCAAATTCTGTAAGGGGCAATTGGAGGACTATGTCTTCATTACTGAAAATATCACTTGGCAGATCATTAGGGTGGGTGGTCAAGTTTTGGGTTCAACTGTTGGGGTCAGTTTTTTCTCAACTGGCAATGGAATTTTCAATCTTTGGAAGTCAGTTATTCTTTGATGAGGAATGAGTGACTCAGTAGAAAGAAGCAGGAATAGTTCAATTTCACACAGCCTTCTAATTCAGGGTTAGAGGATGAAACTGCAGAACCACAGAATCTGAGAGCTAGGGCCCTTAGGATTTAGCTAGGGCCAACTTTCTCATCTGTGAAGTTGTGTTTTTCATTATATCTGACATTTTTTGAGGGTGAGTTTTTCTACAGATTATTAGCCTATGGCGCTGGGAAGATGAGACTTCACTGAGATACAGAACACATAAAAAAAAGAGTGAACAATTGAAATTACAGGGTTATTGTTATCTTGTTGTCAAGGTAGCTTGAGGTTGGTTTTGCACTGAGAGGAATTCAGCTTGCTTTTATGTGTGATACTAGGAAATGAATTCAGTGCCAGTATACCCCAACACTAATTATAAAACTTTCTAAAATCAAAGAATAAACCCAAACCAGCTCTTTCCAGCTTTCTTTCACTGTTTAACTTTTCTCATGCATCAATGAAACCACTGTATTGATTTACACAATTGAGGGCTTTAAATGTGATTGATTACCTGTATCTCTTCTGTCCTGTGTTATGTATATTCATGGAAGGAACAGAAAAGATAACTTTGCATCAGAGCTTTACCTCAGGGATGTTATTTAGGATGTTTAGGAGTAAATCCTGGATTCACTGCCATTAGCTTAGAAGGGAATAAGCTCATGTCAGCAAGGAACTAATAACTTTCTGGGTAGCTGCTGTGCAGCTAATCAGGTAAGAAACATATCACAGTCATCAAATATCACCAGCTTATTAAATAAAGGGGAAGAAAGAAAATTTCTAGTAGAATTTAGGGAGAACCTTCTGAGAAGCCTGGAGACATCTTTGTTCAGCCTTCCTTGGTATGTGCAGGGAATTAAGCCATTGAGCAGATGCTCTCTGGAGAACATCTACAGTCAACAGGCACAGAAATTACCAAAACTGGCAAATAATGTTTGGAAAGAAATTAGAATGTAGTCCAACTTCTATACATTCAAGGTACTGTGTTTAGGCAGGATGACAAGATAGGAGCAAATGTCTGGGTAGAAGTTTTCATTTTTAAAAGATCTGTAAGAGGAAGGAAACAATCTAAGTTCGTAGTCAATGATAATTGAACAAGCAGTTTTGGATTTAACCTGCAATAAGGAAAATTAAAATTAGTTAGTAGGAAAATAAGCTTTTAAAGGTAATGATAGCAATGCATTGGAATAGATTGCCTGGAGAGATTTTGGAATCCTTGTAATTGGAAGTTTTTACAAAGGCAGTCTAGACAAATATCTGTCGAGATTAATATGTTTGATCTTGCCTTGGAAGAGAGGATGGATGAAATGACCTCTTGGGGTCCCTTCCAGCCCTGTTATGAATCTATAAAATAATGTTCTAGCTCCCAGGGGAGAAAAGAACTATCCAAGCACAGAGAATCTGCTACAAATGACCTTTGGTATTTTTATTGACAAAATTCAGAAGTGATCTCAGGATATAGCAAGTAATGAAATAAAATTATTCAAACTAACATTAATCTCTAGTTTCTTCAATCAGAATCCTATATGAACATTTCTGTATCCCCTGTCACTTAAGACTTCTTGTAGGAAATAATATTGGGATTCTGTTTGCAGAACGAAGATCTTAATTTGAAAAGTTAAATAACATATTTGTTGTCCCATTGGCGTGGAAAAGCTCCTGTTCTCTCCAAGGCAAGGTGGCCAAGAAAGTGCACTGATAAACTTGACTCAGTCTGAAAGTGGCCTTGTGCAGAACACAATATGACTGACTTGTGAAAAGATCAGCATCCTCACTTCCTGTCTTCAGAGGCAGCTGGAATTTAAATTTAAAAAGAGATTGCTTATAAGGCTCTGCTCACTAAGAAAGCTAATTTCATTCTAAAATTCTCTAGACCAGTGATTTTCAACCTTTTTCAGTTTTAAAAATTCCTGGGAAGGCATTGACTATTGAATAGTTATGGTAAGGTTATAAATGAAAAGTCTGGTGGTAAGAGATCTGCAATAATAATGGGGAGAAACCCCAGCCTGAGCTCACAGGTATCTGCAGTCACAGACCAACCCCCCATCTGCACATCTGTAGTGTGGTGGAGGCAAAACTGCCTGTAACTCACCACAGGAAAAGGGTGAAATCTGACAATAGCCTTAAAGACACCTTTTTATTTATCTTGTAGTGGATACCACTCATTCACTTGTAGTGAGTCTTCTATGGGAAATATAATTTAAATATAAGGGAAAATAATAAAAGTGAAGAGTTTCTATAGAAGAACGAGATGTTTCATATTGGAGGAGACTCCTGGTGATCTCTAGCTCAGCCTCCTCCTCAAAGCAGTGTTAACCTGACAGACCAGGTTTCCAGGGTTTACCCACAGGTGTCTCCAGAATTTCCAGGGACAGGAGACTGCACAGCCCCTCTGGGCCAGCTCTTCCACCACTTGACTTTGCTCTTGTTTTGTGGGTCTTTGCCACCTTTAGACCCCCTCAGCCTTTCTAGGGTGAAGTAATATTTTTCCCCAGCAATTAGAGTGTCTGTGGAACCCCAGCAACAGCAGTTCTCAGTGTACTTTGGAGTCATTAATCTTTGTTAACAAAGCATAAAGTTTAGTTGCCTTTGAGTATTTGAGAAGCTTTGGTGAAAACTGTATTCATGTTAATAGAGAGATTTCTCACACAAACAAAGATATTTTACTCTTGCATAAAAAGCCCCCAAAAAAGTCCTATCCCTTTTTACATCTGAAATATTCAAAACTGAAAAAATATTAGCTCAAGGACTGATTTAATAAGAAAACGCAAGTACAATTATCTCTAACTGAATTAAAGCACATTGAGATTATCAAAAAGATTAATCTACTATGTTGAAAAAAGCCTTATACATTCATTCCATTGAAAAGACATGTAATTGATTTCATTGCTTTCAAATAAGTTGGTTCTGGAAATACAATTAGGTATCAGAATGCAGAAAAAAAATTTGCTTATTTTGTATCATCAAAACAAAAAACAGCAAAGAACTGAGTATACTCCCCATACATGTGGAATGCTTTTTCTAAACAACTAAATTAATTCATCTTTACCAGGAAGCAACAGAGATAAATAGTTCTTCTATCTTCAAAGAAGACAACTTTTCAATAACTAATATTCTTGAAAGAAAATAGATTATAATTCTTTTTCAAATAGCATAATATAATTTTGGAGAATATTCCTTTTTCTGAGTAATTTGCATAAATATTAAATTAAAGCAAATTAATAAGAAAATCTCTTCAATTCGGATCCGCTGTTCTTATCAGTCAATAGTTTAAGTGAAGATGCAATGAATAAACAGGCAAATCATACACAAGCTGCAAAACAGTTACAGAATGGGATAGGGAGGGAAGTGGAGGGGGATGCAGGAACTGCAATGTAAGTGCAAGATGATGCCCGGTGCTCAAGTCTGCTCTGAATATTATTGTTGCAACTATATGGCAACACAGAAAAGCACAAAATACACACAAATTGAGGTTTTCTGTTTAAGAATCAATCCTGCAAAGTGGCAGGACATTACAGTTCACCTGGTGGGGCTGAGGACAAGCTTTTCATTTGTCCAAGGGTCAGGATCTCTCCCTGAAGGTGATTAAGGCTTTTAACTGCAGACATACAGTGCCTCATGAGTGACTTCTCTGAACTGCTCACATAGTTTTATAAATATTTTCAGGTTTGGAAGGATTCTTCCAATTTCTTTGTAAATAATTTGATTGAACTTGTGTCTTATAACAGTGGGAGAAGTGTTCTGTTTGCTGCCAACTCAGTGCTGACAGTGTGTTCACTGCTGCACAAATGGTAAAGGACTTTTGTCCTTATTTATTCATTGGCAACAGTTTGAAGCAAAACTGTAACCCCCCCTTGGGACACTTGACAGGGTTTTTCCATCACATAAAACATGTTCTGAAAGCAGCAAAATGTTTTCTTGCCAGCTGAAACAGATGTAATATGCTGCTCTCAATTTGTTTTGCCCTAATTCTTAAACCATGTAAAATTTGTTACCTTTGATAGCACTTTCAGCTAGCTCTTTAAGAATATCTTAGAATAGGGCTTAACATGCTCATTTTCTCTGTGCTACTACTTCAGTTTATATCCTCTCTAATGCATATGAGCTTTTAAATTATTTATGATGGGCAATGTTGCTTAGAAGAATATGAATCAGAATGGCAGATTTTGATAAATAAAATGACCATTTTTCTATCCCTTAGGAATCACATGGAGGCATGTCGTCCTGCTAATTTTGACAGAGAGGAGAGAAAGAGAAGTTAAATTACTTTCCTACAGAGATCAGTGAGACTGTTGAGGTGGACTCACATATATCATTAACTTTCTCACAACAAAACAAGGCATTTGTAAGAATATTCAGTGCCCTTAAAAATTAAATCTCCTTTGATTTGGGCTCTAGTAATAACTTGAACAGTAATGTCAAGTAGAAGAAGAGAACCTGCTTGAATCTTCTCAATTTACACTTATATTTTCCTCTCTGTTATTTTTGTCTATGTCCTCAGGCAGGGTGGGAGAAAATGGCCAGTTCTCAGAAGCTCTGAGGGCTTTTCCCATTTGATAAACAAACAAATCAATGGGGCAGCACTCTTACATTTTGCAGTTCTTTGGCTTTACACAATAACAGCATTTAATTTCTCTCTGAATAACTTTTGAGATAAACAAATGTGTGTGTGTGTATTTGTCCCCTTTTTTTCCCCTCTGCTTCTCTAAAAATCTGGAACTGGGGAGATTTATTTGTAGAATACAATAGTATAAATGAGTATCAAATATAATGCCATCAATGAGTATCAAGCAGCATTAGGAGGCTGCAGTTGAATTAGGCTGCAGATTAGGATTGCAAAATCAACAGCTGATTTCATAATTAACAGAAAAAAAAATCGAGGAACAAGGAGTCTCTATTTCTTCTCTTTATCTTGAAGTGGACTGTTGCTCCAGTTATTTATGATAGACAAAAGAATGCCAAAACACCCCTCATTCAGGACCTCTGTTCATCTGACAGAAGCTGACATATGTAGGGTTAGGATTTCCTCCTCTGTGACATTTCTGGGCGTGTAGGACACAGGAGATAAGCATGAGCTAAGACAGCTTTTGCAATCAAACCTCCTAGCTTGATGAATGCATGGCATTTGGGTCTATTGATCAGTGACACAAGAACAAGGAGAAAAGGCATGAAGATACATTGTTGTCAAAGCTATTCAGAGGTTTCAATTTTCCTTCTGATAGTGCTATTTAAGCAGAAAATTTATAGAATGAAATGGAGAAAATGCTTGTAAAGGTATAGCTTATTAAAAAGAAAATGTTAAAAAATTGTGTTCCTGGGTTGCTCTAAGAAAAAAGTTTTAAAAACTTTTAAAATGCCAACAACCCAAAATGTCAATACTGATCCTGGCTGAAGAAAAAGTCTCTTTTTGACAGCACATCATATTTGTGCTACCTGCCTTTAGGAACACAAGAATACTTGTCAGCTGGGGTAAATATTTCAGTCATTTGCCATAAATTCTGAAATGTTGTTTGTAGAATTAAGCTATGGCTGCTAGGACCCTCACTATTAATTACTGTACACTGAGATTTATATCTGGAGCAGTTATTCTTTGTCACTTATTGTGACAAACCACATAGCAGGTGGTTTTGCTCTAAAAAGAAAAAAACAAAAGTTACCCTGTAGCATGTATTTACAGTATAATCAGTAGATATACTGCTAAGTCTGTCTGCTTCTTGGCAGAAATATCTTTGGCTGTTTAAGTTGTATGATTATTATTTTCCTGTCATTCCTGAGGCAAAACCTGGGAAATGAGGGAGAGGAACAAAATAAGGGGCATTTTATGTGCTTTTTTTATACTTACCTGCTTTTTTTCTGACATAGATGAGATCAACCAAACTGAATAAGAATCTTTCTCTCAGCAGCATAAACACTGATACTTTCTTCTCTATGTATCAAAGTTGAAACCTTTTATATACTTCTGTGTGCAACAAGAAATGTTTATTATAGAACAGTTATATATTATAGTAGCACTTCATATTAAGGGATATTACACCTGCTGTATCTTAGACCTGAATAGATGTGACAATATATTTATAATTGTTCAAATTTTCATAATTTGGGATTTTCTTTTCTGTCGTAGGTAACACCTGTGATTAACTAGAGAAGTGCTTCTTATAACTGTGGGAGAATTAAAAAAATGTTGCCATGTTCTAAGGTTTGCAGCAGATGTAGTAATGAATCTTGATATTGAAGTATTCCTTGGAGAAGATCAGATTTTTGCTTAGTTTGAAAAAGCAAGTAGTGAGAAGTGTTTTGTGTTTCGTAGTGACTGTAAAAAAACCCTACTAAAATAACTACGAACATCTTTCCCACACTCTGGAATTTTGGCACTTCCCAGCTAAAATTAGAATTGGTTTTGGTTTTTGTTTGTTTGAGGTAGTAGTATACTAAGCAATAATTAAGATTAGGTAACTCAGCAACTCAGAATATGAGAGAAACAGACATGACAGAAAGGTATCAACTTTTCTAACCCTTAATTGCAGCTCATTCTTTGATTAATGCCATATAAGAAATTAGTGCCTTACAGGGTATAATTTCCAAACACCTAAGAGGTTACACATTTATTTGATTTAAAATGAAGTCTCTTCAGTTGGTTTGTTTGCCATCACAAAGACTGTGAAATAAATAGGAATGTTCTTTACTCTTTACTCCAGAACAGGTAATATAAAAACCTTTAAATATAACCGTGTGCTTTGGGTTTGAAATACTGGACCAAACTGAATATACAAACACACACATGAAACCATGGCAGTGATGAATGCACAGCCTTGCACTATCTTGAAGCCCAGAAAAGGGAAAATATGCTTATTGAATAAAAAGATTACACTGTTAGTGTCAGCTACATATGGGAATCAACTCCTGAAAAAGGAATACTCTTACACAGTTTTGTTTTCCTTTGTCACCTAAAGGAATGAACTTTGGTTCAATGTAAATACATTTTCAGTTGAAAATATGCTAGGGAGTTTAAAGCTCTTTGTAGCTTCCATTTGAAGTAAATCATATAATGTGCTAAAGTTGTTCAAATTACACACTGAACATAATATGGGGCTAAGTTCTAATGCTTACTGTAATGCATAAATGATATTGTGTAATTATTTCACCACATAACTGAGGATAAATTTAGTCCTATGCACGTGCATACCAAGTATATAAATCCAGCATGACTTTAGTGCATACATCAGGAATACATCTTAATTATTGAGGGAAATATCGTAATCTCACTCCTTTTGAACAGTACTTTAACTCTTCCCCATACTTTTCTGTCCTTCCATTACTTTGAGCATGTTCTTGTTAGCAGACTGTGTTTGCCACAGTGCTGGCTTTATGTGCCAGAATGTACTGCTGGCAGAATGTAGATCTGCTAGTTGTGGAGAATAGCTTGCTTGTGTCCTGTTTTATGAAGGGAACCTTAATGTAAATCGAAATGAAGTTTTCAATTCTAAAATGCATCATAGATTTTAAAATATTATTTCCCTAGTTTATTTTCCCTGTAATAAGTCTCATGTAGAATTAAGCATTTTTTCAGATATTTATCCCCTGTTGAAAAGGAATTTTCTGGGTTTTCTATGTATAGCACAGATTCACAGAATGGCTTGGGTTGGAAGGGACCTTAAAGCTCGTCGGGTCCCATCCCCCTGCTGTGGGCAGGGACACCTGCCACTGGCCCAGGTTACTGAGAGTCCCCTCCTGCCCAGCCCTGGGCACTTGCAGGGATGGGGCAGCCAGAGCTGTGCCAAGGCCTGCCCACCCTCCCAGGCTTTCTGTGGGGGTGTTCTCTAGGGAGCTTGTGCAAAATGCAGTAACTCAGCATCTCACTTCTACACAGCCAGTGCTGCCTCCTGCACTCCCTGTGGAGCATATGGCTCCTGCAACAATATTGACTCTGTGTCTACAAATCACACAACAAAGGCTGAACTGTGAAGAACTGCAGATGATAAAAACCTAGAATTCCCATTTTGCAATTCAGCCTGTGCCCCATTTTCTCTTCTTATTTTGCCCTGCTTGAATAATTAATGTGGGACTATTTAAGAGATATCTATGGAAGCATATTCAGCATAATACGATTACAGAAAAATTATTATTAAAATATATTTTCTATTAAAAACATTGGCAATGTTGTACTAACGTCAGCTTATTGGTCATGATGAAGGGCTTGTGGACATTACCTTCTTCTGGGGATGTTGGGAGGTAGAGGTTGATTTTTTAATATTTTAATCAAATAATATGGAATTTCTCCATTTTTCTGGGAAATTGTTGTCGCTTCATTCTGATGTTCCAAAGTGATATGGAGATTAATAAGTTTGGGGCTGAATATTATTTTGCCATTAACAGAAATTTATTGGCTTGAGGATGAGGAGAATTCTATTCTCATGTGGAAGGGGCACTGCTGACAGCAGGGCAGGTTCAGAGCCCACAACACACAAAGATACCTTCTGGAGCAAAGCATATAAATGTTGTTGTGAGAGCTGAGCTATAAAAAGGCTGAGTGAAATACGGCATCGCTAAAATGCATAGCAAAACCCAGTGTGATTTCCACGCTGCCAGGATTTCATTCTAATTCAGCAGAAGTTTCTAGAATGAGAGAAAAGGTCAGACACACAAACATGCATAAAGCATGAACATAATAGATTTTAGTCAAAGCTTAATTTTATTGACCTGATATTTCCTAAATTTTAACATGGCCATGGCTGTAATCCTCAGAAGGTCTTGAAATAGGATTTAGAAAATGTTAATACCTTTCTATAACTAATCAGAAATAATTTATGTATCTGTGGAAAATTAGGCTGCAAACTGTAAGACAAATTTGAAAGGTTTCTAAATGAATGCCTAAATTTGGAGGCAATACTTTAATAGCAGCAGTTCTGACCTTCTGACAACAAGAAAAACCTATAAATATACATTGCTGCAAGTCATTTTACCAGTTGGTCCTTCTAGCACACATTGTGAGATGGAATACTCAAAGAACAGGTAACTGCTAGATTAATTACATCTAACATTTACTTTTTTTGCAAATGTGTTAATGTTTTTTAATAGTTCACTAATATAAACCTGATGATATTCAGAATGTTACTGTTGGCTTAGTGTCATTGTTCCCTTTCCAATCATAGGGAGAAAAATAGAAAATAAGAACTAGTCTTTTTGGCTTTATAGCAGGCAAATCATTGTTATAGGAAATACTGGTGTTTCTTAAATGTTGACTTCTAAACCTTTTGGTATCTACAAATACCTAACAAAATTAAAATCATCTTAAAAAATGGCTGTTTGGGAGTAGAATAAAATACCTTCACCATTTGAGGCACTACGAAATTTCTAGGGACTTATCAGAAAGATATGGGACCGTTCAGAGTTTTTGTATCTTTACTGGACTAATTCAGATGCACACAGGGGTTGTGGTGGTTCCAGTGGGATTTGCCATCTCATTCTGTATTATTGCTGACACCAAAGTTAAAGCTACATAAGCTCTTCAAAACAGACAAGGCTTTGCTTGTGTGGTTCTTCCCATTTATTTGGCATGAATCTTCTGATCGTAAACCTAAGTGTTCCCATCAGGCACACATTTATAAGTGAGTCCAGAATGATTCTTGCAAACAATTGCAAGAGCATGTCAGTGACTTACTTGCCCACAGGAAAGTCAAAGTCAAATTGTTCCTTAGATGGACTCCAACAGAGCTGAAGGAATTGAAATGTTCAGAGTGAGATCTACAAATCCCCGTTTCATTTTCATGAATATTATGAAGATTCCTTTGACCCTTACTGAGGTGTTTCCTGAGAGTACTTTATCCTGCAGAACACTTTGTGGTCTCACCTCCTCTGACATGCAGAACATGCTGGAAAGAACCAGCCTTCAGAAGGCTTAGGCTGTTTTGTAGCTGTATCTTACTGAACATTTGCCTTGCTGCCCCAAGGAATACCACCATGCCATATTAGTTACCCTCTTCTGGAGATGTTTATCCTTGTCTACTCATAATTTCAGTTTATGTAAATGTAAGGGGAAAATATATAAGCTAACTTAAACAAGAATTTCTGTAAATTATTGAATTCTTAAAAATTATCCCAATCTTTTACTCAACAGACAATCTCCCAACCTGCTTGTCTCTTCCTTGAGCTTTGCTTACTGAAGCCCTGCCAGGGTCAGTGTGAGATCTTCCTACAAGAAGCTTTCTTCTTTGTATGTGAAAGAAGAGGGACTTAGTACTTTTCTTGCTTATTTTATGATAATTACCACCAGCACAGAAAAAAAAAAAAGAGTAAAATTATGGATTTCTAACAATACATCTTCCAGTAAAGTGGAGATAGCAGTGATGATTGTGAGAACAGAGATGGGAGCAAATACTCACCAGGTTCAAAAGAAAGAAAACACACAAATGAGTCACTTCATTCTAGATTTGCGTCAGGCAATGCAGGAGGTACTGAATCTCTCTCTCTCTCTTTTATTTTAAATTTTTTTTCCCTAAAATCATTATAAAACACAACTGATGACTACCGGCAATTTTTATTCCACATGCTGCTTTCCCAATAAGGCTGATTTAGCACCCTGAATCTTATTTTTTTATGGAATGAAACATTGCCTCTGTTTCCTACTTACAAAGTAGGAAAACATGCCAGGATTTTAAAGCATTTAATCAGTTGGAACAGAGTAATAATAGGCTCTGTTTGCTGAAACCTTCATAGATGCGAACACTAGTGATATAAATAAAGTCACTTCCAACCCATCTTTTTGTCTAATATAATCTTCACTTTTATTTGGTCACTATTGCCATGGTTTCTGAGAAACAACAAAAAATTAGAAATAAGAATACTCCAGAATCTACTCCTCTTCTGACCTTCCCAGTGTTTATTTTGCTAAATTTAATTTCTGAAGCATTTTCTGGGAGGAGTGACAAGAGCTGTATGGAGAGAATGGCAAGCTGTAGAGGAAATCCTGCACTTAGTTCTGAGCTGAAGTGTTCTCACCTCCAAAGAGCTCCTACAAAATTTGATTTTTCCGATAAATAAGAGGTGTATCCCTCAGATCCTCGCTTCTCAAGAAACAACATTTTATTGCTACAGCTGTACTCTGTTTTTTCATCTGTAATTTTAAAGATAGGCAGAATTTCCCTCCCTTGCTGTCGTCACCTGAAGCACAGAGCTTCTTGTATATATAGTGCCCTGACTATGTCTTTGAATTCTTAAATTGTGCTGTTCTTTCATTATTAACACTTACCTACATTTATTTTCAGCTTCAAATTATAAAGTTTATTATGAAAGACTGCAAACAGTAAGGGCTCTCTACAGAAGACGATATAAACACTGCTGCAAAAATCCTCTTCAGGCTCCATAACATTGTAGTACTTCATGTCACTTGAACATGGATTGGAAGTAGGTCAGGCTTTTGTAATCTCATTTCTTTCAATTTCTAATCTCATTTCTTTCAATTTGCTTTGATCACAATAAAATTCCAGAAAAGGAGGGTCTCTGCAGGGGCATGAAGACTCAAGTTACATAGAGAACTTGGGCTTTGCAAGTTGATTTCACACTCAATGATTTGTGAACAGGGACTTCAGGACTCCTGTGCTCTTGCAAAAGTCAAACTTGTTTTTGCTGTCTTGTTTTCATGTGTTGACAATATTTGTAAGGTATTTGGATAAATTATTATAACAGCACATATGAGGTGCTGATGGTTCTGTTCACATTCTTGAGCTTTAACACTTGTATTACACTTCCCCCCTCAAAATGCCTTGGTTTTGGTTACATTAGCCATGCTGAATTACCATCAGAGGTCTCATTTCATAGACAAGAAAACCAATTCAACAAAGCATGTATTAAGGCAGTTCTAACTGAAAATTAAACAGTGATAGTTTGTTAACCTTAAGAAAGTGATGTCAATTCAGAGAGGACAAAATAAACTTGGCTTTTGTTAGGATTAGCAAAAATTCAATAGCAGGCAGGGCCAAGTAAAACTGCGTGAATTGTAAGCTCTGCTGAGATTCAGAGAAGGATTTGCTGGGTGATTACTGAGGTGAATTGCAACAGAATTGCTTCATTCTGTTTCCAGTGTAGTCCATAATGACCTAGGGATGCTCTGTCTGCATAGGTAGAACAAATTCATGTGGCATCTTGCAACATCTCAAAAGACAGAAAAATTCCAAGCTGTCTTGCAGAAGGTGAAATCAAAAAGACGGAAATGTGGAACGGTTTGAGCTGGTTTCTTCTCTTTGCTAACCAAAGTGGACATCAGCATCAGGACTTTAAAGCCATTTGTTCAGTTGGTGCTGGTGACTCTGCCCTGTGCAGAACCTGAGTGGAAGATTTTCATTTTATGCTCCCCCATGCTCACAGCAGCAGTAGGACACTACAATCTGTTAAGGCTAAACTCTTTTTTATTGCTTTCCTTTCACAATCTAATGATTTCTTGTAGTAATTGAGGTGTTTTGAAAAAAATCATAAACATTAGCATATTGTTAATTTAGAAAGCAGATCCTAAATAAATGCCTGTCATGCAGTGCACATGTTCCACTGGGCACTTGGCTTATGTTGACACTTCTGTTTCCATTTTTATTTCAGCTGAGTAAGAGAAGTCTACCCAAAAACTTGCTTTCTAGTCAGGTGGATGGGAAAGGATATTTAGACACATAAATTGCAGAACTGATTAAGGTGGATTTGCAGCAATCCACCTTCACTCCCTGGGGATTTTACTGTATAAATCTCCTGGTCATTGCACATATAAAAACCTATGAGCTAGGTAGCTACTCACAGGCAGAGAGAGCTAATTTTCATTTACCACCATTGGTACATTTCTAGGGAATGTATTGAATCTGAGGCTTTCAGAAATGTGGGTCTTATGATTTTAGGGTTTATGTTTTTAAAGCTAATCAGGGGATATTGATGTCAAATTCTCTTTTAAATCTCTTTACTTTTTTTGAAAAAACAGCAACTATTCTGAATTTCAGCAACTATTGATTTTAATAGATTAAATAAATAATTATTTATTATATAGCAGAATGACCACTCAAAAATTTTCATGAAAGTTCTGTTTACTAACTTATGTTTCCTATGTAAATAGATGTGTATTGCTGTGACAAACCACTGGTATGTCACTTGCTATAGCCAGAAATAGTCTTACCTCTCAGAACTCTGTATTGTCATATTTTATAGCTTATTTCCCTGTGTAGTTTAGCAATTTAAGACAGACATTGCTAACATTAAGGTAATATTATTTCAAAGATCCCTAGTTACTTAATAACACTCTGTGACCTTGCTGACCTCTGTGATAAATAAGACTCCTGAACATCTCTTTTAATTTCATATATTGAAAGGTAGAATCTCAAGTTAAATAGGGCAAAATTATTAATAAATTCTTTCAGAAATGTTAAAAGTAATAGAATCAAAGTAAATTCCAGAACCAGTTGGGCTTTACTATTGGAATAAAGGTCTGCATAATAATGGCAAGCTTAGGGCAAACTTATGTGTATGTCCTTTGTTGGACAGACTCAGAATGGGCCTTTAATTCTCCCCTGTGATTATTTTGATTTAACAGCAAAAAATTATCCCAATTCTAAAGCAATTTCTTACATTAAGTTCTTTTAATTCCTAAATAAAACAGATTGTCAGGTTTTTTTAGGGATGTTACCATTGCTAACATAGATCTTGATGCTTATTGAAGATACTTCTTTTTAGTTATTCCTTTATGTCTAAAAGCATGCAGGTTTTATTAAATGTAAAATACTGAAAGGAACACAGAATTCATATTACATAGCATGTCCTGCTGTGGCCTTGCTTTGCCAAAGAAATGTAGCAAAAATGTGCTCGTAATATCCTTTGTCTTCATTATAAGGATCTGTGTTACTACATTCTTTGTGATGTAAGGCCATTTACCTTGACTCCCAACTACATTTAATCTCATTACATTCACTGTCATTATAGAAACATCTTTATTCCACTTGAAAGACTTTAAAGCTCTGGAGGATGATATTACAGTAAGGGCAGAATATGCTTTATTGAGTAGGGTCCTGTGTAAATTCCAGATGTGATCACGCCATCCATTTTTATGAGACAGTTCACATGACTCTGGGTTAATGCAGCAACTGTGATTCTTCCAGTTAAATATAAGGATGGAAAATCAGACCATGAATAAGTATCTTAGATATTTTGATACTGAGAGGACCAAAAAAAAGATGTATTAAAAGATCTTAATATAGATCTTGGCTTAAAAAAGGACTTCTGTACTTTTCCTGCAAAGGCTTCTACAAAATGAAAACATGTATAAATACAAATGCTAATGTTAGAAATAAAAGTAAATTAATTCTGAGACAGGAAATGACATCTCTGTAACTTATCCTTAGTCTAGAACTCAGTATTGTAAGGATCACATTTGATTTTGTAATATTTATAACAAAGTATACAGGGCTGAGTTGAATAAGCCTTACCCACTGAAAAAAACCCCCTAATTTAGGCTCTTTGTTACGGAATCAGCATTACATTGGAAAATTTCACTGATAAAGTGCTTTAGAAAACTAAAAAAGCCGGAGAGGCAGTACTGGGATTTCCAAGTCTTGTACAGTTCCTGAAGAGCCCATGGGACTGCTAAGGGTGTCCCAGTCCCAAGT
This sequence comes from Rhabdornis inornatus, assembly GCA_013397075.1. Classification (NCBI taxonomy): domain Eukaryota; kingdom Metazoa; phylum Chordata; class Aves; order Passeriformes; family Rhabdornithidae; genus Rhabdornis; species Rhabdornis inornatus. Next base: position 313,490 of record VWZS01002702.1, read on the forward strand.
GGCAGCAGGACTCCCAGTAAGGTGCTGGAGCACAACAAACTACTGTCCCTGCTTCTCTGTGTCCAGCTCTCTTAGGCCTGTAAAGTAGATTTCTGAAAATATGTCTTTGTTCTGGATTCCCTCTTTCACCTTCTGTATTCTTGCAGGTGGCTGTACAGAGTAGCAAGAACAAGACGCATGGGATCAGATAAACTTCTTCATGACTTGTTCTAGATAGTAAAATAAATAGCTATGTAAAATTAATGGCTCAAAAGATCTTTGTGAAAAAACAATCAGAACTTTTTAGTGCATATCTGAATAAAGCATTCTTGAAGTACTCAGCATGACCATGCTGATAAATAGACTTACCAAATGACTGAAGGGCAAATTATTGGTTCTTGCCTTTGGTCAGTGATAATGTTGTATGATCTTGTCATTTATTATGTTAGATTTTATTAGGTGTGTTATTATAGGCTGCCCATAAAATTTTATGTACTGCTAGAAAATAAAATTATACTTTATCAGATTATTTCTCTGCCTCTAACTATTCTAGATGGGTGAAAGCAGAGATTTGCAAGGTGTAGAACTTCTTAATGAATACAGATGTAGAGAAAGATGATGTTAAAGATGATTCTGTCAGCTCTTTAATCTTTGAAGCTACAGCATTCAGTGCTAATCCAGGGACTGACCCCAGGGTAGGGTAACATTAAAACCTGCTAGTTTTATAGAGATAGCTTCTAAAGGTTTCATTTTCCCTGGAGAGTGGCTACATAATGTAAATACTGGGTATGTCTGAGGATAGTGTATGAAGAATAGCTTTCCCGTTTTTTTTCAGGGGCAAGCTTTAGTTTAAGGAGCTAGATTTGTTTAAGTAAATATCTGTGTTGCTAATTGGTTCAGATAATTTAGGTAAATGGTGGTTTTTGAAGATTACTTGCTGTGCAAGATTAGTCATATGAATAGAAATAATTGCCTATCTAGCCATCTCAGTAACCTTTGCTATTCTCTCCTTTTTATCTCACTTTACAAAGCAACTTCATCAGGCCATAATAAGCGTTACTCAAACAGAGCCTGTAAGCCTTGCTTTGAAGGGGCATATAAATGATGAAAGGGGAGAGAAGACAGGCAGGAAATAGAACTCAGTGAGGTTATAGATTCTTGCAGATTTTTCTTCCAAACTGTTATTCAGTAGGGTAAAAAGGTTTCCCTTTCCCTCATGTCACAGAACCAGACTTCTGTGCTAGCTGTTCCTGGCTAATCCATGGCACACTATCTTCATCATTTCTATTGAACTGGGGAGACATAAGATCAGGCTGACACAGGGCTTCCTCACAAAAAGATGCATTGGTTTTTGCCCTGAACACAGTTCTCATTACAGGGGAACACAATCTAATTTCCACTTGTATAATGGATGGGTCCCACAGTTCACAAAAATATATGGAGGGAAAAGGTGTCTTAAAAACCTATCACTTCATCTTTGGTTTCTCAGAGTTTATCCCCAAATGAGTTCAACAAAATGTCATTTGTATTTTTTTTCGTATGTAATTCCATGCAGGCTTCTCTGGGAGTGACATTTGTACCAGGGTGCAAAGTCAAAGGTTTTTACACAACTGAATTCCTGGTGCAGTGTTGGGGCTCTCTGGGATCTTCTCAGAAAGATGACTCCCTATTGCAACTCACTTGGTAGTCCTGAAAAATCTTTTCTGAATCACTGTTTTGAGCAATGTTTTTATGTGCTAGTATTAAATTTCCTATTTCCTAGTTATTACATTAAATAGTTTTGCTCCATAATTAAGCAATGACTTTGTTACTTTTCTCCATTCTGATCAACCAGGAAAACAATTTTTTTGTCTTGTACTCCTGCTCAGATACATTCTGCTTTTATCTAAAAATGAAGATATTTGATCTTGTGTTTTTCTCTCCTGTATTAATCAGATCTAGTTTAATATTGGGGGATAGCAAGTAATCCCTGTTTAGAAAGTTTTGTGTTCTGGAAATGCTGCTTTTATCACTCCCCTGGCTATCAAATAGTAACAGGTTAGCTGCTTTTGCCACTGGCTCTGCAGCATGCTGGGAACTGTTCCTGCTTCAAATGAATCCAGTAAGGTCTGTTGCTTTTGTAGTTTTAAAACTCTGTGCAGCTAAAACCAAAAGGTTGATACAATTTGCCCTTGTGGGAAGAGAAAACCTAAAAATGGCAGCTGTACAAACCTGTAGCAGAATTGTTGCAACAGCTCAATCTACAGAACAAAACTTGACCTAACATTTTTTCTCAGACTTGATGTGAATTTATTTATGTAAAAATTGGAAAAAGGAAGCACAGAAGGCATTCCTAGTAGACATGCTTTGACCTACCCTGAGTGTTTTAAATTATTCCCAAATTCATAATTCTGAAGGATAATTTTTGTTTGAAATACAGAAAATAAAATAAAAGAAAAAAGGTAGATAAAACAATAGAACATGTTTTACAAACATGTTTGTAAAATTGGAATCCAAATTACTTGCTGACACAGAATTGTTTTACTACTCCTTCCAACTGGATTTTAATTCAGCAATCTGAGAGATTTCACAAAACTAATAATTTGCTTTGATCCTGTGAATACATTCCCCTTGAATCAAGACAAAATCAATAGGAGAAAACAATTGATGAGAGGCTGAACAACCATTTTCCTATGCTCTAAAAATGTAGCTCTCCATTGAAAATTTGGGGCATATTCTACAGTCAGCTTATAGGATGTCTCAAGGAGAAAGGTGCAGAAAAAACTCATGAGGGTTTCTCAGTGGAACACGTCCGTATGTGGTGTTGGGGATGACTCAGGTTCACTTTGTCCTTCACCACCTTGTCATCAATTTTCCTCCCTTGAGCTGGCTGCTGGAAACAGTTTTCTATTTGCCATTGATACATGTGAGTTAATCAACACCATTAATCTACATTCCAGATATCTGGAATGTGTCTTTCCTACTACCAGTAACATTTCTCCCCACCCCTGGAAACCTATGGATGGGTGCTTGTATGATCCTATCTATCATTACTGTCAGATTTCCTTGATTATAACACAATTTCTTTATCTTATTTAGGAAATGTTTGGGGTTCCTGTAGAAAAGCAATGTTTAACTCAGCTGACTCCCTGGTGTTTAATCTGATCCTAGAATTTCCACAGACATGCCTGGGTCCTCACACATCAGTGTTCTAAACAATTTACAGGCTTTCAGCAAAGTCCCAGCAGACACTGCAACCTTAGCAATTGTAGTGCTAAGGTACAAATCCTTCTCTAAGCATCACAACCTCAGCAGTGAAACCTCAGTAGCAAAGAGGTTAATCTTTTCAGAAATGGAACCTAAGGAAAAGAATTTCCAAAATCACAGCTAGCAGCGTCTTTTGGGCACAGCTACCAGAGGAATATTTTGAAGATAAGATTTATTAAACATTAAATGGAACAAAGTCCATACAGTCTTTTGCTAATTATGCTTGGTCATCCCACTGTGCTATAGAGAATACATTTTTCTTGCTACTCTTCATATATCTCTTGGGGGAAATATGTCATGATTCTGGTTGTTAGCACTGATGCCAATAGCTGAATTCTTTTGCCTACTTTTTGACTTCAGATATTCTGAAGAGTAAGCAAAGAATTCATCAGTCTTTGAAGTCCTTAAAAAATTTCCATTGGAAAGAAATCCAATTTGTGCCCTGAAACACATTGGCAATTAAGAAAATTATTCACTTTTTGAAAAACCATCTATTATTACTTGATACTCTACCAAATTAGATTTTCTCCAAAATTTATTTTCATCCTTTAACTCTTTACTTGGGTTGTTGTCCCCAAATAAGGACACAGAGCAAAGTTTCTAGCCTAAGGGGCTAAGGGGAAATTACAAAAAACAGGAAAGAATTTGTTTCTTTATCCTGTTTCCTCACCTTTTTTAATTTACTGGCCTCTCATAGAAGCTGAACAGAATGGCTGGCAGAGTGCAGCACTTTGTACAGTCAGCATGAACAAGAATGTTAAATTTATGAGGAAAGACATTAGATACAGCAAATAAGGAACAAAACACAGAAACGGTGAATTTCTTCTTTTTAATGCTTATGTTTTATCAGCTGCTTGGGTTTCATTCCCACATGATTTAATATTATTATAACTTCCAAAATATATGATGCATTTTTTACACGGTATTTCCATTATGCATCTTTCTTGCTTTCTTTGCCTGCCCTGCCATTTTGTCTCTGCTCATCTCTGTACTGAGCTACCTTCACTCCTCTAGCAGGTGCCTGTGACCTGTCTGAGCCAAACTCCTGCTCTGTCTGCAGTGGGGCTGGAACTTCCCATTACTGCAGAAAGTTCCCTCTGCTGCCTGTGCAGTCCCAGCAGGAACAGTGCCAGCCCTGGCAGTGGTTGGGGTGCCATGGCTTGTATGATAGGGAGCAGCAAGCCTGAGCCAGGATGTGACAAGGTTTTCCTGGTTTGTGCTGAATCCCAGGTTTATTGGGGAAGTCTACAGAAGATGAAGATACACTGTATGTCGCTCAGGAAGAACGTAGACATTTCTATGGTGATTCTTTCCTGACCTAATCTCTGACAGTGTATCCTAAGGCAAACGTGTATAAATTTGAATCTGGCTGAAAGTATTACTTTCTTGAGACTGTCCTGAATACCAGACCTTATAATCCTAATCATCTGCCGAAGCTTGTGCAAAAGCATCTTAAAAGTTTTCACCAGAAATCTCTACCCAAGAGAAATTGCTTGGCTAAAATTCTCAATCCTCCAGATGTATATTCTGCCTTATTTCTTCTGCAAATAGAATAAAAGTATAGTACAAGATATTTTAAAAATATTTTTCCTTTATTTTTTGCTCCTACCTCAATCTTACTAGTTGCAGAAATCTGCTTCTGCTGTTATTTCTTGCAGAGGTCACGTGCTGCTTTTAATTACAACCTTATTCCCTTCTGAGGTCTGTGCAAGTATTACTCTGAGCAACATTTTAGCCTCTACATTTAGGCTGAGACAAAAGCTAATCTTTCATGTCAGAGTTTACTGTACAGGATTTATTAACACCTTCACAGTCTTCACCAGAACTTTTGAATTCTTTGGGTCAAATTAATCCTAAGTGAGGTCAAGAAAAATGAATTCTCAACCTGCTGTCTAATTCTGCAACAGGCAGAATTCTAATTCTCTGGAAGAAGCTACAGAGAGGTGTATCTGCATTGGAAAAAAGTAGTGGTTGTAAATACTGATGGGCACAATAATTATCCACTAATGATGAGCAGTGAATAACTCTGGAATAGACTCCAAAGGAAGGAACCCAAGGACCAGGAGTTGAGTCAGGGAAAAGACTTTATTGTGTTTTGTACAGTGAAGGATAAATCTGTGGTTTTTAGTGAAAGTGCTCCAAATTGTTACCTCTTTGTTTCAGAATGTAGCTTGCTTTTATGTTATGTTTCATTAACTCTGTGAAATATGTGTAGAAGTGCCAAGAAATTGATTCCTTCAGCCACGTTTATGTGGTGTCATTGATCTAAGTAGGAAAAGTGCCATTGATATAAATGGGGGTCAGGTTGAAACATCCAAGGGAAGAGTATGGTATTTGAGTTCTGTAGGAGTGAAATACCCAGCAGATTAATTCATTCACATTCACTTTTCTAAGTGAGTCACAAACTATTCTTGTGTATTCTGAGAATTGAGACTTGTCTATCTCAACAGCGAGGGAGCAGAGGCAAGAGAGTCTTGTATTTGTTGCTGTAGTGAGCATTAAATTAGCAAGAGCCAACATAATATTAACCTCATTTAATTGCAGTCTCCTTGTCTGTTTACGCTACTGTATATATTTAGTTTCACAGTCTCTCGGTGCTGTGGTGTTTCCAGTATGATCACAACTTAATGACTGTGCATTTCATTTTCAGGCATCAGTGATGAATTTTCATCAGCCTTTAGTAAGGTAAAGAAAAATTGGACTATTTCAAAACATTAAAGCCAATACTTGAATCTGTTCTCTTGTCTCCATATAGACTCTTTCAGGCATGATAAGGGGTTAGATTCAGACTACAGATAACTTACAAAATAGTGTATCATTTATGTGTATTACCAACCCAGGACTGATCAGAGAAGACAATGGAGAGGACACAGACGAAAATGCTAATGGAAATCAAGGAGTCTGATGAATGGGAAAATGAGTCACTCAGCAAGTAGCACTCTACCAATACCCAGATGATATCAGAGAGTACTTTATAGATGAAAGTGGTTAAAATTAGATTAAATGCAAATTTAAGGTACTCAAAATTACAGGTAGGGAATTCCCTGAGTTTTTAACATATTCCAAACTAAGTGCTATGTGTAGACAGTGCATGGCAATAAATCAGCTCTTTAATCCTGATCAGATGGCTATGTAATGCAATTCTGTCTGAACCAATTCATCCTGTAGACTTATTTATTTCCACTTCCTATTGTATAGTACTGCTGTACAAAATTAAATCACTGCTGTATTGTGTCTAGAAGATGGGATAATTTACTTGTGACTGAAAGAATATAGTGCCATCATAGCTGGGTTTTTTGTAGGAGTTCCATGACGTAAAATCTATATCAGAATCGGGTTTGGCAGAGCCATGGCTTTCTGAAAGCACATTTTGTAAATGTAAGGTGTAGAATTACAGTGGGAAGTGATACACACCTAAAATTAATTGCTGTGTAGCAAAGCATTTTATGCTACTTGGCTGATCTTTAAACAAAAGTTAGCATTTCAAAAACACTTACTGAAACCATTAGCTTTCTTGCAGTGCATTCCAGTTCAATAACTTTAATGAAGAGAAGTGATACCTTCACATTAAAATTCTAACAAGGAAAATATTTTTTAGTCATCTCTAACTCCATAAGTTTTTTTTTCCACTGAGCTGGATTAATTTAAAGGAAGACGTGTCCATCATTCATATAGAATATCCTAACCTAAAAAAGGGCCCGATTTATATCTTTCCAGAGGTCTCCCAGCCTGGGGATATTAGTGGGAGATGAGTGGAAAACAGCTTCTGTTGTACTATACATCATGTTTTTGAAGTCATGAACCAGCACAAGATTTGGTTCTGCATGTGCATTAGTGATTGTTATTGTCCCAGTGGGTAATTATTCTGGCAGTGTTCATTTAACTGCTGAATACTTGGAGTTGCACGGTGCTGGTGCACATGGCACAGTTGGCAGAGGGGCTGCAGCAGCAAGCAGGGGTTAATTGACTTTTATTGAGGTACTTTATAGCTTGCTCTTTTCTTCATCCTTAAGCACTACTGATCCAGTGTAAACTAAGATCTATTGGGACAATATTTTTAAGGATGTTTAGTTTTCCACTAAACTGTATTTTATTTGTGTTGTTTCATTTTCTTCCCCCAAGATATCTAACGATAAAAAGGATAAGGTCATTTTTACTGAGTCTCTTTTTCTTAAGGTGAAACTATTAAATTCACTGGCACATTGAAGGGCAGATGTTGCCTTTTTTTTTTTTTCCCAGAGAAATTTACATACACTTTAGTTTGTGAAACAGAAATTGCAGTGATTCAGTAGGTAGCTACATTTGTTTAGCTTACATAAAGTGTTGGAAAGAGATCTATGAGAAGTATTATCCTTTTAAATTATTTTTAAAATATCAAATTTTATTTCAGTTAATTCTAATGGTTTGCTACTAGTGTTTTACTATCGCTGTTCAGTGTGTTTGAGCACTATGAAAGATTTAAGTGGAAGTTTTATGTAACACACTTTTTTAGAATTCATAGGATTTTATGGATTATTATTCATAACATCTGCTACTTATGGCAAAAAAAGCCTTTAAATGCTCCTTTAATATACATTTAATAAATGAGATGCAATTTTATATTAAATAAGATTTGTTTATTTTAGAAGTTGTGTTTGTGGGAAAGATCTGTTTGCCCTATAACCCCTTAGGTTAAATTAAAATTTTCATTATAGGGAAACTTGATATTTCTCAGCATATAATGTATATATGTCTTTTGTAAAAGATGTAAGACAGGAAAAAGAATGCCAAATAGGCATTTTAATATTAATGAATGCTTACTGGTAACTTAAATGGATTAGGTAGATGTAGATCCTTCCCATTTTCCTGCTGTATAAAAATGATTTTTATAAAATAATTTCTTAAGCAAAAAGCTTTGCTAGAATTTGACATAACCACAAGAGAGAGATCTTGGAAGGTGTTCTAAAGCCAGACATTTCAAGCTTAAGTCCTCTTTTATTTTTGACTACAGGAAACCCCCATTGTTCTGTTTTCTGCTTGACATTGAACTGGGCAGGTGTGTCCACATAAGGTGCAACAGGGAGGATTTGCATGCTGGCTTGCTGAAGTGACAGAATTGTGCAAAATAACTGCAGTGGTCTGGCAAGCTTCAGGAAGCAGGTGGATCTGAGGTACCTGTCTCCAAAATTACAATGCTGAAAACGCCTGCTTGCCTTCTGCCTAACCTGGGAGGAAAAGACAGATTTTTTTCCCCACAGTATTAGTCACCAGACTCCTCTTTTGTACATCATGACATGCCTAGGATTGCCACAGTCCTGATGGATCTGAGTGGTATAGCCTATAAATGGGAAAAATTGTGATTCGGTTTTATTTGTCTATATGTGACTATGGTGTATGATGAATAAGAAATTTGTATGTGTGTATTGGGTGGTAGAAATTTACACACTAAAAAAGATGCTGATTCTGATTTTTACTGAATATAGAAAACAAATGAACAATAGTTCATTTTAGGAGATTTAGAAAGTCCTGCTTATGTCAAATGTCCTTCTCAGTCATGTGGATGATACAGATAAATAGGTAGTAGGCCAAATTGCAGATGATACTTAATAGGGGTGGCATATAAAAAATGACTCTGCATCAGTGCAGAAGGATCTGGAAAAACTTCAGAATCTGTCTGACATAAACCTAATAAATATAACGAAAGTGAAGCACAAAGGTTTGTAGAGATATAGATCAGGAACCTGTTGGCCAAGAGACAGCCAGCCCCACTGTGAAGGATTTGGAGTGATGCAAGACTGACAGGAGCTGCCAGTGTCCCTTAGCATGAATAAGACGAATCCCAAATTGGGCTACATCATATATGCTCTGCTGAGGCTGCACAAACACTGCACCCAGTTCAGACCCTCCAGATGCAGAGGGAGGTTGACAAACTGGATCCAGTGGAGGGAGACCGTGAGGGGCTCAAAGCAGCAGCCCTCAGGTTGAGGGAGATGCACTTGTTTAATGTGGCAAAGATTCTAACAGCTGCCTACAGCCACTTGAAAAGCAATTGCAAAGATGATGGAGTCAATCTCTTCTCAAAGGACTACATAAAAAGGGACAATTTTAGTGAATTGTTGCTTGGGATATTTGAATCACACATAGAAGTGATGGGAGTGTGCTTTCTATACTCCCATATCCCACAATCATTTCTTTCAATACCTTCAGCACTTCATCCAGTTTCAGTTGTCTTTAGCCCAGAATGAATTTAAACCAGGTGAAATTTCCACAGTAAGTTGCTCAGCTCCTCAGCTATCTCGTGTGATTTCACTCTAAGTCTCATATGGGAGTATTCAGGTTCTCTTTTTTTGCATCATGGAGTGAATTAGATATAAGATATCAGCTTGGAATTCCCCAGGAAAGGAATTTCAGTCAGTTTTCCTGATAGCTTTTAAGCAGATTCAGAGAGGGGTTTAGTTTATGAGTTAATAGCATGTGCAGAGCATCTGCACTGACCCAGCAGACATTAACAGCTCTGTCTGAAGCATTTAAGTCAGTTGGGTCAATGATTGCCTGATTAAAAATTCTCAGTAGTTTTTTTACATAATAGACTATCATACTCAATCAAGTAAGCCATACAAAAGTGTTTAGATTTGTAATTCAGAATAAGAAGAACTATTTTTCCTAGAATATAGCGGAGTTATGTGGGAAATAAAGCACTAATAGAATTGCCAGAATAATTTACCATTGTATGACATGAAAGTGGCTTAAATCTCTGCTGGCAGATGAGCACACAGAGTAATGGTTCAAAGTGATCATTACTACTTAATCATGACACATTCTGCTGGAAGAGCTAGTTATAATTCTTCAAAATGAGACATTTGTATTTCCTCAACTCTTTCTCTTCTTCCTCTCTATGGCATATATCAAATGACAAGGTTCATATTGAAATGGAATTTGTTCAAATCAGTTAGTGAATTAGTAGAAGAATGACCATAAAGTAGTTATTTAAACTTTACTCAAATAATGAAAAGTATTTCAAATCTCAGTTATCACTGTTATCATCATTGCCTTGAAAATATATAGTAAATAATATACTTCTTGTTCTTACTCTAATCATTTATATTTTATTTATATGTTTACAGGTGCCGTCAGGTAGCAGTCTCCAACACAGTTCCCTATCCTAATTATCATGTTTGGTTTTCTTATATTACATTTGTATTGTTTTCTTTTTGTCCGTAAGGTGTGGAATACAACTCAATAGTTGCTAGTTTACCAAATTAACCTTCTTCAGAAAGAGCACCTGCAGAAGGAGACCCTGGAAAGTATATGAAACTTTTTTTAAACATTTTAAACATTTGTGCTTAATATATGAGATGTAGTTTGAAAAACTCCACAATAATCCATAAATTATTAAAAATTTTGAAAACAAATTTTTAAATTACTAGTATTTTGGCTGCCAGTTGATTCTACTGCCAAGGGACAGTAGAAAAGCAACACTTTCCAGGTGTTCTGAGTATATGCCTACTATGTTATGCTTAATATATCTTTCTGGAATTATTTTGAATAGTGTGATCAAAATGTTTTTGTTTTAATTGTGGAAGTGGTTATTTGGCCAAGCCTGCTGCCTGGATTGCTCAGTAGTATCCCATTAATGGAACCCAAGGTTTGATGAAGCTGTTTAAGATAATTGCACACCTTTAGACACCTCAGACTTGTATCTCTTGTTATGTGTTCCTAAAGAGTCAGCACTGTCTGCCAAAGCCCTAAAATTATTATTGGACTTTTCTAGGTAATGAAAGTTATTGATTCATTTTCAGTTAATGAAAAGAACTGAATGATGAGTCATTAGGATATTTAAATGTACTCATATGTGAAACTCCAGAGCTCCTCAATGTTTAAAATTTAATTAATTTGGTTCTTGGTATTGACTAGTAAAGGTGATTTGCAAGAAAATTGTGGAATGGATGTGTCACTCAATATTTTGTTTATAATGGACATTGTCTTGTATTAAAAGAAGAGGAATGGTACTTAATGACAACTTCCAATGTAACTTTTACCATGGAATTCTCTGTCAGTTCATTGATTATTTTGTGAGAAGGACTGTTTGAAATTCTATGCCTCACAACAGGTCTTCCTCTGCAACAGGACTGAACCATACCATTTGAGAGGACACAAGTTGTTATTTTAGTCTGTATGAAAGATGGAAACAATGAATGTAAGGTTTTTAATTCACACAGATGCTTTTTATAGCTTGTCCTATAGTAGAATTAAGTTAGAATTAATTTAATCAATTGAAAGATTTAGATGATCTAGAAAAAAAGATTGTTTTGTGCTTTTATAAAAACTGCAGAGAAAAAGATCTAGAATTGTAGAACAGAGAAAGACAATTACTCTGGCAACATCAGTCTATGATGAGACTATGCACAAGGGAGAGAGGTATACTCAGCAGGAGTTAAGGGTTACTAGAAATAAGCCTTTCATGTGAAATTCAGTCCTGTACTAAGTACCAGCACAGACATTTTACACCAACCAATTAAGGACCATTTAAGACTGTTTCATTAAGTTTCTCTTAAATGTAAAACTTGACTAGGTCCCATCAGTCAAATATTCACTTAAAGGTGACCAATAAAGATAGTAGAAAAGGTTTGCTTTTGAATTACCTTCTGACCAGGAAAAATCTTGCTGAGAAGCTTAAAACCAATCTATAGTAGCAGCAGGTTAAGAGGTATTCTGTGCTTTCACAAGTCCCTAGCTTATTTGTAATTAGGAGATGCACTGAAATTTGCCCTGCAAGGCTGCAGTTACTCATAGAACAGCTTGTGAATTAGTAAGAAAGAGTACTAATTGTTTGTGTGATCATTAATTAGCCATCCAGCCTTTCCATATCATCATTTAACTCCATTAAGCTTAATGTTTATACATATACTGTATTAATGATCTCACACACAGCTAGCAGTGGAATACATAGTGATTAGTGAAGCAATAATTGCATACAGCATTATAAATTTCATCAGTGGTAATGCTAATTCCATAAATTAGCAGCGTTATAATAGAAACTGGATCACAACTGGAGATGTATTTTTAGAGATTATAAATTATTACTAGACAAAATTATTTCCAGATGAACAAAACCCCAGGAAAATAGCACTGTGTCTTTGTGGGGTAATCTTTAATTAACAAAGAAACAGGGGAAAAAAATCAAAACACCCTCCCCCCCAAAAAAAACAAAAAAAACAAACATAAAAACCAGCAAAAAACATCTTGATGATATGAAAGTGATAATTTTCAAGAGCTGTGTTTCTATTTTTTATAAGAGTTACTCAAAATTTTGGTCAAGACTGATGTATAGACTGAGTGTGAATAGTCATGTAAAGGTGACAGAGCCCATGAGATGTACAGGAAGATTTACATACCAATCATCTCAAAGATTATACAGATTCAGGAGTTATAAAATGACACTCCTCTGGATCATTTACCACTTCATACCATGGAGATTCTCATCCAAAAATGTTTTTTTCGGGGAAGAGTAGGAAGTAGCAGGAAGAGAACACATTGATGGGGGTATATTCTGCTTTTTGCAGCTCAGTGCAATAAATGCATCATGAAATTAAGTACCAATGAATTTAGAACAAATGAAAGAACATTTTTTATGCAGAAAATAATTAGCCCATGGAAATTTATATAGCAGATAACATGTCTGTATGCAATGGGGCTGGGTAATGTGTTTGCTAATGCTATTTGTGGCTCCAATAATGAAGATGATCAAATCTCATGTGTCAGAGAAATGATGGAAAGGGAGCACTCCTTTCTTTTCCTTACTGTCATTTAAAAGTCAGTTAGATATTTTATGGGTATATAAAGTAGAAACATAAAGTATGAGAGGAGCTGTAGAACAGATGATGGACCCATTATGACAAATTCTCTGTTGCTTGCTCTGTGAATACCCAGTCCAGAATACCCATTGTTGCCAAACTGCAGAAAATATTTTGATTGTAAGAGTTAGTATGGACAAGCAAAGCTGATAAATGTTAGAGCTAAAATAAAACTATGGAGCAGAACTAAGTGACCCAATAACACTATCGTACAACTTTGTTATTCATGACACCTGATTTATACTGTAACTCTCACTGATTTCAATGGTTCTTTGTGATTTACATTACTAAAAATGACAGTGAGATCAATTCTTGCACAAAAAGGCATTTTCAGCAGAGAGTTTTCTGTCTCAGTGCTATGTTGCACAGGTTTAACCACTATTTTCTCTTCTGTCACTTCTTGGTCAAGACATATTCTCTGTAAAAGGTTTGGGAAGAGTTCTGTCACATTTATACTTTCTAACTGAAGGCATCATTTGCCAGAGCCTATATTCAGTGTCACACTCTTTAAAAGAATTGCTCTTGGCAACACAGCCTAATGGTATTACAAATCCTGTCACAATATCAATAGTGAAGTGGGAAGAGAGTTAGAAATATTAGGATGGTGCTCCACAGTCATACAGCTTGGCAAAGAATAATTTGACTCTTCTCTTGCTCATACCAATGAAATGTCAACCTCAACTATCCTGATTTTTAGTCTGTTTGGGAGACCACTGGAATCAATCTTCACCTGTCCAAGGGGAACAAAGACTTCTAATTTAAGTGTTTCACAGTGTTCTAAATAAGAAACTTGAACTTGGTGTGCAAATGGATCAGTAGCATAATTTTTTGTTTCCACTTTAACCAGGAATTAAATTGCCTTAGCAAAATATTCTTTTGGATAAATTGTAAAGCAAGATCATATAATGCAGCAGACTCGATACGGAATTTTGTACATGCAGTACAGTTTGTCAAAAAGCCAACTTAAAAAAACATCAAAGCAGTGTAAAATTTGACCATTTCAGACTACTGACTGTAGCCTGTCACTCACAATGCCCCACCTGATAACTGGATAAGTCATGACATTAAAAAGCATTTATTTGCTTCTTTCTGCACATTTCTGAGCACTAAGAAAATTTCCAAGACAGCAATAATCTGGAAAGTTTACAGAATTTCTTATATGAATGCATTCAGAGGGTGTGTATACCATTACAGATGAAAACCTCATAGTCTTAGTAAAACCAAATGTACTCAGTATAACAAACTTGATTATGTATGTCAGAAGAACTTGTAGTGATTTCAATGTATTATTTTATATAATTAGTTTGACTTTAATTGTAAGTCTTAAAAAAAGTGCAAGGTCTTTGTAAGAATAATTGCCTCTTATTATCCACTCTGATGCCACCTTGATAGGTCAAGAATTTCTATGCATTGCTGATAATGCAGAAAGTCAGTAGGAACAACTAAGTATACCTAAAATGCAAGAAACCTTAATGTATTAAAACCATTCAGTCATTTCTGGCTTTTTACCAATATAAGTAAACTGTCTTAAATATTTACCAGGGAAAAAAGTAAAAGCATTGATGAACTCAACCCTTACAAAACTGTTGTATTGTGCAGATGCAATTAGTTTTCCTTCTGTAAAACCATCAGAAAAGCTAGTGACTCCCTAATGTCTATTTAAATATTCTTTGATGAATTTTCTTGTGTCATGCTTAATTGTGCATGTGTCACACAACTCCAAAGAATGTGTACAGTGGGAGCGATCACTTCTCCTATAGATCTGTAATATGGTTTCATATGTAACATGAGTAATTAACATACATTGGATCTGAGCAGGAACAACCATATTTAATGCAATCCTTTGGTGAAAAGATTCTTGTCAGTCAACTACTCCTGGGCAGATTGTTATCTACATTGCAAGAATCCAGTCTGCATGTAAGGCAAAGACTGTCTTTTGTTAGTGTAGTGTGCTCAAATGAATCAGGAAGATTCAAAACAATTCAAGTATTTTTGTATTTTTAAACACCCTAATTTTTATGTGTCCATATATCACCAGTCCCTAAGTCAGGAAGCAAATAGAGTCTTGTATTGAATGCAGAAAATGCTCCTACCAAGGCTGAACAGCATTCCTGGCAGTGGGAGTTACTCGTTACAGTTCGCCTGGTGTCACTGCTACTACCTCAAAAGCTTCCCTTCTCCCAAGAGCTTTCATATGATTTTCACTGCTCTTTCTTCCTTTCCCTCCCATGTGTTATGTCAGCATTGCAAGCCTGGTTAGGAGCACACAGAACTGGCATTTCTGCATCCTTCTGATTTTAGGCATGTGGAAAAGAAAGGAATTTTGCCTGTTCATTAAAGAGCATACAAAGGAAAATCAATAATCTTCACCAGTTACTATTTTATGTTTTATTTGTGACCTGTGTGTATGAAAATGATAATTACTGCTTGCTTTTACGTGAGGGTTGGGATTCTGGCGTCCTTGGGATTTGCTCTCCAGACCAGAGCGGGTACAGGCCACTTCCCCCAGGCTGCATTCTCTGCTGTTCTCTGTGGTCTCTTCCATCCCACCGTTATCTCACCATTATCTCCCATGCTCTTTTCTGCCCTCAGTCCACTCTCATTTTGTTCAGCTGTTCAGGATCCCCAGGCTTCTCTTGCAGCATCTCTCTGACCACTCAGCCTCTCTCTCTCCTGCATTCTACTGCCCAGTTTCAGTTCCAATCAATTCTGTCTTCAGTGTCTTGGCCACAACTTCTTCCACTTTCTCTCTGGAATCAAATGGGACAGCTTTTATCCCATTCTGGGAAACAGCTGAACTTTCAGAGATGTTTTTACATTTTTTTTCCTGATGTCTTCTAAAATCAGCCTGAGAATCTTGGAAATTTCCTAGAGGCTTTCAATCTAATTAAGTCCTTTTTTTATAAAGCTATGGGCAATTGAGCATATGACTCTATAACTAATACTCACTAACCTTAACAGAAGACAACCTTTTAGCCTTGCCTTTTCAGCCATGCCAAATAATATTCCTGACTCATTGTGTCTTGTTATGCTGTTAATTCACAATATGTGATTTCACTGAAATAGCCTGTTCTTGCTGTCATGGAAATTAGTGACAACATCACTGCTAGCTATTTTTTGCTGTGTTTTAAAAATATTCAAATAGATCATTGATATCAACATATAGGTGTTGTGCCTCTAAGTTTAAACAAAGTCTTGTAGACAAAGAGAATATGTGACTGGAGGACTGAGCAGAAATAGCACTTTTTAGTACTACAAATGCATCTTTTTTCTTTAAAAACAAAAGGGGAAAGTAAATTCTTTGATGCTAATTCTATTTTTAATTAATTTTAGGGCCATTTAATATAACTGGAAAGTTTGAAGATTGAAGTTTCATGTTGACACTGTACATTACAATTTAATGACCTAGACTTATTTACACATAAATGAGTTTTTTAATGGTCTAATTAAGAAAATGCATCAGTTTGCCTCTTTAAATTAAGTGACTCTAAGGTAGTATCTTTTACTAATTTCAAACGTTTAATAAAAGATGAAGGTCTCCTGTTATTTTAAGTGAATACTTTCCTAACAAACTGTTTCATGGTAACATGCTACTGCTGCTTCAAAATATTGTATTTTACATTCAAACTAAATTTTAAAATAGGAGCAATTATTTTAATTTAAAATTCAGAGGAATTTGGTATTTTGGGTAAAAAAAAAAAAATAACTAAAGGTTTACATCTTGATAAACTCCTGTATGAGTCTACTCCTGGCTCCCTGGAGCTGCTCTTTTTAGAAGAGGGTCCTGTTTTCCTGTTGAAGTGCAGAAGGTCCAGTGAGTGAAATAAGTAAGTATGTACTCTCAGCACTAAGAATGTTCTCTGCTTCTCTTGACTGCACAGTCAGACTTGATCCATGGTGGATTAAGTCCAGTTATAGGAGTTTAGTTTTATTAGGAGATTTAATTATGACACGCTTTTGACTTTTAACCATTCTTTCCAGCTGTGTTATCTAGAAAGCAGTTTACATCAGAAAGAGACAATGTATTAATTTTCTGCATTTTATTATCTCTTGTCTGGAGGCTTCCAAGTACCTTGTAGAGATAAATTCTACCCCTTTTTAAAGAGCAGGAAGCTGGGATACAGAATGGATCAAGACTTGCCCAAGATCACAGAGAAAACTGAGCAACAGATCTCTTCATTCTTAGCTAATTCTTAATAATGTGCTGCAGGCCAACATTTCTGATGTGCAGTAGTAACTTAAATAAGGGGCAAACTTCAGGTACAAGAGGACCCCCACAGGCTTCCATGGGGCTGCTTGTATGAATGAAGCTGAGCATTCAGGGAAGGTATTTGCAGGATTAAGGCTCTACATATGGTGGAGAATTGAGCTTTATATATACTTTAAATAGATTCCCAATCCTTTGTGTTTCCCATTGTCCTGTGTTGTCTCTCACTCTGAAATAGGGCATATCAGACAGCCAGGAGAATGAGCAGACAACTGGAAGGGAGAAGGCTGTCTCCTATGAATTAAAAACTCTAAAGGCTGACCCCCCAAATCATACGCTTCAGTTTCAATAACTTCCATGGCTTTGATATCAATGCTGTGATTCTATTTTGGTTTGTCTTCTGATTTTTGAACTCCTGGGGTTGGCTACACTGACATCATCTCTAAATTTGGTGGGGAGAGAAAAAGGCAAGCATTGTTAGGGTGAAGGAGCCGGCACAGCAGCAGCTGCTGATTTGCTCAGTCAACACAGTCTATTTTATCACACGGCTTGAGATCGAAGGTTTCTCAACTATATTTTTAGCACCTTAAGTAAGAGCTTGTTTGTTTTTGACTGAGGTGATTATACCCTTGATGAGGCGCTACTGCTTGTTCTGCAAAATAATAAAGACTGTTAATCTTATGATAAACTCAGGGGTAAAAACAAGCATCACTCTAACCTCTATTATATTACATTCATAGTCAGAACGGCCAGAAAAGAGACCTGCATCTTTTAAATCATTATTATGTCTGCTTTATTGTGCATTGCATTGCCTTCAAAAGACAAGAAATAAGTTACCAGAGTCTCCTGTTAGTGCTGAGGAGCTATGCAATTTAAGTAAATAACAACATAGAACAACAGCAAGATCAGAACAGGGGATAGCTCTCTTTACGAGCTGTACCTCAGGAATATTTTTAGTTTGTATCCCTTAGAGAAAGGATTTGCAGCAAGAACCACAGTACGTTCAGGGAGTCCACTGTCACCTAAATAGTGCCTGCACTGGAGACCATGGAGTGTTGTAGACCATAATTAATCATTCAGCTTACTGTGAGTGGTAGGTCAGTGATTTGGTGCCAGAGCAGTGAGCCTGGGCTGTGTGTGAGCCCTCTCCCAGTGCTCTGTTGCAGGCAGCTCTGCAGGAAGGCCAGTGCAGCAGGGCTGTGACTGCTCACAGGGCACCGCGCCATCGCCGGCACAGTGACAGCATTGGCCTCATCCCCCTGATGGGAGCAGTGGCACCACATTGCAACTCTGCTTCTGGTGCCAGGGAATTGGGAAATATCGCTACAGCTCTGCATTGTGTTGTGCACACAGGCACCTGGTGAAACAGGAACAGAGAGGGGAAATCCTGGCTCCCAGTAGAGTCTGTAGGAGTTCTCACATTAATTCTGTTGGTTCAGGATTATACCCCTCGATGCTTTTACTGGCTTGAGGTTTCCCACCTCCATATGGGTTCATCCCACAGCTGGGATCATCACATCCTATTCATTGCAATTTTTATTCTTCATCCAAGTTGTTTTGCAACTGTTATAAATGGAAGAATAAAAGATAAATCTGTGGCAATGTCTTGTCTGTTTAGATAGAAAGGTCTTTAGGAACAAGGACTGCCTTTTACTGTCTGTTGCTATAGTGCCTAGCACAATAGGGGCCTGGGTCTCATTGGAATCAATGCAGGATCCTCATTGTAGGAATAACTGTTCCTGAGGAGACAGAAAAATACAAGAGCTACTCTGTAATGCAGTCATGTGCCATAATGGCATAAAATAATTTGGCATCAGACTGGTCCCATTCTGTGTGGGATCACACCCTGCTCTGCAAAAACTTCTCCAGTACTAAAAATAATCCTTCATATGACACTGATGTTCTTGCAGTAGTATTGGTGATTTTAGAGACCCCCAGAGCTACCAGTCCCATATACAGATCCCATGCTCTAAATTGGGACTAAATTCAGTGAAAAGCAGCTACTCAGGGGATGAAATACAGATAATGTTTAACAGTACAAGAGCTGCAAGACAGAATGTGAGCTAAAAAAATGTGCTCTGTTAATATGAGGTGGATTTAAATAGGTAAGAAATTATCTGCCAGGATGGAATTTGGCAAGAAGACCCAACTTAATTCTCTCATGTCATCCAAAATGTGTCATGTCCATCTAAATAATGTCCTCCTAAATGGAAATATGCAGAAACTTTCCAGTAAGCACTACTTCATTAGAAAATGATGAGTTACTGAGACCAGACGTATATCACAGGAAGTTCTGTGGGTCTCTGAGCTTTTCTGTTGGGTTTTCCATGGCCTTCCTCCAACTGCAGGGCACTGAGCAGCTTCCTGAAGCTCAGCTAGGAGCTGAACCTAGAAGCTCACGTATCTTCCAGGTATCTTTGGTACAGAGTTGAAAACCCTGAATTTCTGAGATCTCTGACCCAAGTTGGGGCTCCTGCAGCTTTGACTCCTTTCTTCAAAAATTTGGAAACCTTAATTCCTACCTCAGCCCCCAGTCAGTGGAGGTGGAAACCTGGAAGCCCTGGGAAGGCTTCCCCAGTAGTTGTTCATTCTTTTGCTCCTCCAGCAGTGGTCACTGTAAATTCCAAGATTACTGGTTAAAGTGAATGTCCATATTTCTGAGGTTCTTACTCTGTTGGTAGGTGAGAAACAAGCAATCCCAAGAACCCTGAGGCTCTCACTTTTGCTGCTTTTATAAGGGTTCCTGTTTCCAGATTCATCCAAGATTCTTACAGTTGGCTTCATTTGTTTCAGACAAAATAATCAGCAATAAAACTATCGATATTTTCCAATGTAAAATTTTCAGAATTTTAATTCCATTGAAAAATTTGAGAATCTACTATTTTATTTTCATTCAAAACAAAAATATGGAGCAGAAATCTTGAATTTGGATGAAAGCATCTGCAAGCACTGTCTGGGGAATTATTTGGTGCCTGCTCCTTGGACCACATGCTCCATGCTGAATTGGTAGCATCACTCCAAACCTGTCTGCCTGGGGGTTTGCTATCTGAGGTTGTTTGAGTAAGTCATTCTCAGCCTGTGAGGTGTGGCATGTCCAGACTGAGAGGTTGATAATATTTGGCACTTAATTCTTGGTGCTTTATTGTTTACACTAGAGCCATTAAATGTTTTATAATCTTCAGATATGATGTTTTTCAACCTGACTTTTGCAGTGTCAGGCTGTGTTGAAGCACATGAACAGTATGTTCAGTCATGGTGAGTGCAGAGTTCAAAGCTTTGTGACTGTTACACAAAACCTCCCTGTGCTTTTGGAGCTATAATCCTTTCTCTTGACAGAATCATTAAAAATAGCTGTGGATGTTCGACATGCTCCATGCAACCCATAACAACAACATTTCATTGCATCAGAGTTAGTAACTGTGCAAGGACTGAGCACTGCTGCCTAGTCTGTGTGGCAAAGTGCTTGGCAGGGCCAGGGTTGGAGAGAGCTTTGGCCAGGACTGGACTGGATTGGAAGGATTGGAAGCTGTCAATACCCAGAATCAGAAAACTCAGAAAAGGATAGTGAAGACCTTATTCAAGGCAGTGCAATGGAATTTCCTCACCAACTGTTTTTCCAAAATTATATTAATAAACAAATAATCTGCAAATTATTCCAGCAGATCATGCACAGAGACATCAAAAAAGAAATGGTGCTGGCATTGTTTTATGTATAACGAGTGAGATGTCAGCACTGTGCAGTGATTTCAGCACACTGGTGCATAACAAGAGAGGAAAGGTGTAAGCTGGGGGAAAGAGCGAGAAGAAAGAAAAGTTTCAGACAGTATTTGTTTAAAGAAAGAAATCCATCATATGGCTTTCTAAAATGAGGATAAAACTGCTATCTCCAGCTGCATACAAATGGGAGAGCAGCTCACATATTGAAATGGATCTGGGACTTTCAAGTACTTCACTCAATATGCAGAAAATTATACTGAATGTCGACAGCTTTTCTCCACAGAGAAGACAGCTGTGGGGGTCCTTTTATTAGACAGCATAAAAAAATCCTGAAGTGAAGTTTTGCCAAGTAAATAGGCAACTATTCGATAAAACAATCAAATGCTGTTTTTATTTTGCTGTTCAGTGTGGAGTTTGTTACATTTCCTGCAAATAATACAGAAAACAAATCCCTTTTTAGGACTGTGGGAAGTACTCATATATGACAAATGGTGATTGGAACACAAATGTGCTGAGCTGGTAATGTCTGTGTTCTCCAGAGCCTATGAATCATCTGACAGCGCTAGTGTGATGTTAAAGTAGAGAAAAATATTCTCCTTTTCCATTCTGGAACAGAACCAGGGAATCTTCCTGATTATTAGAGATGACATCCTGTGAAACCACAAACCCTCTCCATTGTCAAGATCTCTATCCAGTTCCATGTGTGAACTATACATGTTACCCTCATTCTTACACAGGTACCGCTGGAGAGAGCCAGGTCCTGGATTTAGGCACTCAGAACAACCTGCTAGATTCCAGCTTCCCTGAAACTGCCTCACCCTCCATCTCTCCATGGCTGGGATCAGTGGAGCCCTAAAGGCAAGCTCACTGGGTTTAGATGCACAGTGATTGTTGTGGAAGTCCTTTTGCTCAAGAATGGCTTCCTGCATGTCTCTGTCAGCTGATGGTGAAAAAGCCCATCCTAAAGTAGTTCTTCAGGGATTGAGTCTTCTGCAAGAACAGAGGGAAAGCTGTTTAGAAAAGAAAATATTTTATACTGTTGAAAGCGATGGTTATATCTTTCACAAAATATTTATGATCCTTGTATGAGCATCTGGGACACAAAACAGTTAATGTGCAAACAACAGAGCTACCTGGGATATTACAGAACATCAGCAAACATATAGAATATAAATTTGACAAGAGAGATAAAAATCAGCCTGGAAGCTCTTAATTTCCATTTCTACTCAAAAGGCAACTTCCCAGAAACAGCTGCACTATTCCCATGCTTTACTTCTCTCAGATTCAAGAAGGGCCTTTGCATTTCAGGGAAGGAATGCTTCCAATGCTTCCTCCCTGAAACTTCATATATTAGCTCTCTTGGGTTTTCCTCTCTTAATTGTTTTCAATCAGAGCAGAGGTTCTTTGTTGTTTGTCTTTTTGTGTTTGCTTGCAGAGCTACAATTAAACACCAATTACAATTTGGATAGGTGACAATGTAATGCCATTCCTGTTTAACTGTCTTTTTCAAGTCTTGATAACATGTGTTTTAATCATAGTGACTGTTATCACACAGAAAGCCAAATGCATCAAATATAGAGGCATCAAATATAGAGGCTATTATTCGGTTTAAAATGATTGCCATTTAAGAAAAGTAAAAGGACTGATGAAATTGATATACCGAGTTTTGTAAATCTCTGCAATGGCACTCTGTAAAGGAATACTTCTTATAGTGCATTGTGAGATATGTCTGCAGCTAGTTCTTATTTAAAAATCTTTACACAGGTTCAGAAATTCATCCCATTTTATGTCTTTATAATGTGTACTTTGTTCTTCATTTTCTATAGTGTAGAAATGAAAGGCTAAAATCATCTCCATGGCTTGTCGTTTCACAGGTTATTGCACTGGCTCATCCTTCAGCTTTTTGCCACAAAGACTCTTTGAAGTTTGCCCAGTTCTCTCTGACTGACTTTTGTATCTGACCTCCACCAGCACTTAATTGAGGGATATTTGCTAACTTGAGTAGTCAGTATTGCATTTTCTGTCAAATTTCTCTAAACCTCTTTTCCCATGTCTACACAAGGCCCAGATCCTCACCCATAGCACAGCAAGGTGCATAATGCATTTGCTCTTCCCTGACTCACCTTCCTCTATTCCTCTCCTGTATCCACAGAGCTGATCAAGGTGAGACAATTTATTGCCACTTCATTGACTTGTGCTTGTGCTACATTCCCACTGGGATTTCAGTGCCACCTGGGGCTTCTCAGTGCTAGAATGACATAAATGTTTCATAAAGTAAATTTAGAGAAGGAAGGGAGGCAGGTAGGAATCAGGTTGCTCAGAAATGTTGAATAATGGGACTGGAAGGAATGCTGCAGGTCCCTGTAAGCTGAAATTCCTTGTTGATGTCTCTATTCTGACATTACACAAGGCACTCCACAGTTGTTAGTTCTGGTGGGCGTTGCACAGTAGAGATGCATTAGAGTAATTACATGGTAATGACAGAAGATCATGGGTTAAAGATGCTGTGAATCATGTGTACACATCTGAAACTGTTTGGAGCTGATGCAGGAGGTGTATCCACATGGAATTTGATAGTACTGATATTGTAATTAAAGCTGAGGAGTGAGATGAGGTTTGTACTTATTTCTTACTGCTACCTGTGAATATTAATTAGCTCATGGAGCCACCTGACCTTAGCAATAATCAGCTCTGTTACAAAGAGCAGAAGGGAAAATGTGAACTGCCTCTAAATATTTATTAAGAAAGCCGAGATGAAAAGAGCCTGGTTGTGGTAGAGAATAGAGGTTGCTGGAAGCCAAGCTGCCTCCTCTATGGTGGAAGGAAGATCAGAATCTTTCCAGTTTCCTCTGCTTTGTGGAGGACAAGGACAATTCTGTTGCCATACAGGTGACAGAAACACACCTGGTTTGGCACACAAATGAGTAAGAGAATATCAGGTCTGCAGAGATTTCTCTGGGACTTTCTATATTCCTGCTTGCCTTCCCACCTGCATGGGCTGTATGGAGAAGTGACTCCAGAAGGCCAAAAATGTAAGCCTGAGCTCAAGACTGTCCCCATGTCTGGACACCACATATGTTAGTCTTTTTGAAGGTTTCACATCACCCTCAGAAAGAAGGGAAATTATTATTTCATCATTTGTGAGATGAGATGAAAATATACATTGGGAAACCCTGCATTTTTGTACTGGGGAAAGCCCTGAGAATTAAACTAAATAAAACTAAAATTCTAGTCCCATGTCTTAGGCTGCCTGCCAAAGGAATCCTTTTCTCCATTCCCGCTAGTGTGGGCTTTGGAGATACCCAGAAAATTAGGATCAGGGAGGAATTTGAATGTCTGGTTTTAACAGATGGTAATTAAAAGCCATGGAGAAAGGAGGATTATATCTATACCTGCAGCATAACTAGGTAGCTCTGTTTCTTTCCCTGTTAGGACCTGGTCCTGTTTGCTGCAGTCAGGAGCAGCCTTCCTAATGCTTTCCTGGTAAGGCTTATTATTGACTTCATATTTTTGCCCTTCTCACATCTCCCTCATCTCCTATCACAGTTCCCTCCCCAGTCATGAGGATTCGATCACCTGTGATACACAGACTTTGGAGTCTGTGTAGAGGGACAGGCTGTGTTAAAAACGAGGTGTGTTCTTCATCTCCTCAGGTTGACTGAAAGTAATTCTCCGAAGAGGTGGAAGAGCACGGTGCTGCTGTGCACTGGTGTCTGGCTGCTGCCCTGCTGGAGATCCATGAACAACAACAGCACGGCAAGTCCTCTTTCTTCTTTGCTGACAGCACCACAGTACCTGTATCTTAATCACTCAGTGTCAGACAGTGTCACAGGCTCTGAGCGCTGCTCGCAGCAAAGCACAGCACAAACGCCTCCCTGCTGCTGGTAGCTTAGGTTACCATTACCAGGCTGATGTAACACTCCTGTGCTCCAGACAGGCTGAAACCCTCACAAGTGTTGGCACCAACACGTGTTCAGACCAAGGCACCTCTAGCCCTGGGCGTGGTGGTTTCTGTGCTCCTGTGACTGTCAGAGGCACCACGGCTGCACTGCTGGTGCCAGCACAGATGGGAAGCAGAGGTGCTGGAGAGAGGGATGATGAAAGGAAAAATGGTTGCTGGGGTCACTGATTGCATTTTTAGTCATAAATGTGATAGGGAAGGATGAATTTATGCATGTTTTATATGAAAACATTACATGCCTCTTGGGCTATCTGATTTGTAACTTTTGACTGGCATGGTTTAAATCAGGAAGGATAGAGGGGAAACCTACCTAAAATGAAACGGTGACATAAGATTTTTAGCAGAAACAATCAAATAGCTGACTAGAGGGAATAATTGTAGCTCCATCAAAGTTAGAGTGGTTTATTGTTTCCAGCAGTGAGTCTGGCATCAAAGGGAATCCTAAACCTGAAATCCTTGGAAAGAAGTGGGTTATCAGCAGATACAAATTGATTCATGTGGAGAACAAAGATAACGTTTTGTAAGTGGGGCAGCCTGGCTTTTCCCAACTCAGTGACAGCTTTCCCCTCCTGGAGCATGGAGTGGTTAAGCTTGGCCTTTCACCATGTTAACACATTTTCCTCAAGGCCCTGTACCTTCAAGGTAGGAATAAATAAAGCTTTATTTTTTAAAGTATTATACAAATTACATCTATTCAGAGTGTCCTGCTGGGAAAGTTTTCAAGTTCCATAAGTGAGCTAAAGCTGTGGTGTTAACACAGGGGTCTGGTGAACTGTCTTCACCCATAAGCACTGAAAAAATATTTACTGCAGCTTTAGTGAAAGTGTGGTGTTTAAATGTTTTGCAGAATAAGAGGCACCAATGATAAACTTCAGCAACTGAGCTTTCTGTTTGTTAGTTCTCATTTCATGGGCCCTGCTGATGCTGTATAGGCCTTTGTTGTGTGTGGAAAAGAAACAATTATTTGGAGCTACCCTGCTAGTAACAGCACAGAAGGGAGGCAGAGCTGCTGCCACAGAGCTGATGAAAGGAAAAGATCATTGTGGTAGCTGATATAATTCTAGTTGCACATGTTACAGAGAATGAAGTAAGTAAGTTCAGTAAGTGTGGAAATGCAGAGTGATGACAGCTTTACACTGGGTGTTCCAGCTTGGCTGGGTCAGTCTTCAAACAGACGATCTTAGGTGCAGAGCAGGGTATTTGGGGTCTCATATTTATTGTTGAGGGTATTCTTTCTGTCCCCTTCTAAAACAAAAGCATTTCCTCCTCCTGTCCCCCCTTTGGATGTGCCTCAGTGTAGAGATGTGTCCTCCACAGCACAGTCTAGCACTCAGGCAGAGGCACCTGTGCCTTCCTGCTGGATGACACAATAACAATTTCTGGATGTGCCCTGCAAAACACAAACACAAATGGATGCAGAAATCAGTGGCACATTTTTTTACAAGAACATGGCCCATTTGAGCTCTGGCAGGATTGAGACCTTGTTTAGAAACAAGATGTTCAATTTTCATTTTTTAAGTCCTATAGAAGTTGTAAATATTTTGGAAGTTAGAAGGAATACAGAAATGCTCAAGTACTGCATATTTAGAGGCCTCAGATTTAGTACAATGTTTTATGAGGTTACCTCATAATTCATTTCAGCTGCCCCAACAGTAAGCAGACAGTGGTGTTTCAGGGGCTGATTGCAGAGGTCACAACCTTGTGCACACAATATATTGAACAATTCCATCATTCCTGCCTTCAAAGTGAATTTAGACTGACATAGCAGAATAGAAAAAAATGCTTAATAAACTAAAGATTTTATTGCACACACAGAGTCTCATAGGTATGCATTCAGCAAAGAGTGGGCATGACTCTATAATAGGTGCACTAAAAAAAGCCATCTGTTTGTATTAATATCCCCTTTCACAACACTGAATAAAAAAAGACCTTTTCAGTTATTTTACTCACTATCCTCCCCACCTTTACCTTTGTTTCACTATGGTATTACCTTTGTAGAGAAACCATGTTGTGGAAAGTGATAAATATGAAATTTAAGAGAATGAATCTTTTATGGGCAGGAGCAGAGGCAGTGCACTGAGCCAAGCAAAGGAGTCAGGAGACTGTGCCCTGGCAAGAGTGGCCTGTGCATGTCCTCTGGTGAGGAGAGGAACTTTCCACAGTGCTGCCCCTCCAGCCTCCTCCAGAGCAACCAAAGCAGGAGCTTCCAGGGGCCAGCTCATCAGCCCAGATGCTGAATCAGCCCAAGAATATTTAACTGCAGCAGAAAAATGGATCACACCAGAAGATTTTCTCCTTGAAGAGAACTTCACACTGTTCTGATTAGAGATGGAAATTTCTGAGGTATTCTGGACTTATTTAAGAGGTCTCAGCAGTTTAGTGGAATTAAAATGGAAGCCATGGTCACCTTAGTTAGCATCAGTTAACCCTTGGATGTGATAAGATTTGTAAGGAAAATCTATCAGACCTTCACTGCTTTGAAAAGATCCATAGCAAAACCATTTGATAAAACATTCCCAGTCTTTAGCACCCACCCATTCACAGTACCTGTTATGAGAAAAAGCTTTAGTATCCCTAATTTCGAGATGAGCAGCTGAACTCCAGGAGACTTAGACTAATTCCTCCAGGATATCAGAGTGCCTCAAAATGTTTGAGAGCCTAGGTCTGACTGACCCTCTAGAGGCCAGAATGAAGGATGGGAAGCAAAACCTTAAATTCAAGACCTTCATGCCTTAAATGTTAATCACAAACACACCATCCTTGTGCTATAAAGAAGTTCCTCACCATAAATAATTCCACATTAGCAACACTTGCAGCTAATTGCTTTTGCTTTGGAGTCTTGCTGTTCTGTTGTTATGTTGTACAGCCACTGTGACCCTACTTTTCAGCCATATGTTGTCAGTCATATTTTTGCCTCTTGTTGCATTGCTGTCAGACTCTAAGCTGTTTATGAATCCCTGAAATGTGAAATTTTTGTCTTATTTGGTTTTCAGCTAACCCTGTTGCTTAGATGCAAGAATATCACATTTACTATACAGAGAGATTTATTTAAAACCCAATAGTGAGTTACACTGAGGAATCTTCAGCAAACCATGACAATAAATAATGAGAGGATGCTTGCCTGGAGGACTTCCCTAATGAGGTTTGGTCTTAGGCAGGCATTCTGTTTAGAAGTCAAATACTTTATTCCTTGAGATTTTCATGTTTCTCCCTATCTAGCAGGATTTTCTGTGAGCTTTCATCAATAGTTGACCTTGAGGTCACTCATGATTACACATAATTTAAAAAGACACCAGGAACCTATCTAGGGGGAAAATAATTCTATGTACAATTCCAGTGTCTAATATTTATTTATTTTTAAACAAAATATCTTATCAAGATAGCAGTTTTTTGGAAGTAAGCATAGAGTAATATGCTTAAAAAGAGACTATAGATAGCTGTGTATTAGAAAATATTATTGTGACCCACATTTGTTCAGAGGAGGGTTTCTGCTCTGAGGTGCACCTTGTTGTATTGTTAGTCTTCTGTAGGTTCTCTTCTCAAATGGGTTTTCCTAAATGAACTCTCTCACTTCTGTAACTGTGGTATTTGCATTAGTTCACCCTCCAAAAGCCACTTTCCTTTGCCAGTGCCAGCCTGGCTGTCTGCTCCCTCCTTGACATAGAGCATCTATGGTGACATGGGATTGTTGCAGCTACATGGGGGAATACTTCACCAGTTTGAACCTTCATCTCTCTGTAAGGTACACAGTCCCACAGTTTTCCAGCACGGTGTTTTGGACACTCTGTTATAAGGGGTGACAGGCAACAGCAGTGGAGGTATTTGCAAATACACAAGTGATGTGTATGTGATGCATGTAAAGGAAGAAAATCTGTAGGGAATGTTGTAACAGCTTTTTATGTTTGAGGGAGTTGGGTGCAATCCTACTGATGGTCAATGAAACCCCTGGTATTCTCCATCACAAGCCTGCAGATGAATTTCACACTTGTCAAATGTGTTACAGTGTTTCCTTGTGGGTTTACTTAATGCCTGTTAAAAAGAGAGGGAAGCACTTTTAAACTTGAACACTAAGAGACGTGCATGTACTTACCCAGAAACCCAGGGTCCTGAGTAAGTTCATTGTGCATGGAGAGTCATTTATTGGATGTTTCTTGGATCCTTCAGAGTAAATGGACATCCAAGTAGTGGGATAGCTAAGTCACCAGACTTAAGGATTCCCCTGAGGCCAAATCCCCACCAATCTTTAAAGGTTGTCAGAATGCATGTGTGGCAGACCACAGTAATCAGGAAGTAATATGTACGGCAAATGGTTCTGGTTCAAGCTGAAATTCTGAATAAATATCCAGGATGAAGTCTTCCTTCCTAGCTATATTATCTTTACTCATTAGTAGTTCATTCTCATACTGAAAAGAACTCTCCTTAAAGTAGAGCAAAAGGGAAAAATACTATTGTCAGATTCCTAAATTAATAAAGCAGACCAACCATTTACTTAGAGCAATAAGCAGCACGTCCTCAGGTTGAGGAGATGCACAATGGGAAAATCTATCTGTTTGCCTTAGCTGCACATCTGGTAGCCCTTAGGCAGAAGACAAGTTTGAAAGGCATCTAACCAGGAGCTGCACACAGTGCCTGGTTCTTCAGGTAGTGCAAAGTTCAGCAGCCAAGTTAAAAAAAATCCTGGGCTGCTTTCCTCCTTGCCTCCAGCAACATCTGTTTGTGTGACAAAGTGAAAGCTCAGTAGTTCTGCACTTCAAATACCAGTTTGATGTCTGACTTATAATCAAAGTGCTCAGTAACTCCATGCTTTGCACTTACCCAGCTGTTTTAATCTTTCACAGTGCAAACAACTTGATAATGTAATAAACAAAAGATTGACAGAGGATGTAGCAAGCTTAACATATCCCTCCAATTCCTCTACTGAGGAGTGATGGATACTTCAAGTGAAGAATTTCCCTTGTGGCTTCATTGCTTTTGAGGCATCTTTCTAGATGAACTCTTCCAATGGTAAAATCATTACAAAGTAGAAATGGATTCTCTCCAAGGGCTAACTCGGAAGCCCAGTCTAATATACAGAGCTATAATGCAGTAATGAATCCTACAGGCATACCAGGACTCTTTGTGAATGGTTTTGTAAGGTGAAGCAATGAGAGAAAATGTTGGATTGGGTTAGGTCAGAGTGCTCTATTTGGCCACCTTATAATTTGGGATGTTACAAACCAAGGTCTCTCCAAAAGCTAGAGCCTAAACTCTGAAATGAGAAACCCTTAAACTCTCAAAATGTGAGCCCTCTCTATGTTACATTTTTTCAAAATGAAAAGGCAGTGCCGAGAACACTGGTGTTCAGGTATCTCTGATATTCAAATCTTGAACTGGATTCAAATTTTACCTCTCAGTGACAGCTGCAGTATTTTCTGCTTCCATTCCTTCTGAGATTGTTGCAGGGTGCATAATTCCCCAGTTACATGGTGAAAGAGGCTGGGGCTATTTTATGGCCACATCAGAAGAAAGTCCAGTCACACTGCAGCTACATCAGACCCTCTGATGAGCAACAAAATAATGCTTTAACATACCCAGGCCAGAGGAAAGTAGTGGGAATTCAGGCTGATAACCCCTCTGAGATGGCTTATTGGGAATTTTTATATGCAAAACCAGAAAAAAATCCGGCCCATCAGAAAATAAAACTCAGTGCTTGCTGCCAGGACAGGGAGTAAGTGAGAAAAGGAAATCATGGTCAAAAGATATACTTGGTTTCCAGCATGAGAGAGAGGAAATAATTGTCTAAGTTACAGATTTACAGTGAGAATTCAGCCAACAGAAGTCTACATAAAGTTTTGAAAATTAGAAACGCTTGTGAGAAATACTATTTGCTTTCGTCTTAGGAAAACAAGCAATTGCAATCAATTATGTTGTAATTATCATATTGGCTTCAAACTATTTGGAAGATTAGTTTGTGTTAATAACACAGCTTAGGCTAATAGAAGATAAAAGCTCAGTTTGCCTAGTTGAGAAAATAAGAAGTGCCTTGTTCAGGTTGGAGTGAACCCATTACTCACATGTGTAACTAACCATAGTGGCAGTTCAGAACAATGAAATTATCATATAGTGGTTATTTTGTCTTTGTGATCAAATTAATAGGGGGAAAAAATCTGTTTTCAATTTACTATTAATTGACTCCTTGTAAGTACTAAAATTTTTGTCTGTCTGCAATCAGAGAATTTCTACTGTCCTCAAAAAAAGAGATTATAACAGGATTCAGTGCCCTGCAATAAATCCTAAACCAAACCCACCACAACTGTACTTGGCAACTGTACCAAACTACTTCCCAGCAAAGCTGTAAGCTGAGAAAAAAACCCACTATTTACTAAAATTATACTGAATGAGCATCAGGACTCAAGTCCTTGAATGAAATGTGTATAGTGTGAAAGTGATTTTCTTTGCAGAAGATTGGATAAAACTGACATTGTGCTTTCCTTAAAAAAATATTAAATCTGGGGTTAAGGAAAGAAAAAGAAAAATCTCTGAATAATTGATAGAAGTGGAGAAGGCAGAAAGCAGAAATTAGTCAAGTTTGTAGTACTGTAACCACTCCCAAAAGCCTTTTGAGTGAGTGTCTGGGACGCCTGACCAATGTCAAAGTGGGCAATGAGACAAGGAGGAATTAAAGGTGTTTGTTAGTGAGCCACGGTGTTACCTACAGGGACACAGGGGTCTGCCCACCTTCCCTCAGCACCATCTGATGCAGTAAAGAAAGGATGTCCCCCTGGGGGGACCCACTGGCCACCAGCCAGTTCAGCTGACTGAGCAGGCCTCAGAGCCGTTTTTAATCTTGTTCAAGGTGCTATGATTTCCTTCCTTTTTATGCAACAAATGTTACTTCTAGGAACTGTATGTATCACATTCTGGTATTGAAGCAGTTATTACTAGGAAACAGCACATTTTTTATTTATATATATATACACACAATATATGGAAAATTACATTTTATTACTTATAAAATTATTACAATTCTATTATTTGTATTTATATAACTTTTACTTCTATAAGCTATATCTTTGTATGCACATTATATATATATATCTTTATATATTCTTACATTACTTACATTAATACTTTATCTACTGGATATGTTTTATATTTATAGTATATAAATTGCTTTATACACTAGGTAAATATTANTTTGAGTGAGTGTCTGGGACGCCTGACCAATGTCAAAGTGGGCAATGAGACAAGGAGGAATTAAAGGTGTTTGTTAGTGAGCCACGGTGTTACCTACAGGGACACAGGGGTCTGCCCACCTTCCCTCAGCACCATCTGATGCAGTAAAGAAAGGATGTCCCCCTGGGGGGACCCACTGGCCACCAGCCAGTTCAGCTGACTGAGCAGGCCTCAGAGCCGTTTTTAATCTTGTTCAAGGTGCTATGATTTCCTTCCTTTTTATGCAACAAATGTTACTTCTAGGAACTGTATGTATCACATTCTGGTATTGAAGCAGTTATTACTAGGAAACAGCACATTTTTTATTTATATATATATACACACAATATATGGAAAATTACATTTTATTACTTATATAATTATTACAATTCTATTATTTGGATTTATGTAATTTTTACTTCTATAAGCTATATCTTTGTATGCACATTATATATATATATCTTTATATATTCTTACATTACTTACATTAATACTTTATCTACTGGATATGTTTTATATTTATAGTATATAAATTGCTTTATACACTAGGTAAATATTATGTGTGTATCAAATTATATTGTGCATTTTCTCATTTTTATGGTTAATATATGTCCAAAATGACAATATGAAGGCTTATAGGCCCTTTCCATCTATGTGAGTGGGGAGAGTAGGATAGGTGTTCCTACTTTTCAAAAAGAATACTTTTCAAAAATCTTTTTGAGTCAGTAATAGGAGCTGCTGCCGTGTCCCAGGCTGGGCTGGTGCCAGGAATGAGTGTTGGGGATTTGGAGGGAAGGGTCTGAGGCTGCAAGTGATGCAGCAGCAGCAGCAGCAGCCACCTCCGAGCATCAAACTCGTGCTGCCCGCAGGGTCCCTGGTGGGTGGGTGATGGGGGGGCTGCCCAGGGGCTCCAGCAGAGCTCAGCCTTGCCCCAGGAGCTGCAGGTACCCACACACCAGCCCAGGTGGGGGTCCCGTGGGAGCAGCCCCTGCCTGGTGCTGGCTCTGTCCCAGGAGATGGCTCTGCAGGGCAATCCACAGCCTGGCACTCCACGTGCCCAGCGCAGGGCACGGCTAATAAGGAGCAGGCTTCTGATGTTGCAAAATTCTCCATCTGTTCCCGGGATTTCTAATTACAGGCATTAATCTGTGCCCCTCCAATGAGCCATAATTGGTAGGTGTTTGCCTCATTAGTCATTCAGGTGCTGCGCTTCTCCTTGCACAGCCGCAGCAGCTCTGGCCAAGCAAATGTGGCTGTACGGGCTTTGTGTGCAGTACCACTGCAATTTTGGAATTGTGGTGGATTCCAAGGACATTTGTTACTGTAGCTCAGGGGTATTTTAATATCCTGAAATGCCACAAGATGGCACTGACTGATTCCGAGGCCCCTGGTCCCGGCTGGCCCTGCAGCCCAGGCAGGGCCCTGCCATGGCCACAGGTGCGCTCTGGGCTACTCAGGGCCTTTTTACAAACCAGCTGGTGGCCAGCTGCACTCAGCTGTTCCTGGTCTGTTTTGATGTGGTTTGTTTGAAGCTGTGGCTATGAAATGCTATGACTCCGTGACAGTGACACAGAGCTTTTGGATTTAGACAGATCTGATTTTCCAGTGTTATATGCAATGGCTGTTTGTTAAAGGCCTGAGCCAAACCATACAAACACAATATGAGGCCCAGGCTGCCTAAGTCCACCAAGAACTGACATTTGTTATTCGTTGCTGAATGGGGTGAGTTCTTACCAAAAGGCAGAATGCCACGGCCGTGGGACACTCATAGAGCTCAGCTGGACGGGTCACTGAGTGGGTTCTTGTAGCTCTGCAATTCACCATGTGCCACCGTGGCTGCTTCTTTATGAATCCCTTCCTGCCACCATGTGCCACCGTGGCTGCTTCTTTACAGGCCCCTTCCTGCCACCACACTGGTGAGCCCAGCACAGCTGCTCCTTTGTCAATGGTTCATAAGCCCCTCCTGTACTTGAGCATTGGACACTCGTGTCTGGACTCTCCAAGCATCCCCAGTTGATTCATAATGTCACTTCTTGTTTTCCTATCACAGTAAAGTATCATTCCCTGCTTTTGCCCAAACCATGCCTTTTAGGCTGGCTGTAGCCTCCTGGAGGGTGCTGCAGTGGCTCAGTTGACTGATGAGTCGCAATAACTACTTTTGAGTCTCTTTGTTGTGACACTGGTTTTGAGTTTCACTCATGTATAATGAATAGCCTAACAAACATAGTGTATTATTTCATTCCTTTATTAAGTCATTTATTATACAGCAAGTTCTTTAACTGAATCAGAAAAGTTTCTGGATAGAACCAATTTACTGTCATCATGATGTAACATATGGCTCTTACAAGGACTTATTTTCAGAAAATCCATACATTGCAGAACCTGCCCAACACTAAAACAATACGTTTTTCATTTAACAAACTTGTAGTCAAATCTAATCTTTGTTTTGCCTGGGAACTGATTTTTTTCTGGTTACTGAAAGGGGAAAAATTCTCTTTTAAATGACCTTCTCATCTGTGAGAAGATATGCATTGCCACATGCTGAAATACTACCAAAACTCTGCTTCTTTAAAAATAAGATGAATCTCACACTTTTTCTAGGTTTAAATCAAACTTTCAGTCGAAAGAAAATAAGAAATAAAGAATAAATAATACAGACACAGAACAGATGCTTACATTTAAACATATGCCATTCAGCAGTTAAAAAAATTATTCAGACACAAACATATCAAAGGCATATTAGTGACATATGGTGTCTGACATGTTTCCACAAATGAACACATACACTGGCTTTGATGACAACCATGCAAATTGTATCTTTCCACATGAACAGTTTATCAGGAACAGTCTATCAGGAACAGTCAGATTTGTGCCTGCACAGCAACATGTATTTTGGATTTCTTGTGGAGGACACACCATGTTGTAACCACGCAGTATGTCAAATCAGGGGAATGTGTGTCAAATCATTCTCCTCCTTGTTTCCACTGAGACCCAGACCAAGACTTTAAAGCATGTAAGCCCCAGCAAGCAGCTCTACTTGGCAGGAAGGGCCAGCTGGCAGCTGTGCTGCTGCACAGGACTGCATTACAGCTTGAGGAAGAACTCTTCCTTCTGGGACAGCAACCCTGTCCCCAAAAGAAGGCTCAGGGCAGGGTACCCTCTAAACCAGCCAGACAACACAGAGGCAAATTTCAGACAGCCACACCAGGTTGGTTATTTGCCCTCTGCACTGTAGATTTGCCCTGGCTCCTCTAGTCCCTCAGCATCTCTGAGAATACAAAACCCAAGCACCATCTCCCACCAGTTATCACAACACAGGCATCATTTGGTGCATTTGTTAAAACCATTTCACACCACATTATTCATGACAAAACAGGAGCCCAGGAACAGCAAAGCCCAAGCAGTGCTGAGCTGTTCTCCCAGAGACAGGCAAGCAGATTGAATTGGACACAGGGCACTTTCTCACTGAGGGCTGATCCCCTTGGCAGATGGTCAGCAGTTCCAGTACATGGGAGGTGACTATTTCACCATAGGAGAAATACGTGTTAAAGTTTATTAATATTAGGGAGAATGGCCAGGCTAGCATGGGACTACATGTCAAGGTACTTGCGTCCTGTCCAGCCTTCAGCCTGTTTCAATGGAAAAAGGATAATTCCAGGTGCTGGAAAAGTTACACTGGAAAATTTGAGGTATCAACTCAGAAACTCTTGAAGGCAGCTGAGGTCAGATGTAGGGTTAAGATTTTAGCTTTAGAACTCCATGGCTCAATTTTGCCTATGTTCCTTTCTAGAAAGTTGTCGGGGGTAGATATTCAGTTCAGAGTCTGTAAAAGCAAGAACAGAATAAGTAAAGGTCATACTGAAGTTTACACAAATATCAGCTGAGGAAGGTCAGGTTGTTGAGAGAGACTTTACTGTGCCCACATATCTAAATAAACAAGGACAAAAAACCCAAAAAAATCCCCCACTTACTTAAAAAATCTAAATTAGCTCTATAGTTATCTTTCCCACAAAACAGTTCTAACACTGATTTTAGTGGGCAGTAGCCTAAATAAATATTTTTCTCCATTAAACAGCTAATGTATTTCTTCATCAGAATATCCTTGAGTCTATCAGTTATTTCATCACTTTAAACAATTGCCATACAATCATGGAGGGTCTCCTAAGAATGTGCTAAATAAGGAGAAATGCCAAAGAGTTATTCCTTCTCTGGGTACATGTGCTGGTCCCACTGATGCCTGGACAAGGCTTTCAGCTCCTCGCTGGCTCACATCCTGTCACTTTAGAGAACAGAGAGCAAGCTGTCCTCCCTCCCTGGGGACATGAGTACATCTGTTCCTCAGGCCAAGGTGCTGAAGACAGGCAGCAGCTCACCAGTGTTCAGCATAAAAATGCCAAGCAACTTGGGCTAGCCTAAAGATGCAGGTTTGGTTGCAAGAGCTCTGCCTTGACGTTTTCTGTACTTTGGCTCCCAAGCTTGCTGCCCTTAAATAAAAAAACTGTTAGTGTTTATAGAATTTCCAGTTTATTTTATCAGCCTCTCCTGTGTGCTCTCTCTGGTATAGAAAAGGGGCGGAAAAGTGCAATATATTGTCTTCTAGTCACTAGTTGGTCCTCCTTTAAGGACCTTGTAAGACATTTTTTGTGTATTGTTTCCCTGCATATGTGAGCAGCTTTACTACTTCAACCCCCTTAGGACCACTTAACAACATCAGCAAAGCAATTAAGTGTAGTTTTCAGGAAAATGCCAGAGGCATTACACTGTCTGGATGGGAGTCTCAACCCAATTATTTTCAGCTAGTTGTGAACTGTGGAAAGTGGACTTTACTTCATTATAACTTCAGTTCCCACTGATTAAAAGTCTAGTATGTTACAGACGGTAAGGAAAAATGAAACAATTAAACTTTCCATCAATAAAATTGCTGCATATTCTTCAACATAGGGGTTTACTTCTCTCCAGAGGAGTGATTAAAATGAACTGATTGAACTATAATTTGATTGACTGAAGAGCTGCAATCCATTGCACTAAAGCTGAAATTCCATCTTATTGCTCTATTTAACTCTGAATATAAAAAATTACTGATGGTCTTGCAAAGCCCTTATGCAGTCATCCAGCTGAAATTTCTTGTTGCTCACAGGCTGCAGCAGGTTCTGTTCTTTCACTGATGTGTCTGCATGATTCACAATGGATTGACATCGAGAAAGACACGATGACACCTAGGAAATTATATTAATACAGCTTTAGAGAAAATAGAAAGAGCCTGTTATATTATCAGGTATCTTCTACCTATTACATAATCATTTGGGGATTCTAAACACAAGCACAGATAAAGTGAACCCAAGAGACTGGAGAGAATAATTCTCAGGTAATATACAGTTGTTGCAGCAAAAATTAGCATATTCTCCTGATGAAAAATGCAGCTGTGATGCTCCTTCCTGCTGCAGAGCTGTCTCCAGGAAGGTGTGAGGCTGCCAGATGCAGAGGTTTGTAGGTGTGCACACATAGAGATGACTTCTTCCTCCCAGGGGATGCCAGAGTACCGCCCTGGGTCTGGTCTCAAGCTGTGCTGGCTGTGAATTACGATGCCTGAGTTCCAGTGCAAACCCTGTTTCTTGGGACTCATGACAAGTTTTTGTGGTTTGCTTAGACTATGAAGGCTTTGTCTTCACAGATGTAGAATTCTGCTGCCTGAGCCAGGGGCTCCTATGGCACAGTGAGGGTTAATGAACACCAGCTAAGGAACGATGAAACTTTAGTTGAAATGCCATTTCCTCTTATGAGGTTAGCCTTCTGTTGTATGACACCTGCTTCTCTATTCCCACCACGTATTTTGAAATAAAACACACTATTTGACACATAGTAACATAGGGTAAGAATATAATATCATACCAAGTCACAGCAAGAACACTTTATATTGGTAATTAAATGTATCAGGCTGGGGAAGATGTGTGGATAAAAATGGGCAACAGCTGGGTCAAATACTTAATGCACTTCTTCTGATAGGCAGCTCAAACTCAGAATGAATTCAATACATGTTTTCCCACTAAGAACCAGGGCAAGTACTCCTTGATATTATTTACTACCGAGCTCAGTTTGCTGTGGAGCTTTGAACTCCTGGCTGTGCTGATCTACGAGGCTGGCTCATAGCTAATCAGGTCATGGATGTGATTTGTGCCAGCCTCAACCCTTGCATATTGCCAATCCCAGTTTTACAGCAATACTTGACCACTGTTAAGGTGTATTAATCCACTGAGTTCTTTGGTCTTAATGTTTACATGTAGGACATATCAATTCTTCCTATTTGTTAGCCAAAAGCTACCAGAACTGTACTGGAGTAACTGAGGCAGTATTGATCTGAAGAAATGCTGTCTTCATCCAATTTAGAAGGAACACCTTTGACAAATTATATTTGGCACTTAATGATTGTCTTGCATTATTGGCCTTTTCCTTTGTTTCCTCTTTCCTTTTGATTACCAATTGCTATAACTGTTATCCTCTACTCTGCCTCACCAGAGGTAACTTTGAATAAAGATGTGCAGCAACAGGAGCCTTTTAAAGGGAGACAAGGTCAAATACAGAACCACAAATTTGGAGGTATCTCTAGAGGCTGCAGAATGTTTGCTACATTCCCTGAGCTGAGCTTTATGTACACACAGCAAAGGCACCTAGGCTCCAAAAAGCTTAAATGCCTGTTTAATGCCAATTTAATCATTCCGTTCTTACACAGACAGATACATTCTCTTGGTTACAAGACCTTTGCATCAAAGTTGAAACAGAAGGTGCTGTGCTTGAAGTAATTTGTATCTTATTTTCTTGCAGGACAAGAAAGTGACAAAAAAGAGGAGCCCCAAGTTTGAAACTAACCTTGAGACTTCTCTAATTCCTGCATGAGAAAGTGGCAGGGACCTTGAAAAGCATTTATTCATCTCTAACAGCACTCCTACATCGAAGGCAGCAAACAGAGTCTGGGAAGGGCTTTTTGTCACACTGACACAAGTCACAAGAAATCTGGGCAGTGTGTAAACAACATCAAGAGCAGGGCAGGACCTTCTCCCAAGCCCAGCCTGTGCTGGCACATGGAGAAGGAGGTACAGACATCTGGTGACACAAGCAATTGCTTATTGTGGTTCCCCAGAGAAGTGTCAGCAAGTGTATGGACAGGAACGGGCAAACAGTTCCACCAGACCATGCTGGCCTGGCACATAATGGAAAAAGTGAAGAATGATTCAAGCTGGACCTGTTTTCTGTACCCATGGGCCTCCTGGCAGATGCACAGGAATAACCATATCTACCAAAAATAACATCATTTTGCTATGGATGCTCCAAATCACACACGTGACTCTTCTCTCCTTACACTGTTATGGAGAGGCAACAATTTTCTGTGTTTTCAACAACAAGTTGATTTCAAAATCTCCAGTTGCACAAATATGCAAAAATGTATTTGCCAGCAGATTTGTGTTTGGAAAAATACAGCACTTTAATGACACAGATACCATAACTCACTATTTTTACAGAAATGTGATTACTGCAATTTCTTCATTAGGAAATAGTTTCACTATTTAAGAAAATGTTATTTAAGAGGCGTGGTGTTATCTGTTTATCCCACACTATTAACACCCCAGCGAAACATAAGCAAACACTTGAATGCTTTCCTCCTAGCAACCAAGGTCTCCCACATCAGAAAAGCAGCATACTTGTCTTTTTCTGTACCTTGTATTGAGCCAAATTTCTAGTTTGTAACCCTTTGGCTGTTCAATAACCAGCAGATTCTTGGAATACAATTTTAGGCGAAAGTCTAAACCAGTGACTATGGTCACAGGGCCAGATTTTTAGGCTTTTGTGTATCCCTTACTTGCGCTGATGGAAATATTGCAAAATTAATTATAGATACTAAGCTTCTTTACATTTACTAACCTGCTGCATGACAACTCTTCAAATTATCAGCAGCTTTTACAAAGCACTGAGTTTTTGCCATTCCCACTATAGTTAGTCTAAAAAACAGACACTGAGTATTGCCTTTGGATCTCACTTTGTCCTTCAAGGCTGGGATAATGGTGCTGGTTTTGCTGAAGAAATGGGGGATTTTGAATCTCTTGAAATCTTTGCAGAATATTGGGGACTCAAAAACCCCAAACAAACCAGCAAATACACTATCAGAATCCTCTCCTTGTCTACTTCCTTCTTTCCTCACATAAGGGTAAGTTCTCCTTTCTTTCTTTTCTTATCCAAGAGTCTCCTTGCTAACTCTTCAAGAAAAACAGAGGAGCACCTGGGAAATCTGTCTTCCAAGGAAAAGATGAAAGATATAGCGAAGTGAGAGGATGTGTCCTTCTCAACACTGACAGTGTGGTCAAAGAGACAGCTCCCCCTGACTTCTCCCTGAAGAGTTCACAGACAACTGTCCAGAAGAGTGCCTGGTCTCCCCAGCAGTTCTGCTAACAGCAGGAATCACTGCAGCACTCTGGGCTGCTGCTGTCGTGTCATTCCAGTGCCTCTGGGGTCACCTGAGTGCATTAAATTAACACTGCTCACAGGCACAGCCAAATGTCTGGCAACAGGATGGTGCAGCATAATAATGGGATAGGAGGGGTAGATACACACCTAAATATGAAATGATTGGAAGGAATGGGGAGCCCTGAATCTGACTGACATGACTTAGTGCCAAATGCACGTTCTCACACAGGTCTCCCAGCAGATTCTATGTCTCTTCACCACCACTTAACATTTTTATAGCTTATTTCAGTATTTTTGCATTTGTTTCACCTGTAATAATTTATTTATGAGTTTAAGATTATTAAAAATTCGAAGCTTCATTACAAACTATCCTGGGGGAATCTCACCTGCCTCATCCTATTACATTATTATTACCAAGAGTCTAATTTATATTTAATCAGACATCAATTGAACATCAATAAAATAATAATGAATTAATAAGCTATATCTTCCTAGAAGTACTAGTAGCTTAAGTATGTAAGCAAAGGCAGTGCACTGTCTGTGGGTCAGCTATCAGATCTCTCTATTTCACAGAACAATTTAGTATTTAGAATATGATAATAAGCTATGAAAATAGTCTCTCTATGGTCTTCAGCTAACTCTTGTGATAATTGTGACCCATACCAACCTGTGAACCTGAGCTGAGAAGTAACCCAGAGTTCCATGTTCCAGTCATTTCCAAACACTGCAAGTGCCTAAGGGACTCCATGTTTCCACAAAATGAAATGACAAAAGAATTTCGGCTTGGGTAAATGCTTAATTTTTCACTTTAACATTATCTCTTAAACTGAAATTATTTATTTTTCTACACAGCAAAATCAAAATAAATCTTTTTTTTTTAATTAATATAATATATGCCTATGAACATTAAAATAGCATAGTTCAACACTGCTAGTCAGGTGTGTTCTCTTTTAACAAAATATCAACCCAAAAAACAAGCTTTGGCAAATAATTCTCTGCAGACAGAAATGACATTATTTCAGCCTGGGGAATTTCAGTAAAGACCCTAGTCCTATTCCACCCTATAGCTCCACAGTGATTGTCATCCCTAATTAGTGATGAATATCACTAACTGGGGACTACTTCCACGTGTACTTCTTACGCTTATGTTTTCCCCTTCCTCTGCTAAGCCTCAAAAGTAAAAATTTTCATTCTGGATCTTTTTTATTTCTTTAATTTCCTACTATGTATTTTCTTTGTGGTTCAAATTTTATCAGAGATTGAAAAAGAACCCTAGATGCAAAAGATAACCACGTTGTCAATATTCTTCTCTGTCCCAGTCCACTGAGAATCACTTAACCCTGTTCTTCAAAATGATCCCACTGAAGTCAGTGCCTCAGCCCCTTACTTCATCAGGATTTACATGAGGGCTTGAAATATCCATCTGTGGAACTGAAGCTAAAAGACAATATTATCCTTCAATGACAGTCTGATATTTTCTAATATTCAGTGAATCTCCTTTCCTTTTCATCCCCAACACATTTGTCTCTTTTAGCTGCTTAGGTCCACTCTGGCTGTCTGTATTACCCAAGCAAGGATTAAAAGGCCAGGTGTCCTCAGGCATGCAGCATGGGCTCGTGCAAAGTTACAATCCCATGGAAACCTCAATGCCACTTGGGATATTGAAAAGTCCAACAAGAAGTGCTATTCAAATCTAACATAAAGAGGTTCCAGTTTAACATTTAAAATTTTATTAAGACCTAAAGGGGCCATCAGACATTCTGGTCTAATCTCTTATATGAGATTTTTACTCAGTTACTTCTGCATCAATCCCCACAACTCCTGTTGGAGTAAAACACATCCTATTGAAATAGTTCCAGTGTTAATCTGTAAATGGAAAATCCATCATCCTTACACTAGCATTTATTACCCTGTTTCTCAATTGAACTTGCCAGGCTGTCACTCCCACTCACTGACTTGTTCTTCCCTCCATGCAGGGCTTTGGCAGCCCATGTTTGGCTCCCAGGGATGCTGCTACACCACAACCTGAATGAGCTGGACTCATTTAAGCTATGGGCAGTTCCACCACTCAGAAATGTGAAAGCCATTGCATGCTTATGTTCCATGCTTGGCAAGTCTGTTTACCATGAAGGATTCCTCAAAGTTCAGAATCAAGGACATCTCTGTTCTTCCTGAGCAGACCCAAATACACTCCTTTTTAGGACACTCTTATGAGGAAATGATGACTAGTTTAACACAGAGAGC
The DNA here is from genome assembly GCA_013397075.1 of Rhabdornis inornatus. Taxonomy (NCBI): domain Eukaryota; kingdom Metazoa; phylum Chordata; class Aves; order Passeriformes; family Rhabdornithidae; genus Rhabdornis; species Rhabdornis inornatus. The sequence goes on from VWZS01002702.1 coordinate 356,325, forward strand.
ACCTTCCCACACCTCTAAAAGGGATGGTTTTAATTTTTGGGCAACCCACTTACTGGATTTCACATTTTCTGCCATGTAACCACAGTCAAATTAAAAAAAAAAAAATGCCACTCACCTCTCTTTTTAAAAATCTTCCACCATGGACTAGTTTCACTGCTCTCATTCAACCAAACCACTCACTGACTTGACAGATCTTTCTCATGAGTAAGAGAGAATAAAGGTTTTCCATTTCTGGATGTGCTTTGCTATGGATCCTGTGAAAATCAAGATAAATAATGTACACTAATTCATCTTTAGTAAGCACAAAAATAGTCCCCCAAGTGACAGCTATGGGGTTGTATGCAGTGAGTCTGTATAGCCCCTTCTGTAAATACAACAATAAGGGACGATCACTCTCTTACTCCTTTCTTACTCTCTAGTGTGACAGACCCTTAATTATGGCTATTACATTGATAATGGCTTCAGAGAAGCCTACACAGCTGAGGCTATGTTCTCTTCTGGACATCAAAGATAGTATTAAAATCCTGCCTAGGAAAACTCCTCAGTAACATCTGCTGATGTTCATCCCAACCAAGGAATGCTCTATTCTAGACAGAAAGCACATACCTCCAGCTCACTGCCTCCTACTCCTGGATGATAAGGTAGCCTGCAAAAATTGATACACCATTGAAAAGGGAAAGATTTACACCTGAAAACACTGAGAGAAAAGAAAACTCCACCTCTTATTAAGCTCTGAAAAACTACTAGAGACTTTGGGTATCTTACCCAGGCCTCTAGATCCTGCAGAATTTGCCCATCTTTAGTAAGTCCCTGACTGACAGTGTTTGTAACACAACAATGCAAAAACAGTATCACAAATTGTGATTGTGTAACAGAAAACTGAACTAGAAACCCCCACTAGGGCCCTGTATCACCAGTATCTCTCACTGCACCACAGCAGCAACATTTTAATTCTGTATGTATAGCATTTATGGGCACCCTTCAGGGATAAACATGCTTCTACAGTCACCTGGAGAGGGTGTCTACACAAGTCCCCAGCAAGGGGAAAACAGGGCAGAATCAAGATTCAGGTTTGCACCAAACAATGAATAATTCATAAACCCTCTACACATAGGTAACATATAATTCCTACATAGTGATTACTAGAAAATTAATGTAACTGCCTCTCAAGAGAATTACTAGAAAACACTGTTATGCACATGCAAGCTAAGTCAATGTAACAGGTGATGACACACCCTGTGATAAATTATTTGGTTTAAAATTGTTTTGGAATATGTAGCAACTTATTGATAGCCAACATCTTATAACATTGCCTATGTGGAAAGCAATGCCTGGCAAATTATCAATTCTTAATAAAGCTCTGTGCTTCCAAGTATTACTGTTGATGCTGCTCTTGATTTAGATTCAGCTAATTTTTGTCTAGACTCAGCACTGTGGCTGATCCATGTTTCTCCATTTCCCTGAGGATCTAGAAATACAAATTTTGATTTGATGAGCCTATTAAAAAATTAAGAAATGCATATGCAGCACTGCCCTTGTCTGTTCATGAAAGTAAAGCTGATTTAGGATGCTATAAAGGCACATATGTGTACTAAAAGCCCTGGCCCCAAGATGAACACTGTGTTGTCTACAAGCAAATGATACTGTCCTAAAACAACACTGCCAAGGTGCAGTACCACACTCAAGGAAGCCTGGATGTGCCATGCAGGAAAATTATTTTTAGAAAACCCCATCTGTAAAGGTAAGTTTCTTAAGAATTTCACAGCTACATGGTGATGCTGCAAAAGTAAGCAGAATCAAACAGCTCTCTGCCAAAACTTAAAAATGTTCCTTACCTGTATAATCATCACACAGCACACTTCATTGCCAAGAGCTGCTGTAAGCAATACAAATCTCAGTTATAACCTTAGCAGTAACATTTCTTTGTGAATGTTTGCCCTTCCAATTATCTTTTAACCAACACCATACCCAGTACTCTGTAAGCCATGATCCTCAGCTGTGGGAGCTTAGCAGTTTGCCACTCATTTAGTCAGCTCTGGGCATTGCTAAAGATCAGGTCTCATGTAATTCTGAGTTCAAAAAAGTCTTCTGAAAAAGGAAATTTAAACTATTTATGATTCTTTTTGCAGTTTAAATCCTGTATAATGTTTTTGATAGAGGTTTTTGACTTCAAAAACCCACAGTTTAAATTAAGGTCTAAAAAAACCCCTCTGATTTGCCACAAAAATCAATCTTCTTCTGTCCAATTCCATTCTTAATGAAAGAGACAATTGAGAAACCTACAGGAACATGCTTTATTGATTCATTCACAAGTCACTAAAGCCTGTGCCTATGTTCCCTCCAATAAACCTACCTGCACAGTGCTTGTCATGCACTGAATTGCAGGGTGAGATGATGACCCCAGATCTGTTCTGCTGGAAGTCCAGTGAGACTAAACACACCCAATAAATGTGAACACAACACACCACTAAGTTAATGACAAATGTGTGTAGGACACAAAGAGACTTATATTTCCTCTTCTTTATTCCTTCAGCTGAGCCTCTGCCTTCTCAGTAATTTATTTACCCAGGGCAGTGGTGCCCAGATGCATACCTGTTTCTTCATGGATAGCCTTGTTTTTCTCAATTTTGTAGATGGATTAAACAAAGCAGGAGGAGGCCATGCTACATGTGTGAGGTCACACAGTGACCTGTAATCTGCACTGCAGCAGATGCCCAAATTCATTCAGGTTCAACACCTAATTTGGCATAAACCTGGAGTGCAGCTGCACTGTACTGGATATTTTATAAATATGTCTTTCAATAATCTCCCTCACTTCTTATGAAACCAATAAGAAGTCATAAGGAACAGCAGAGCCTATATTGGGTGAGTTTTCCTATTAAATTCCTCTAATGCATCTCAGCTGTGACCTGTAGTAATTTGGGTAATCTAATAAGGCTGAATGCCCCATAAGAATCTGGGATGATACACTGCCACCTGCAAGACAGAAGTACAAGAGAGCAGTGAGATATCAGGTATCACCCTGCAGTCAGAACAAGAGCGAACTTAAAAAATAGGTGCTAGAAAATACAGGAAAATATGCTTTGCACAGTCCTGTGGGTACTTTCAAGTACCACCAATTCAACATTCATTTCCAATTCAAAACATTGAATCTACTTGTCCTGCTTAAGGGAATATGCTACACTCAGATTTAGCATCAGGTTTTATGGTAACTACAGTTAATCTAATTATTCCAGTAGAAATACCTTGAAGTATGGCATTTTTTTCAGGTTCGCCCAGGTTTTGCCAGAAATCCAGTCTTTTGCCTTCTACCTCATGACACAATATATTTTAGGGAGCCCATTTCTCTTATATCATTCCAACATTCTTCTCCCTTTACATATGCTCTTGATAAGTGTGCACAGATCCAGTCAAGAATAACACTTTTTACTGCAAAACTAATCTGTCACCTGCATTAGAACTTAGTGAGTTTAGTAGTAAAGAACAGTTTCAGAAAGCAGCCTCTGCTGATAACTGGATAAATAAGGTAAAAAGCAATTTAGTGGTGTATAGAGGAATTAAAATATTTTGTTATGCACTTTAATATTTCCCCTAACTCTAAAATCAGCCAAAACTCCCGCATAAAAATCACTTTTCCTTTAGAATTGCCTCTCAGCAGGGTAGTGGGCACAAGTTATCAATTTGTGCCATACAGTATGTTCAAAGGCATCAGCATTCAATGTGCTAAGAAGTGACACTGAATCCCACAATCTGAAATAAAAATGAAAGTTTCAAAAAGATTTCAGAATTTAGATGAATATAAATAGCTGCTTTGAAGATGGAAAGCATTTTACAGATTTACATTTTGGTCTGTTTTGTACGGATAAACAGGCAAAAATATGTTCTTTAAAAGGAGCAATATGATTTTCAGTTTAACACTTTCCATAATTAGATTGTAAGAAATACTAGGATCCACAAAAAGAATTATTTATATTCACTGCACCGAGAGCTTATGTTTTGCTTCTGCTTATTACTTGAGCTTCTGAAAAGCATCTCATTTTAAAACCTTAACAGCTATTAATGTAAGCCATTAGCTTTTTGCAAATGTACATTCCCACTATCACCTTCCCCAACTATGTGGATTCAAAGAAATCAGGGCACTATCATTGTTTAGCCAAAAGACTCAGAAGGTTTATCAAAGGTTTGCTTTTTTTTTAAAAGACACGACAAATATCGTCAAGGAATTCATACAAACTTAGAATTAAAATGTTACAAAAAGTGCTCTGCAAGGAAAATTAATTGGAAGGATTCATACTCTAACACTGCTTGCTGTCACTTTGCTCTTAATGACTGAAGTGTTTTTATAGTTTTCTGTGTTCTTCCTTAGTGCTGTATAATTTGATTTCCAAATCCCCTGAGAGCTCTGTGACAAACCTGCAGGGTGTTTCCAGGATGGAAAGGTCAGAGCTGAGGACAATGGGCATGGAGTGTGCAGAAGACAAATCTCAGAATCTCTTGCTTCAAATCTGTCACTGACACAGAAACCAGGGTCAGTAAAGCACAAAGAGAAGTCTCTCAAAGGAAAATCAACCATGGTGGCAACTTCCTAAGGAAAAATCAACTTTGATGAGAACCTCTTAAAGATGTTAGTGTAATTGCCAGCAGAAGCCAAGTGACATTCCTTAAAACAAAGGAAGAAGACAGCTTTCCTAGAGATCTGACGCATGGAAATCAAACAAGCTTCCAAATTTCTTGAACAAAAATCATATACTGGGAAGCCCAAACTGTCTCACGTGTAAGACTTGGAATTTAGGGAAATCCTCCTGTGCTATGTTACTGGACTCCTTCCCACCCCTTCCTCCAAAGAAGTCTTTCCTCAGCCAGCTCCTTCCCTGCCCTCACACCAGCCTCTAGTTTTCTGACAAGATATTGCTCTTTTGGGCTAGACATCATATGACCTTCCCTGTTCTGGCTGGCCCCACAACTGTTAGATTAGTGCCAGCCAATCTCTATCTTAGGGTTCCTAACTACCTTATTATCTTTTTTATTGTTTAATTAACAGGATCGCTTCTTAAGAACAACTGTAATACTGGTTAGTGGAACAGGTGCTGTAACTAGTAAAAAGTCTATAAAGAGAAAAGTCAATATCCCACCAGATGTATGTAGAGGATGTACCTTTCAACATCACAAATTCCCTTTTGGGGACCTGAAAGTATTCTCTGCTGCTTCTGCATGATATGCCTCAGTTTTAATTCACTTGTTATTCTTTGCTTAATCAAGTTAATCTGTAGTATAAATGTGAGCACCATTATGCTAATTTCTGCACTAGACATGCAAATATATAAACATTTGTGTGCCAAATTATTAAGGTTCTGTCTATAATGTTATGCCCCTATTTACTATCTACATTTTATGTCTTATGGATTTCTAAACATTTAAATTTATATCAGTGCTGTCACATATCTGCAAGCAGAGACAGTTTTATGAGCACTAAAAAAGCTGCAACACACAGCCTCTAAATACTAATGACATAAATGGTATCCACTAATGGTCTCTATTTTTATTACAATGCAAAACTTCAATACATTGCAATTACTACTGCTCTAAGGCTGAACCATACACATTGTATAATGCCAACTTCCATCTCTGTAGCATAAAATGACATTATTTGTTGTTCAGCCCTGTACTGCAGATGTTGACTGAATGCTCAAGTCAGCAGTTGGAGCTAAAATTCACTCTATTTACAAAGTCTTACTGTTAACTAATACCCTAAATTGTCAGATATGCCAATGCATTAGACATTTTTCAAAGCCTGCTGCACTAATAGCATGTAAGTGTAGTACATGTCTTCTTGTACCTGTCAACAGCCCAGGAACTTTGCAAAGGTAAAGCATGTCAAAAAAGAGAATTATCTTCTTATGCTTCTGTGTAAAAAATCTTTAGTGAGCAGTTTTTCTAAAATATTGCAACACAAAAGTGCATTCAGCAGAGCTTGCTCTCTTGTAACTGGGTTTCTTTTTCATCTTTTTAATGCTAAATTCTAAATTCTTAATTCGTAACTTCAAGTGTCTCCTTTTACTTCAGCTACCAAAGAGACTAAAGCTCCCTCTTAGAACTTTGAGACAGTGGAAATCTCAATGTTCATAAAACTGGATGAAAACAAGTGCATTGTAAAATCTCTCCTACATGAGTTGGGGGTGGAGGGGTTAATTTCACTTAATCAATGCACTTTGCTTGCCAGAAACTTTCAGCAAAATAAAGGAGAGTTAAGTTCATCTCTCAGACTTTCTCAAGCTGGCTCACCTCACATAAAACAAGTGCAACTAGATTCCCTCTCATTGACTTCAAGAATAACCTCCAGAAAGCTGAAAGTTTTGTTTGAAACAGGAGACATTTTTCCTATTTCCATGCAGCTGGGAAGTCATTTACACAAGGAAAACACTGGAGACAAAGTAGGTGTCAGACTGGGTAGCGTTTTACATGCATTTTCTGACACAAGGCAGACAACAGAAACGTGCACACAAAATATTTCCTTTCAAGAGCTGGCTAATGCAAACAGCAAGATCGAGGAGACATTATTGCAATTATTACAGAGTTACCAAATACTCCCTGTCCTTAGAAACACAATCCAATATCACTCATAACTTTTAAGCATGGAAACCATTCCACCTGAAAGCAGTACTTTCTTTAAATTTTCTCACTCAGCTTGCAAAATCTAAACTCACAAGACTGACTAGAGCAGAGCACATGATGTAAAATACATAGAATAATTATAGCTAAATCTTACAGCTGAGAATACTGACACAGAATTACTTATTTTTTCATCTTCCTTTCTCTGCCAAAAATCTTGAACATGACAAGCGCTCTCTAGTGCAATTTGAACCCACCTCAGGTGTCCTAATATTTTGAATAAATAGGTTTTATAAAGGATTTCATTTAACTACCTCTGTTGTACAATTCCAACAATAAAATATTCCAACTGAAAATCAAATGGCAGTTTTAATTTTAGAATCCAGGGTCTCTCAAAAGAACAAATTCATTACTTTAAAGAGTTGTGGGAAAACACAGCTTTTCTAAATAAGTAGAACATCCTATGAATTTTCTCAACCAGGTGTTAAAATAAGAATTTTAACATAATAGCTCATTTTTGAAATCCAAAATGTTCGGGGGTGAGTAGTTTTTAATCCTCTCTACTCATCTTAAAATTTGAAACAAACTGGACTGAGCTCACTAGCACAAAAATGAAATATTTGAGTACATGGAAAACATTTTTCTTTAACTATTTCTCCATTTTTCTTGAGGAAGCTGTTGGGTAACTGCAACCAATTTTGAGGAGTATTTTGGACCTTTTGAAATTCCATCATTGAAAACCTGCATTGTTCACTGTAATTCTTTCTCCTTGATTAACAATCACATTGCAGCAGAGGAGGAAGTGAGCCCTTTATAATAAGACCTTGGACAAAATCTGAGGGTATCAACTTGAAAGAAAATTTTAACTGTGTTTTAGTTTGTAAGTGTAATGCCCCCCTGGAAAAACAGCAATAGGTCATGGGCTGGCTAATGCTGAAACCAACAAGTGCCTGACCCAGTTTTTTGTGTGTGGTTTGTTTGGATGGTTTGGTTTTCTTTAGTTTCATTCCCCCTTATTTTTTCTTCCCAAGTTTGCCCTCATAACTCTCATCGCAACAAAGCCAATGTCATTCCCCTAACAGACCACACTTGATGAGGCGCCTAATTAAGAAAGCAGCTGCCCTAAAATCCTGTAATATCAAGGAGAGAGAGTGAGACACCTGCAGAGGCCGAGTCAGGTGTCTGTACTGGAGAGCTCCCAAGCTCCTAACACAGGTGTCTCAGGATAGCAGAGTTACTTGGTCTGGAACCAGCCCATGACCCAAATGGGGGCTGTGTTTCAGCCTAAAACGTGTTCCTTCCATGAGGGCACTGAAAGAGAATACAGGAAAGAGCACAGTGCTGCTCAGAATAGACTTACAGAGCTCTCCATGGACATTACAGACATTCCCAGAGCAGCAGGTCCAGAGGGTTTCTGAACTCACAGACTTGGCAGTTGTCTCTGAGCACCTCTCCCACCCTGTTGCTCCAGTCTCTTCTACAGTAAAAAGGAACACAAGCTCTTGTAGAGCTTATTTCTACCTGGGTACACACAGTGAAAACATTCTCCTTCACTGAAACAATAAAAAAACATCAAAAACAATAAGAGGCTTTCCATCCACTTCTTTGGATGGTGAATTGAGCCCTAAACTAAAAGACTCCTGGCCCTGTTCCCTGCTTGGAGTATTTGGCAATAGTTTTGTTTTAAACTGTAAAGACACTATTTCAAAAAGCACTCTAGGAAGGATGGTTGGCTGCATCTGCATTCCTTCCAAAGGGAATGGGGTAGAGTATTTACACCCAAGGCAACGGCTTTTTAAGGTGTTTCTTCTGATTATAACAATACAATGAAACAGCTATAACACCTGGAAGCTTTAGACCTCTGCCTGGTAACAATGCAGATGAATAGCTTCAACCTTTGCAAGAAATTGCAGTATGAACGTCTGTTTTATTCCACAGTTGTGTCTGAGCAGACTATTAATAGAATACTGATAAATGCTACAATAGCTATTCTTTTTCCTCCCCTTTTGCTTTTATGCTATTGTCAATACCTATCCTTCCCCTGGTGCTGTCAGCTGATGCCTGTCTCATAACTCTTGGGGTAACAGCATTAGGCGAAAAAGAAATTAAGTTCAAATAAAACTGCCAGGTAGAATCAACATTATGAGATTATGGACTGAACTGTTTTCTGAAGAGGCACATATATGCAGTGTTATACCACTAATGACCAAAAAAGAACTTACATATTAAAATTTAATTACTATAATATTATTTAAGAGAAGGGGAAAGATCCTAAAGCTGAATTTGTTTCTTTTTCTAGGAGCTCTGCAATTTTTAATGGCAAGTAATAACTACATCTTCTCTATACATTTCCTGGGGACTGTGTAGGTAGCACCACACACCACACCATGTTCACATAAAACCAAAAGGTGTTATGAAATATTGGGAAATCATGCATGTGGCTGGTAGGACATTTATCCAGGCCTTTGCCAATCTGTGCCATTCTTGGGCACACGGCTGCATTTGCACAATTCTCTTGTTTGTGTTCACTCTTGTGTAATAAATCTAAAAAGATAGGGAGCTGCCACTGCTGATGCTGTGAGTAAAAAGAAACCAGTGAGATTATGGAGAAGAACACAAAATATAAAGACTACACAATAATTATGAAGAAACAAAAAAAACCCACCCTGGATTTCTGGCAAATACTCGCAAGCCATGCAGCTAAAAATAAATGAATATTTGATAACGATACCAACAGCCTCAAATTATCAGTATAGCATGCAAATGAGTGAAGTTATTTACCATATAACAGCAGTGCTATCTGTGCTAATGTTTGTGTCACATAGAACCACAGTCAGATCCTTCATCTGGACTGCAGCAACTGCTGCTGCTGTCAGAAGCAACCAGCTCCTGAACTGGGTCTTTCAAGGAAGCCAAATAATGAAGTGCCATGGAGAACAAATACATTTTTTGCTCCCTGAAGCAATGTCTTCAGTGAATTAGAGGAAACAGCTCTGTCCTAGAGAAGCTCTAAGACTGTAACTGATGTTTCATCTGCTTTGAAGATTTGTATTTTCCAGAGTTCTCAGACCATTAAGATTGAAGCAAAACAACACACGTAAAAGAAACTAAAAAAAATAAAAATCTTTTTTCATAAATGCCTAAATAAAGTTAAGAAGAACAAGAAACACCTAGATCTTTGCCCAGTCTGAGTACAATCCAAACCAGCAACAAAAGGCTCTAGCACATCCACAGTTAAAAGTAACAGTTCTACTGAATAGTAAATATTTATCTTTTGAGAGCATGGAGGCAAGTACTGTAGAAACATGCATGCATACATTTTAGGAATAGCTAACATTTGCTCATGGCTGGAAAGCCATCTTGGTGAAGACAAGCTTATACGAATGCTTTAATAAAATCAACAAGGAAACTACAAATGTAGTATGTCTGAAGTGGGATAATCACAGAAAATAAATTATGTGGTGTTTTCAGGAAAGCTGAGTCAACTGTGGCTCTGATAGTTGGAAATCTGGACAACAACAGATATCAGAGGAAATCCCAAGTGTGTACTCAAGAAAAGAAAACTGACTGAATTTCAGTGCACAAAGGAATAGGCTGGAACCTACAGCTGTAGTAAAACACTATTATGAGACCAGGAAAAAAAAATATAAATTAGCTACGCTAATGGCTGAATGCCAGTGAATGCAAAAAGTGTAGGAAATTATAAGGATACAGTAATCATGGTGAAACAGATACCAAAAGAAGAAAGGAGGTCCAAGTACACCTGGGAAGGCAGGTAAAATGGACAGAGGTACCTAAAACAGGGGCTGATGGCAAAGAGGGACTGGCAAGATGCAGAAGAAACAAAAGGAAGTTGAAACCTTTATCAAGAGACACATATTAGAGGACTTTATATCTTATTGTTTATAAAATGCAAACATTACTCTTCAGCTGGGTTTTTTTGTGTACTTATCTGCAGATTTAGAGACTGTCAGTTGCAGAGATTACATCTTATGCATATTAGTCTTCCAAGATATTGAAACTTTTTTTGACCTTTCCCGAATAATAAGTAGTATTTTTATGTAAATTAGTCTTCTTCAATATTTGTTGTGATATCAAATATCTTAAACATGGGAAGCATGCCTAATAGCAGAAATATTTCAAAGAATGAACAAACTGAGAATAAATAAACATGGCTGGTAACTTTAATTACTTCCCTAAAACTGTATTTTAAGTGCTTGAAAATTCGCAGTTTTCTCTCACAGAAGCCAGAGACAGCAATTTTCACATCTCATGGCCACTCCCATTGATATCTGCTCCAAGAAAAGTTGAAATGTTCAGCTCTGCTAAGTCAGGCTGACAGATTTCACAAGACACAATGGACCAGTGAAACTCTGAACTGAGGGCCCACTGGCTAGGACCTGGTCACTGTTCACACTCAGTCTTTCCAGTCTGTGTTTATAACTAACAGGCATTTTCCTGCTATAGCAAACCCTCACCTGGCATCTTCTTCACTTCTCCCTTTCATATTTCCCTTAAAACCCAAATATCTGAGATATCTAATGATGGAATGGATCAGAATAGACTTAAAGGTGTCTGCACAAGGAAGGTTAAGAGCTACAAATCTCTCCACACTCTGCACTAAGCAGTAAAAAGCTGAATTAAATACAATAGTGTAGCAGAGCTGAACTTTGAGATGCATCCCCTCCACTCACTCTGCCTTTTCTAGTAATAGAGGTACTGCTCAAAAACATAAAGCCTAACTAGCTGGTGTAAACTAACTTTACATAAGCAGTTATGACCTAAACAAAGTTTGAACAGTACGTAGCCTCTGGGTACTCTTTTGAGTACATTTTGAGTTTAAATTTAGATTTTTTATTGCCCTTGGAATGCTGAAATAAACTTTCAGTCCCACTGGTGCAACTCCAGGAAGAGACTATATTAAATTTCTCTGTTCATGAAGGTGTGTGCCTTCCTTCTATTCATTACCAGGCATGCAAGTCACATAATAAAGCTGAGCTGGTTTTATTCTTATCCAATATGAACCTTATTATGCTTAACAGAATTCTGCAAGGGCAGTTCCCATTAGCAAGTGGTATCATGTGAGAGCTGAGCATCCCATCAGGGGTCTCTGGAGTTTAACACAAAGACTTGACACACCCAGGGCCTACCAGGGAATGGTCACACAGATTGGTCTTTACTCCTCTAGCCTGGGATAGATATGTTCAATTTTCCTGTTTCTGCAGAACAACATTTAGAAAGAACTCAAATCAAACCAATCAGCTTACTAAGATGACATTGTGGAAACACAACAGCAAAATTAAACATCTGAAGTTTGAAAAGGCAAACCTAGAATTTGCTTATTTGATAAGGAAAGAAACCTTGAATACCCTAATATTAGTAATATGCACTAGCCTTACACACCTAACATTCTACCAGCAAAAGAGAAAAGTGGGCCCAAGCAGAAGGAACAACTTTGACATGGGAACAACCTGACACATCAATAAATTAAAAATCATTGTTTTGTCTGAGATTTCATCATCAGTTCCCAAATCAAATCTGTCCTGGATTCAAAACAATTTAGCTAACTGGGAACAGGGAAACAACAACCTTTCTCTTACAGGATAAGGAAAGATTCACCCATTTCCTCATCTGCTTAGCTGTGTAACTGGAAGAAGCATTCCTTGTTTCCAACATCCCAGTGCCTAATGCTACATGGGCCCAAGGCAGAACATTTAAGTTAACAGTTGTAATATCCAGTGAAGCAGAGACTGCTACACACAAGACCAGATGCAAAGTATCATTTGTCTCAATAAACAAATAAATAAATAGCTTGTAAGTTGGAAGTTAGGCAGAGTCCTATAACCTGAAAATAGTCTTTGTGGCAAGATAATGATAACCATGCTTATGACAAATGAACTAAATGCGGTGTGTCTTTTGATGCAATTTTTCATTCTTTTATTGATGTACTCCTATCAAAATCTCATTTATTTCTGCTTTTCTTTCAAGCAAAGCTCATAAGTCTTCACGGCACCGGGACCATGTCACAAGTTGTAGGTCCACATTGGTGGCAGAAAAAGTTCAGTTTGTGGGAAATTTGACAGAAGTCATACAAATGTTTTCCCAGTAACAGCAGCTGTAGCTGGTATGAAATGCAGTGTTAAATGAGAGTAGAGCATGAAACATTTTATAATTATAGCTCTCCATTGAGTTGTTTACTTTTCAAGGTGGTATAGAAGGAAATATTATGGTTTTAATCTTGGTCATTATGGCAGAAGAGAATTTGTGATCTAACCTCTAAGAGTAAGTTTAAAGAAGAATTTGTCATTTTGGTGGCTCATTTTTGAGATTTATATTTTGTGATGGTTTGTCATTTTTCAGTTATTTAAAGACAGAGAGGAAGTTTGAGGAGAAAGCTGAGAGATTGTTTGTGTATTTTCATTTCTTTTTCTGAGCAATATAATCAAATTGTATTCTCAGTGCTTCTCTGACCCCCTTTACTCAAAGGAAAGTTTGTGGTTATTTCTTCCTTCTGCATACAATGTAAACAAAAATTGCTTAACCTTCCCTTCCTCTTCAGCTCCTAACCTATTCACTTAAACTGGCCTAGATGGGCTTCTCTTTTGCTACTTTGGGGGACTTCTTCCATCTTTTGGCTTTGTTTTAGACCTTTTCAAAGCTGTTGTTTTCCAAATAGCCTGCTACTCGGGGTTCTGGCCCTTCCTCCTCTTCTACGGTATTTTGAAATTTAATTTTATATCCTTTACAGGGCTTTTGATGTTTTTTAACCCCTACTGCTGCCTTTTCTTTATGCTTTTATAGATATTGATAACATTGTGAATTATATTATTTTATACAGAAATAAAGCTCGCTTGAATTGAAACTTGCTGCCATTTTATTCCAGTTGCTGAGACTCCCTATGAATTTATTTTAAAATCTCCTTTAATCCTTCTGGTGGACTGATGTTTCCTTTCAGAAAAGGAGGACACTGTTCCAGCCACAAAAGTGACATAGCATGAAGGAAACGAGGAAAAAAAAAGTCCTGAGTCATGAAAGCAAAGAAGAAATACAAGTGAAACAGACTTGAGAGAGGATTAAAACCCACAAACTGGAAGGGACAGAAAAGTAGGATGGATCTTTAATTGAAAGGAATAGAGGACTGACTCTACATAAGAACTAGGTAGATCAAGAAGGGAGAACTTGACCAAGGGAGAGCTGAACTAGGAGACACCTCTCACCTTTTAGCTGCCTTCATTATCCTCCCTCTGTCCCCAGGGAGTGCTAGGAGCCTCCTGACAAACTTTTCCTGGCCACAGTCAATGCTGAAGCTTGAAAGTAAAGCATTCAGGACACGACCTGCTCTCAGAGGTCACCAAGAACTGCCAGGGTATAGAGGTGGACCTGCCCCTCATTCCAAGGGTGGGATGAATAGCTGGGCTCCAAGAAACACAAGCCAGCTCTTGTTCCCACAGCACCAAGAAAAGGGAAGATCTGTATCTGAGGTCTGCAACTCGATGTGTTTTGTGAATAAGTGGTTGCCTGCATTCCTGCTGTGTCTGACTGCAGTGGAGGCAAAGCCCACTGCTAAGAGCTGCCCAGCCAGCAGTGTCTGCCAGCACTGAGAGCCCTGAACCAGCCCCGGGAACGGCAGCACCCAGGGGAGCACCAACCACACCTCACGCCTGGCCTGGCCAGCTGGGCTGCCTCCCTTTGGCCCAGTACAGAGACAATTACATTACTGGGGTTTTCTCAGCTCCTAAAGCTTCCTTCCACTCCTAAACACTATCTTGGAAAATCCATGTTTATGGTAACTAAAGCATTCTGCACTTATCAAAAGGAGTGTTACAGTTAAATCAGAGCCCCCAGTTACAGACACACTGCTGAATTTACCATTCTTGACCACTCTAGGGTGAGGCATCAGCACTTCAAACAAGAGCTGTGCCAACTCAAAAATCTGTAAAGGGCATAATTTTCTTCAATTATTTCCAGGGAATGTACAACTGGAGTTTTAAAAACTATGATCTTTTAACATTCATCCTTCTGAATAGGATTTTAAAAAAGTAAATCCCTCTGAGCATCACAGCTATACTTTAAAGATGAGTCCAGCAATAAAAAAGATTTCATATGGATAACTGATACATTTTCTACTAGGTGGAGAGAAAAAAAAAAACAAAAAACAAAAAGAGATACCCCAAGCTATGACAAGTTTGCTATGTAGGTGATCTATGGTAGTAATTGACATCCTAACAATAGGAGACTATAAAGATACCTTGAAATTATTTTCTTCTCTATTTCTTCCCTATCTGCTCTTCCTCCTTCATTTCTTCAGTAAGGCAGATCTACCAGCAAGACAATTTAATCTTCCAGGGATAAAGAAAGGCTTCCTTGTCTAAGAAAAATAAAAACTTCTACTGGTCAAGGACAGAAAGCCCAAGAGAAGGAATTATCTCCTGACAGTGAGCTATGTTTTTTTATCTCTAGAAAAGGAAGCAGCAGTATTCTGGAAGAAATAACATTGATTTAGCTGGAATGTAAGGAAGACATCTTCTGCTTGATGTATGTATCCTTCTGGACAAGGGTAGGACAATAGCTTGTATTCCCTGAACAAAATACCTCCAACTGTGTTTTCGCTATCATTTAGTGTGAAGAATTTTATTCCCTTGTAACATTTAACACTGAACCAGGAGAAACTTCATGCTCAGTTATGAGCCTGGATGGATACTTATTTAATGAGCTACCAGTAGGATAATTCTCCCAGGCTCTTTTGCCATGCATAACTGGGAGAGAGAAGAGTCACTGTCCCATCCAGTCTGGATAATAAAATAAACCACACCAGCCAAAGACACCAGTACAATTTACCTCCTTGACAAAACAGACACAGAAACCAAACCTCAGCTACTCTCTAACTTCATAATGTAGAGCAACTCTTTCCTGATTTTTGCTGCTGCACTTCACAATATAGTGTGCCAGTGAGGTTCAACAATATTTACTGAAGCAACTCATTAGTCAAAGCAACAAGCTTTCCCACTTGGGCTTATATGTAACACAGGACAAGCCTCCACATCTGTCTTCACAAACATACTTTTGCCATCCATCCTAAAAGCAGCTGACTGTTGCTTGTGATTTCTTCTAAAGGAATGCTTCACTTTTCAAAAAGCCACTTTTATCTGTTGGCTTAAATATAAAACAACTCTTGTACTTCTATTATCTAGCTGAAGGTATACAGACCTGGCAAGCTTATGCTTTAGCACTTTAACTTAAAAATCATGAAGCACCTTGTTGCTTTCAACTCCATGGACACACTTTCAACTTAAATGTTTTGCAAAATGGTAGGCTCCTCAATAAGGTAACCAGAGATATCAGTATCTATCTCCATCTTTTCCTGAGGAACCAGTCAGTGATGTGGGGAGCCAATACTTCAGCCAGAATGAACATATTACTGGTTTCTAGCAGAGATCCTAATACTGAATATCAACAGGGTTCTTCTAAACAAGAAAAAAATTAAGTTAGAAAAGGAAAAGCACAGCATGAACAACCTACAAAGGTAGTGGAGAAAACTGGAAAGGGCTACTACAGGCAAGAATTATTTTAAGTTAATCTCAGAGATGACAGGAAGCCAATACACAAAGAGGCAGGCACAAACTGAGTTAGCAGAGCCAAGAGGCTCTCCTCCTGATTGGCAAGGCTGAAGTATTTGGCCTTTTGAGAAGAAAGATTACTAAACCAGATAAAACTGAAAAGCTGCATAACTCATAGAGAAAACAACAAATAAGCAACTGCAACAGAAGGAATATACAAAAAATGTCTCAAGATATAAAGGACTGTTGTACATTAATGATGTTGTGGACATAAAGTGCTGTGGCAAAGGGTTTAAAACTCTGCTACACCTGGTCAGGTGTGGCAGGGCTTACCTTGCCTGCCCAGAAGTGCTCAGTGCTTCCTACATGTAACAGTCCCCTTGCTTCAAGCCTGCAGAAATGTTTCTGTGCTGTACAGCTGTAGAAAGGAGCGTCTCACCATCCTCCTCTGCCCCTGAGAACAGACACAGGGTTCGTGCAACCTGGCCACAGTGTAACAGGAGGGAAATTTCCATAAACTGCAGAGGTAAAGGGCTGAGTGAAAAGCATCCGAGTCAGACTCCAGGAGCTCACTCAGCTGCACAGCGTACAACAGCCTTTGTGCAGAAGCATTCATTAGACACCAGTAAGACAGAGACATGGGGTGATGTGATATCCTGTCACCATTAAGGTAGGATGTGACAGATACATTTGGAAAATATAAAATATATTCACACAGCTTCAAATTGAGAGAATGAACATGAAGCCAACCTGAATGAACAGCCCTGCCCTCTTTGGAATGTGCTGACATTGCTAACACTGATCAGACCGGCTCCTAATTGTATCAATTTATAAGCCATACCCCAGTGTTGTATTTGCAACATCTTCAGCTTTGCTGAAAGCACAATACAGTAAGGGAACATTAAAAGCATTAAACTAACATTACCACTCTGCAGTTGATTTCTGATTATACAGGACTCATCTTCCCAGCTGCTGAAGCATAACCAAAGGGATTTGGTTGCATTTCCATGTTCTGAGCTTAAAGCAGTCATGACCAAATCTGTGGGTACTGACTAGCTGGCCTAGAGAACTGCAGCTTCAGTTTGCCTGGTGTCAGCAGCCAACACTACCTTACACGATGACCATCTCAGCCACAAAGACACAAAACAGTCAGAAACAAAAATTGTGTTTATCCTTGATATTGTGTTCTCCACATTTTTTGTGAGCACTCAACTCATTTTGTCTTAAAACAACTCCAGAACAGTTCAGCTATTTCCTTTCCCACACAGGAAGAGTATTCAAATCCTTAGTACCATCTGAAAGACTGCTAGTAAACAGAGGAGAGGTGATTCCTTCCTAAAAAAACATTGACAGTTTCAAGAGAAGATAGTAACAGATACTATTTTAAAAAATACTTTACGTGATATATTAAATTTCAATGCTTTTAAATGGATTCTATTTTTTCCATCTTCAAAATATATAAATATTTTAAAGAGGAAAATTTGTCATGGGACTATACCAGGTTATACACCTAAAACCCTACACTGACAGAAATTCACACAACAACCTCCAGATAACACTGGACACTCAGTGACATTCCAGGTATTTTAAAAAAACACTAACAAACCAACCTATCCTAGACATCTTGGGACAACACTTTTTTGGACAACAGCATCATTTCACCATGTGTTTACCAGTAAAACTATTGACTATCTCAACAGTTATCCAGAAGACTTAGACCATCTTAAAAGCATGGACAAAAGAATTCAGTTGTGTTATGTAAGGCTCCTGAAAAAATTAAAATGAAATGTGAGAAGAAAAAATATGAATGTATTTCTTCAAAAGTTCTGGTCATCCAAATAATCCTTGTCTCATGCAATTGCATCTACTGCTTGCAACAATTCAGGAAATGGGACTGGGATGTATTTCTGTGACAGCAGTTTCCTGAGTTCTGCCATAATATCCCACGGGCAGAATAAGTTGCAAGAATCTGCACTGCAACACAGCTATGCAAATTTATGTCAGCAGAAAAAACTCATTTAACGACCCACTGGAATTAAAACCATATCTTCAAAACTGAGCCCTGACATCTCTACTTTAAAAAAGAAAGATCCTCCTCTTCCTGCTATAGAGGAAAGCTGATTTTTCTCTCAATGTATTTCAAAGTCCTTTCTTGTCAGTAAAGTCCTTCCACTATGTATATTAGGAAAATAAATATGACTTTCACAGGTCAAAATGCTATGTGAAACCTTTGCTTCAAGACAGTGATGTCTTAGTTTCGTACAGGAAAAAAACATTAATTCCAAGTTTGGTCAGAGCTGTGCAATTGTTCATGTACATGATAGGCTAAATGCAAAGCTGGTAGGTTTACATATATTAATGGTGGTTAATTCCCAGCAGAGCTCTCAATTAGCTTAATCAAGCCACAAAAGAGGCTTGGGAATATTGCAGGAAATTCAGTGAAGGTCTCTGCTCAATGCAGCACTTCAAGAGGTTGGCCACATGACAAAGTGCACAGCTACAGGAATTAAGAATTTCTGCTGTGAATGTAATAACTGCTGAGCCTCATCTCACTCTTCTGGACAGAGCTGGTCCTGCCATTTCAAAGGAGGCGTTTCAAAACTAGAGGCTGCAATCCTCTGGGTTGTGTGAACAATTGAGCCTTTGGAAAGGCTCTTCGAAGACTAAAATAGTGAGATTAATCACTCAGAAGACAGCAAAGGAACAATAAAACCAGATTAAAAAGAGAGACATCAGAAGCTTCTCTTTCCTCACACCTCAACAGAGAATTGTAGGGAAATTCAGCTCTGTTATCAGCCAGGAAACACAAAACCAAGTAAAGAAATTCTAAAAACTTTCAAAAGGGAATTATGAACCCATGCCAATCAATAATTTTAAAACATGATTCAACGTATGCTGAAAAATTTGGGGAGAATCAAAGTAGAAAGGATAACTGACCCATGAAATCTCAAGTCCTGTGGATCAGATTTTAACAATTATGAAATCAAGAACAGTACCACATGCACGGCAAAGAACAAAATACTTCGCCATTCTTTCAGTGGAAATGGTATTTATCAGGTCAACATATCAGGCAGTGTGACCAATATCCTGAAGAGTTATACAATAAATTTTGATAGAAAGAATTGTAGAGTGAGCAACATGACATGTTCATAGCTTTATTTTTTTAAGGCTAAGCATTTTTATTTCATAACAGAAAGAAATATTGACCTGCTTTGGCGACAGTGACACCAAAACCAGCTGTCATGCAATTAGTGGCATAGGTATTTTATCAACAGAAAAGGTTCAGGAATATGCTAATTTCCACTAAAATATATATGTTTTTCAAGCAGTTGTTACTACTGGAAAAATTGGAAAACACTGTCAGTATAAGAGGAACTCAAGGAGGATGGCCCTGACTTGAATGACCCTGAAGCCCAAAACGTTGAAAGCATATTAAAATTTATTAGCATGAAGTCCAACAATGCAGTGAGAATTTCCACTACAAGCTGGATGACTATTAACTGCAAACAAAGCAGGAGTCCTCTTGTGAACCTTTAGTCCTTGAACGAGTGTTGTGTAGACAAAAAAAAAAACCCCTGGAAATATAACTGCAGCTGAAGCACTGATACTTCTTCGAACATACTGTATGCAACACTAATTACTAATGTGAATGACAATTATTCACATCTTTTGTCTTCATTTTGCTCAAACTCTTCCAATATCTCTTTCTTGGGTCTTCTTTTTTCTGATGGCGTAGCAGAATTTCAGTCAATTAGAAGGTCACCAACACCAAGAGTGCCAGGAGCAGCATGCTGCGTGAAGACTCATGGCTAAGTCTGAAGCTGTCTTTGTTAGTGATGTAGGCACAAGAGGCAGGAGGCCCTTGGGTATATTCTTCAAATCTACATGCTCATGTAATGTTAGACCCATTCTCCAACAGCTCCACAATTCCCTCCCGAAGAAAATTTCACAAACAGGGTTTTTTAGAATCCCAGATACGTCCTGAGTTCAGGATAACTGTTTCACTTTAGGAATCCCATATTGTAAGAACCTAAATGCTACTGGTGAAATAGGACACGGCTCATTACCTCATTTCCCCAGCTGTATAAAGCTGCAGAAAGCCAATGGCATTATCTTCCTCTCTTGTCCAACAAAAGGCTCGAAGTTGTCATGGGGGGAAACAAGAATGTTCTGCACCCAGATGTGCACAGCTGCTCACACTGGGATCAACACTGCTTTTGACTTTGGGCCGCTGGAGTAGAGGAACCCCACCGCCCTGTATCCTAGCAATATACCGTAGGAAGGAAGGAGGTGCTAATGGAAGGGGAAGTGCATCCAGTGCAGGCATCACCGCCTCCAGCCCATACTGGATTTTCAGCGAGTGCCCCAAGGCACAGGGATGGATCACTGCCAGCCTTGCCCTCTCCTCCCATGCAAGGCACACAGCTTGTGTCACCCCAAAAAAACACGAGGCCGCTTTTCGTTTTGGACAAGCAACAACAGAGGCCTTTTGGCACCTCTTGGCTGGCAGAACACATATCACACTTCACCCACTGACCTTGTCTGAGGGTGAAACTAAAACAGTTCCACAAGTGTGCGTGTCCCCCCCCCCGGGATTTCTGCACTACCGGGGTTTCCTCAGAACCTGAGCCTTCCTGCTCTGGCTCTGCACATCCCACTGGAGATGCCCCCAGCAATATCCTGATCTCTCCCCTCCCGGGCCACCTTTCCTTTTTAGTAGAAAGGACACTCTCAGAGGTCATCCTCAGGAACACAGAGACCAGATGGAGTACACAAGCTGCTTCCAAATTCCTCACAGTACTCTCACAGTCCCCTC
The DNA here is from genome assembly GCA_013397075.1 of Rhabdornis inornatus. Classification (NCBI taxonomy): domain Eukaryota; kingdom Metazoa; phylum Chordata; class Aves; order Passeriformes; family Rhabdornithidae; genus Rhabdornis; species Rhabdornis inornatus. The sequence continues at coordinate 377,307 of VWZS01002702.1, forward strand.
CCTGCCTCTAAAACCCCGCCGGTGGCCAGCCCGCTCCGCCACCCGTACCTGTTGCAGCCCTCGCACGGCTGCAGCCGGGGCTCTCCAGCACTCGCCGCTCTCCGTCTCCAGCTCGCAGGAAGGATGCGGGCAAGGCGCTCGCTGCCGGGGGCGGCACTGGCGCTGCCAGAGCTGGGCGAGCCGCCCCCGCTGACCCCGGGCAGGGCTCGGCTCTCCCTCCCCGCTCGGCAGCGGCGCTGCCTCGGAGCCGCGCAGCCGCCGGCGGGGCTGCAGGGAGCGGCTGCCCGGCCATGCACGAAGCCCTGCCTCCGCTGGCTCCTCGGGAACGGCCGCTTCCAAACCAACTTATTGGGCTTCCAGATGTACCTGGGGGCAGACGAGGGGAAATTATATTTTGCAATGTTGAGTGTGCATTAACTATTCCCTGAGTTAACAGCATTTAACTTCTTCTTCTGTTGGACCAAACTCCCCGTCTCCTGCCGGAGTCATTAATCTGTACCCTGTCATCGTTTGCGCAGAAGAGAGTTGGTTTGTTTCTCCCTGTCCACCCCCTTCGCCCTCACACGCAGTCCCTAAAAACCCAACAATTAAAAATGTGGATTTTCCCTTTAATTCCCCTACATTGTGTAATTATATTCACATTAGAAATCAATCAACATTGGTCATTACCATTAGTGATATGCTCATAAAGCAAACACCAGACATGCTAATGAACTGAATGAAACATAATTTCTTGTTGTGTAAACTCATGCTCAACGCTAATCAGCAATAAATTCAATCAGACATTACATACATCAACTGAAAACACATTAAAGCAGGGCACAGAGCAGTGGCTGCTCATTTCCAGGGGCAGCGCGGCCCGAGCCCGGAGCAGCCCAGCAGTGCCACGGCCGCGGGGGCCGGGGACGAGGCCGCCGGAGCCCTGAGGGGACAGGGGCTCCCTGCGAGAGACCCCCTCGGTGCTGGGGCCCTTTGTGCCTCCCGCCCGCTGCTTACCGGACAAATTCAGTCCCTTTTCTGTCTCCGGCTCCGCGCAGCCTGGACAACGGTGCCCGCAAACCAGACCCTCCCAGCCTGTCCGGCTCCGCGGCTAAAATGGCACCTACGCCCAGTTCCTTCGGCTCAGTCACCCCGCTCGGGGCCCGTTCTCCTCGCAGGGCCCGGCGGTGCCCAGGCAGAAAAGCGGCCTTGCCTCGCCCGCCCAAGTTCGGGCGGTTTCCAGATGAGAACGGGCTCCGAGCAGGTGCAGCCAGGTGGCTCATTTAACATTTCTCCACCATAAACACGGGGCCAAAACATCGGCCACGCATAGAGATGGCGATGTCTGTAAGCATGGGTGTGACCAGCTGGCCTGGGGAAGCTGAGCGCCCCGTTCGCCTCGTCGGGCGGCGCCGGCCCCGGGAGGCTCAGCGAGGACGGCTCCCCCCGGCCCGATCGGGGGGCACCTTCACGACCTTCCTCCCCCTGCCCGCCAGGGGCGCAGGGATGGCAGAAAGGGGCTGTTTTTAAACACAGCGCGTCTGCTGAAGTAAATCACCGGGCAGCAGCCCCGCCGCCGCTCGGACGTACCGCCCGCGGTTCCGGACACCGCGGCCAGGGGAGCTCCGGGCCGAACTGGGGCGGGGAGGCAGCGGGACCTGCCGGGCCCTCCAGTGAGCCAGGGCGGGGTCCTGGGCCAGAGCAAGAGTTTCCCAGCCCGGCGAGGCGGCCGAGCGCCACGGGGGTTTCGGTGCTGCGGCGGCTTTACCTCCTCAGCTGTAACTCCGGCCCCACCCCGCCGTGCGGGGCTCGCTGAGGGCAGCATCGCTGAGCGGGGTGGGGGGCTCGCTGCGCGGGCGCGGAGCAGGCGAGGCTGTTTCAAGCAGCCACGGCGGCGTTTTATAACAGCCGCAGAGCAGAGATTTGCTGTGATCGGAGTAATGTAATTTCCAGCTGCACAATATTAATGAGACGCTCAGAACCAGGGGAAAACTTTCAGCGGAAGGTGGCGGGTTTATTTGTTTCGCGTTAAGGGAGAGGAGGGAAAAGGAAAAAAACAAAAGACAAGCATAAGCATCATCAGCCCCCGCACCTACAGCGATCGCCGGGATCCCCCGCGGCGGGCCCAGCCGGGAGCTGCTGCCTGGCTCCGGCGCGATGAGGCGGGGAGGTCACCACAGGGCCGCCTTCCTTTCTCTTAGAACCTAGTAATTCTTGTTCCTTTCCCCCTTTTTTTTTCTCCCCACTGCCCACTCCCCGCGGTGACGGGAGGCAAGGGCGGCTCCGCTCGCCCGGGCCATGCCGCTCTGGAGAGGAGGGCGCGAAGGGGGCACGGGGCTGGCAACCGGGCGGGAGGGAGGCGGCGCGGTGTCAGAGGCTTCAGGAGAGAGTAATAAAGAATCTCGCGTTGAGAGAGGAGATTGCGGCCGGAGAACGCGACGTGTTGGTTGTCTTGAGCAGGTTGTAACTCCAGGTGAACGCAGCCCGGCTGCCTTCCGTCATTATTCCTTCTGCACAAGTCTCAGCTGTTGCCTCGCACGGCTCCTGGCCAGCGGCCGCAGGTGCCGAGGCTCCCGGCGAGCTGCTGCCAGGGCTGGAGGAGGACCGGCCCGCCATCCCCTGCTCCTGCGGGGCGTGAAGCAGGACCTGGGCCAGGCGGCAACCGCGGGGCCAGAGGGCGTTTTGGCCCCTGAGCCGCAGGATGACAGAGGAGTAGGAGGTGACAGCAGGCTGGCGTGTTCCACTTGGAGTCCAAGGGCCATCCCCGGCTCCGGCCGACCCCGCTCCCCACCGCCGCCCCTCGCGGAGCGCGTCCCCGCCCGCCCCGCCGGTCTGTTTCCAGGGCAGAACCTGCGAATAAAGCGAGAAGCGTTGCTTATCGTGCTCGTATAAATGTCCCCCTTCTCGTAGCTAATTAAATTCCTTCCCGGGAGCCGGGGATTCGCGCGGCTCCGCTGGTGCCGCAGCCGGGGCAGCCCCGCGCCAGCCGCCGCCGCGCCACGCACACAGCCCGGGGGTGGTTTCACCGGTTTATTTCACGTTAAAGTTTAGATACAATCGAAATCCTCGGTACGCACCTTTTAATAAAAGTAGTAATCTCTTTGAGTACTGCAAAATTATAGCATTTATATCTTCGAAAGACGGTAAACAAATAATATCAGCGAATCAATAGTACCAGCCTCGAGTGCACATGGTCAGGTGGTTTTAGGCAGCCGTATAAAATGCGATCTGGTTTAGAGAATATAATACAGATAAATGCTATAAATAAGTGGATATCAGAGACGGCGTGAAACTCCCTCCTATGGCCGGGTCCGCTCGGGCCGCCGGCACTGTCCGCAGGGCTTGCAGGACGCGTGCGGGGCAGCGGGGGCCAGAGGGCCGCACCCCCCGAGCCGCTCCCAGTGCGGCAGCCCCCTCCCCCGGCCTACCTGCATTGAGAAACCTTATTTCTGGTTAAGAAAAATAAAATTCCCATTTAAACTTTATTGAATTAAAGCAAAAATTAATTTTCAATATTCACACATATCTTACAGAGTAATAGTAAAAGTTCAATATACTTCCTGGCGTTTAGTTGGGCCACGTTGTACAAGAGCAAAACAAGCATCAAAACATTTAGCAGCCTTAAATTTCACAATCACTCAGAATTACATAGAAATATTGAAATACTCTAGTCAGCCTTGGCTGTGGATAGTTAGTTCTTCATGTAGAAATTTTTCCTTTTGCCAGCCAGTACACAGCAAGAATTGCATTTTTCCCTTCCATCATGGCATCCATGTATTCAAAAAATACTTTGCTTTTTTCTTTTTTTAAAAGTTAAACTCAGAGAAAGAGTCAAGATTAACATGTTTTAAAAACAAAACTACAAAATATGCTGTAAAGGACAATGAAAATATCTAAAGTCGACTAGTGTGAGGCAGAAGCCATGGGGGAACAATGGTAGACTACACCAATGACACAGAGATGGGAACTAATTTTGTGGGAGGAGAGAGAAGAATATAAATGGGGGTTTCATCAATTATAGTGTCTCCCGCCTGTTGGCTGCAACACAACAAAAATAAATAGTAATTCTTCAAAGCAGATGTACACAAACCTAAGCAGGATTAAGCTTCTTTAATATTTGAATGTAAAAAGTCTGCTGTCCATGACTCTTCAAGCCCAGCTCTGACATGGGAATTTGTAAGAGATTTCTCCTTTTTCTTGGATGAGAAGTGATTTAAAGTGGGAACACTAGAAATCCAGAGAATGTTGAATACTTCCAGCCTCCCATCAAGTTTCCTCTCTCCAGTTTTAGATAAGCTCTGTCTCCTTTCTCCATCTGAATCAGGACTCCATTGCTAGCAGCTTCTCGGGTTACATCTTGGTCCCCTGCAAAGGCAGAAATCACTGGCCACCCATTTAGCATCAAACTCACCTAAAGAGCAAGATAAAACAAAGCCCTCTGTCAATTAAAGTCAGACAATGACACCGCTGGGGCTCGCCTAACAGGCAAAACGCTTAGTTAAGCAAAGGCCTCTTTTGACAGCTCAAACTCCAGCCCCATAAAAAAGAAATACCAATCTAAACCCAGCTAAGGTATGTACTCCAAAGGAAGAAGTCTCACCACTGTTTTAGACCGACAACCACATCAAAACAGCCAGTGCATATAAAGCAGGACATTGATCCTATTTTGGAGAATTTCAATAGGGTGCCTGTGTTTTCAGGCTATGAAAAGAGGTCTGCTTGTACTTATTGAAAGATGGCTTTATGTGAAACCTCAGAGACATCGAGAAGCAGAGCCTCAACCGCCAGAGTCAGGGCCTTTGAAGTGTATTCAAGGGGTAGTTTTCCTTTGTTAGGCAGCAAAGACAATATGCCACAACACAGTCAATAAGCTGTGCTAAGCTCGCATTAATGATCCCAGGACTGCTTACCCCACATTAATAATACACTACCTGCCCAATCTAAAGGTGTTAAGCCACTTGCACCACAACGATGCTATATATCCATTCACCTTTGCGAAGTGCATCATTATAGAGTCAGATTTCCTGTCTTGATTATGCTACCTGGCTTCAGGCCGGTAATTTATTAATCCTGCCTAGAGCAGCATATGCATCAAACCCCATAGAAAAGGCAGGCATGTATAGGGTAGCTGCACAGACATGCACAGATTCATTATAATTTCTATGCCATAGGCACCTCCCTGCACCCCAAATCCCTATGAAACCTTCTGCCACAGGAGAGCGGGTGAGAAGCCCGCCAGGGGCCGCGGTTCCTACGGGCTCTGTGCAGGGATGCTCCTGCCAGCGCTGAGCAGTCCGAGGGGCCGGACAAGCTGGGAGGAGGAGACAGGCGGCCGATCACCTGCCATCCCGGGACGGCTCATGCGGACAGGGGCCGAGCGGAGGCCTGGTGGGGCTCCGCGGCCCCTTGGGCACCGTCCCCTCGAGTGGAGATCGCCGCAGTTCTGCGCTCCCGCGGTGGCCCAGGGGCACGTCCCGCCCCGCCGCCCGCACGGCCCCGTCCCCGCCGGGCCGCCGACCCGTCCGCTACCTCCCGCGGTGCCCGCGGAGCCCGGCGACGGCGCTCGGGGCTGACCTGGATGGTTTGCCTGTTGTACACTTTCACCACGTGAAAATTGAAACTGTAAATCCCTTTCCTGGGCGCGATAAAAGTGCTCCGCTCCGAGTCGAAGTTGCTGCCGATATTCACTAGTACCTGTAAGGGAAG